>JAUGSI010000013.1:0-520239 GCA_030770045.1 Colletotrichum brevisporum
ACTAGTATATTAAAGTACTAAATATTCTAACTCCTTTTAATTAATATACTCCTTAGTAATTTTTAATAAACCTATTTATAATAGTTATTACCTACTAAGTAATTTAATAGTTCTTTTCCTATACTTTTAAAGTCTCTACTTAATTTTTATAATAAATTTAATAACTCTTATACTTATTTATTATTACTAGTATATTAAGTTTTAAATAGTTAAAATAACTTTTATAAAGGGTTTATAACTAATATAACTTAATTTTAAAAAAAACTTAAAGGTTTATACTATTAAATCTTTATTTATTAATTTATTAAATATATTTTAAAAAAAAGTAATAATAACTCTATATAATTTTTTAAGCTTTTAACATAAGTTTAAAAAACTACTAAACCCTAAAGATAAACTAAGGGTTAGTATTATAACTACTATAAAAAAACTAGTTATATAAAGAATATTTATAAATTTTAATATTTTAATAAAGCTTTTAATTAATTTAAAAATATTAAGAAATAACTTTTTATATATAATAAAAAGAAAGATAAATTAAAATAGAATAAGAAAAATAATAAGTTAATATAATTATTAATAATTTTAATTTTTAATTTATTAAAAAAAGTTATAGTTACTTTAGACTTAATTAATATTAATTTAATAATTAAAAAAGACTTAAATTTTAATATAGAATTTAAAAATATAAAAAAATTACTTTTTAAAACCCCTATTAATATAAGTTTTAAAACTAATAACTTATTATTAAGTAATTTAATAAAATAGTTAAATAAAAACTTTAAATTCTTTTACTTATAAAAAAATTACTATTTTATTTAAACTTAGTTATAATAGTTTACATAACTAATAACCTATTTTTACTTAATAATATTAAAACTATTAAAATAAAAGTTAATTAAAGTAAAGTAAACTATTTTTTATTTATAAAAAGAGTAATTTAATTACTATAATTAATAATACTTTACATTATAAAAATATTTATTATATATTTAAACTAAGTATTAATTTTGTAAATAAAACTAAACTTATTAAAATAAAATAGTTTTAATTTACTATAATAAATTTATATTATATAATATAATTAAAAATAATTCTTTTTAGTAAAAATAAATAAAAAATAACCTTTACTTTTAAACTTTAATATAAATAAAAAGTAACTAATATAATAGAAAATACTATAAAAGAGTTTTAAAAGTTAAAATTAAACCTAGACTCTAATATTAATATAATAAAGCTATAGTAATTAATTAAACTATATAAAACTAATACTTTTTACTTATTATTTTAAATTAAACTAAAATTATATATAAAAACTATTATAAAAGTATTTTATAAACTACTTTATAAAGTTCATTTAAAAAAAATATTTATTAATACTAAAAATAAAAAAGTTTAGTAATTATATAAAAACTATTTTTATTTATATAAAATTATATTCAACCTATATAAATTAATTATATTTAAACTATATAATAATTATAAATAATTTATACTATTTATAAATAAAACAACCTACTTTATATAAAGTAAATTACTAAAAAATAAAAAAATTTAAAAAGTTTTTACTACTTTTAAAAAAATTTAAATCCTTAGTTAAAAATAATAAAAATAAATATAAAATTAATTAATTTAATATAAATAGTAGTAAAGAGTTTAATACTAAAAAAAAACTATATATATAAAAAATAGTATAACTTATAATATAAAGTCTCCTTTTTATATATACGTTTAATAGTATTTTTAAAAAATAATATATAATATTATAAATAAAGTAAAATCTATACTAATAAATACTAATATTAACTTTAAACTATAAAAAAAAGCTTTTTTAGTAGTAATATATTTATATAATAAAACTCTAAATAAGTTAATAGTTTATAAAATACTATATAAAGTTAAGAATAATATAAAATGTTTTTTAAACTATATAAGGGTTAAAAAAGGTATTTATAATTATAAAAATAAAAGCTTTAATATTAAAAAACTTAATAATAAAGTTAAAAAGAGTATAATTCTTAATTATAGTAATAATACTTATAGAATATAGGATTTAAAAAAAATAAAGTTTTTTAGTTTAAAAATATTAAAGTATTTAAGAATATTTTTATATAAAATACTAATAATAATAATAATTAAAAACTATTTATATTAAATAAAATAAACTATTTATAGTTTAGTATAATTAAAAGTAAAAAAGAATTTTAAAGTAATAGTATTTTAAAAATAGACTTAAATTATAATAATATAAATAGAATAAATAATAATAATAATAATAACTTTAAATTAACTTTTAAAATCCCTTATATAAATAAAAAGACTTAAAAAAGTTATATATAAATTAAAAATTAAATATATATACTTTTTATAATAAAAAACTATTTATTTTTAAATATAATATTTACTATTAATAACTTAAAAAATAAAATCTTTTATATACTAAGTATTAATAACTTAAATAAACTTACTATATTTAAATAAGTTTTAAAATTTAATAATTTATAAAACTAAATTTAAACTATATAAAACAAATATATTAATTATATTAAATACTTAAAGTATTATTAAAAAACTATAATTTATTAAACTTTTAAAAAGTAAATAAGTTTATAAAAGAGAACTAATAATAATATTAATACTAAAATTAAAAATCTTAATAAATATAAGGCTTATTAAGTAATATAAAGTTAAAATTAATATATAAGTATTAATTACTTAAAAACCTTTAATACTACTTATAAACTTAAATTCTATAAATTATTATTTTTAATAACTATATAAAATAATTAAAATATTAAATAGTATAACGTTATTAATATATTTATATATATTAATATTAATAAAAAATATATATTTAATTACTTATTAGTTTTTTTAATAATAGTTATAAATTAGTTTTTAATAAAAATTATAAAGAATATAATAAAAGTTTAGTTTATAAACTAAATAAGGCTTTATATAATTTAAAATAAAGTCCTAAACTATAGTATAAATACTTAATAAATATACTTAAAAAAAACCTTTAATATAATACTTTATAATAAAACTATTTTTATATTAAATAAAAAAAAATTAAAGTTATTATAGTTTATTATATAAATAACCTTTTAGTTATTATTCTTAACTTTAAAATTATTAATAGTATAATTAATAATATTTTTAAAAAAGAATTAATATAAAACTACTAAGGGTATTTAAAATCTAAGTATTAAAGTAAATATAAATAAAAAATAAAACCCTATTTTTATATTAAACTAAATATACTAAAATATTACTAGTTAAATATAAAAAAACCTATTTATATAAGTATTTAATACTTATAAATTATAATATAAAATTAATAAAAAATATAAATTAAGTTATTAAAAAAAAAGATTTAATAAAAAATAGGCTTTTTAATATATTTTACTTTAAAAACTAAATTAAATATAACTTTTATAGTTATTTTATTAATTTATTATATAAGTAATTCTTTTAAAAAGTATTTTATTACTTTATATTAGTTATAGGGATATTTAAATAAATTCCCTAACTTAAAAGTTTTATATAACTACTTTATTAAATTTAAAATAGTAAAATTTTTAAACTTTAATTAAACTAAAGATTTTAATAATAAAAAATCTACTACTAATTACCTATTTTACTTAGGATTTTATAATATAATTAATTAAAATACTATAAAATAAAAAATAGTAGTTTTATTTATTTATAAAATTAAATATATAGTTTTTATTAAAGTTATTAAAAAAGTTATATATTTATATAACTTTTATAATTATATATTTAAATATTTAAACTTTAAAAGTTTAAATAAACTAAAAATTCTTATAAATAATAAAGTAGTTTAAAATTAAATTAAAAATTTAGAATTTTATAAAAAAGTTAAGTATATTAATATTAAATATTACTTTATAAAAAATATAATTATTAATAATAAAGCTTTACTATTTTATATATTTACTAAAAATAATTTAATTAATATTTTAACTAAGTTTATAAATAGAATAATATTAAATAATTACTTAACTACTTTAAGTATAGTAAATTATAAAGGTTTTTTATTTTTTTTAAAAATTAAAACTAAAACTAAAGAAAATATAAATTTATTAAAAAATAAGTTAAAAATAAATAACTTATTATACTAGAAAAAAGGTTTTCTTTAGTAAAATAATATATTCTTTTTTATTTTACTTTAAATATTTTTATTTAAAAAAGGTTTTTATAAAGTTTTTATATAAAGGTTTTTTAATACTAAAAAAGTCTTTTAATATACTTTAAAAATACTAATATTTACTTATAGTAAAATAAATTACTTTAAATATTTTTTATTTATTTTTTTAAAGTATTTATAGTTAATTATAATCTTTATAATTAACTATAGTACTTATAATTAACTATAGTAAATATAATTAATTATATATAAAATTTAAAACTATTTAGTTAAGTTATATATAATATACTAAACTCTAAAAAGACTAGTACTTTAAAGGTTAAACTTAATAAATAAAGTACTAAGTTTATAAAAAGTAAAGTTTTTTTTAACTTATAAAAGTTTAAACTTTTATTTTTTTAATAAATAAGTAATATAGTAATATAGTAATATAATACTATTACTACTATTATAATACTTTTATACTCTTTATTTATATACTATATACTAAACTTATACTTTTATAAATTTAATTAAATTTAATATTATTATAAAAGTATTTAATTACTTTAATATTAACTTTAATACCCTTATATTTATATTTATAAATACTAATATTAATAAATAAGAAATATAATTAATATATTAAAATTACTCTTTATTTATATAAACCTTTAATTAAATTATACTATATATAGAACTTAATAAACTTTAATAGTATTTATAATTATAAAAAAAGTACTATTACTATAAATAAAGTTTTTATTAATACCTTTTATTATTTATATTTTTACTTATTTAAAAGTTTAATAAAATAGTAAAAACTACTATAAAAATAAACGTTTTTTAATTATAAAATACTAAATACTATAATTTAATTTTTATAATTAAAAATAATATTAAGTAGTTTAGTTATATAGTTATATAACTTAGTATTAATACTATTAATATATAGTATAGTTAGTTAGTTTAATTGTTAAGTATATAAATTTAAATTACTATTTTTAGTTTTTACTTTTTTTATATTAATAGTAATAAAAGGTAAATAAAATATATTTAACTAGATTTATTAATTAACTTAATATTAAATTAAATTTTAAATTTATAATTTTTTAAAAGAATTAATACTATTTTAAAAAAGTATTAAAGGTAGTAATAATAATTATAGATTTCTTAAGGTTTTTAAAAACTAGTATATTTAATAAAGTTTAAATATTAAAATCTTTAATAAATATAAAAAAAAGTAGTTTAATTAAATTAATTAGTTATAATATAGTTAAAAAAAGAAATAGTTTAGTTTAAATTAAATTAAAAAAGTTTAAAGAAATAGTTTATTAAATAGTTAAGTATATAAAAAGTATATAAAAGGTATTAGTAGTATTTATAGTATTAATAGTATAATTAGTAGTTTATAAAGTTAATTAAAAATATATTACTTTAAATTTATAAAAACTATATTATAGTAAGTAAATTTAAGTAATTATAATAAAAGAAATTTATAAAATAAGTAGTTAAATAGTTATTATTTAAAGTATATAGTTTATAAACTATTAATTCTTTTTAAAGGAGTTTAATTATACTATTAAATTTATTAATACTTTTTTTTATGAAATTTATTAAATTTCAATAAAATTATTTTATTAGTTTTTTAATTATATAGTTATAATTAGTTTAATTACTTTTATTATTATTAATATTTATTTTAATATTATTATATATAAATATTTTTAAAACTATTAATATTAAATATTATTAAATAAATAATATAAATTAATAAAACTTAGTAACTATACTTTTTAATTAATTAAAGTATTTATAGTTATTTTTAGTATTTAATATATTTATAGTATTTAAATTATTTAAATATAAATTAAATATTATTTTTATATTATAATTATTTTTAATAGTTTTCTAGTATAAAACTTTTTAAATTATAAGTATTATTTATTATTTATATTTAATTAGTATTAATTAAAGATTATATTAAATATATAAGTTTTTTTAATATAAAAGTACTTTTAATTAATATTAATATTAATTAATATTTATAAAATTATATTTTTTATTTATTTTTAAATATTATAATAAATAGTTTTTTTAATAAATTACTTTTAAGTTATTATATATAAATATTTAAAATAAAAAGAATTAATAAAAAGTTTATTTATAATAGTTTTTATTTTTTAATTATAAATATTATTAAAACTTATTAAACTTTATAATATATTATAGTATTTATAATTTAATTAAAAGTTTATATAAATAAAAGTTTATTTTAATATATTAATTATATTATTTAATACTATTTAAAAATAATAATAATATTATTATTATTATTATATAAAAAAAGAATTTAAAACTAAAGTTAATTAAAGTTAATAAATATACTTTATTAAATACTTTTATTTATTTATACTATTTAATAATATATAGTTATAATATTTTTTAAAGCTTTATTATTAAAATATTTATATAAATTATATTTAAAAAATATTTATTATTATATTTATTTTAAATTAATTTTTAATATATTAATAAACTATAATACTAAAAATAATAAAGAATACTATTATACTAATTTAAAAAATATTTTAATTATATTTTAAATTTATAATTACTTTAAGTTTAAATTAAAAAAAGATTATAGTTTTTTTAAAGGTTTTTTTAACTTATATAGTAATAAAATAATAATAATTTTATTTATAAGTATTTATAATAAATAATGTTTTATTATATATTATAGTAAGTATTTTATTAAATAAAGTACTTTTAATTTTAAAACTTATTACTATATATATATATATATAGATATATATATATATTAAAAAAGAATTAATAAAGACTTTATTTATAGTATTTTTTTAATTATATATACTACTAAGATTTACTAAGTTTTATATATAATATAATTAAATTAAAGATCTATATAAATAAACTTTTATTTTACTATATTTAGTACTATTTACTAGTAATAATAATAATATTATTATTTTAAATATATTAATTATATTTAAGTCTCTTTTTTAAAACTTTTTATATAGAATTTTTATTTTTAATTTTACTACTACTATTAGTTTTAAATTAGTTTAATACTTATATATTTAATAATTATAAAATATTACTTTAAACAATTATTAATTAACTTTTAGTATATTTTAATAAACTATTATAAATTATAACTAAAGTTAATTAATATTGTATATTATAAAATATTTTTAAGTTACTTTTTTAATTTACTATACTTTAAAAATAATATACTACTAATAAAAAGAATTAATAAAGTAAATTATAGTATTTAGTTTAAATGAAATAATAGAATATAATAAGTACTATTTATAGTATTCATTTATTTTAACTTTACTTATTTAATTATTATATTTCTATAAATTACTTAATAATAGCTTAAATTTATTACTAGTATTTTCTTTCCCTTTATTTATTTAACTATAGTATTTCTTTATATTAATAATAATTTTAATATATTATATATTCTACTTAATATATTTCTACTCTATCTACTACTTATAACCTTAACTATAAAATTATTAAAAATATACTTACTACTATTAGTATTTATTAATATATAGTATAAATAACTACTAATCTATAATAATATCTACTATACCTTTAAAAAAGAGTTATATAAAAACTTTAGTTAATTATAAATATCCTTACTACTAGTATTATAAATATAAAAGTTCTTTTTAGTATACTTTTTAAGTCTTTAAAGTACTTTTTAATAAAGTTAGAATAAAATAAGTATAGTAAAAGGTATTTTAAGTATATACCGACTTTTTTATTAATAATTTAGATATTCTCTTCCTAGTAAAAATAAAGATTATTTATTATAATTACTAAATAAAAAGTAAAAAACCTTTTATACATAAGTAATACGTATTAAATAATCTATACTATAAAGCCCTTACTATTTATCGTCCTTAAACTAAAAAATTTAATATTTCTTTAAAAATAAGCACTAATAAGTATTATATTCACTAACCCCGTTTTAACTCTACTAATTTCTATAGCGCAAGGCCTTTTAAAGCCTATCCCATTCACCTCTTACTAGTATTTTTATTTACTCCTAACTCATCAACAAAAATCAACTACTCTAGTTCATACCACCATACACAATAAAGCCACTCAAACCTCTTTTCTAAATCTTATTAAGTAGCCACAATATATATATTTTTATTAGTCCAACCCCTTCCTTAAGATGTCGACTAATCGTTAATTTACTAATATTAAGATCAAACTACTTAAATAAAAACTCTCGCATCTTGTCCAACAGTATATCGTTACAATACTTTAACAGCTTAAGTAGCTTAATATAGTACTAAATCTCTATCTTCTAGCCACTCTCGCAAGATCTTCTGTATTATTAAAGCTCGCTAGTAAGTTTATATTAGTAGTAGTATGTTTAGATCGTTCGTTAAGTATAATTAGTAGCTCTCGTAATAGAGCTATTATTAAAGTTAAGGAATAAGAGTATATATTAATTTTAGTAAGCTAAAACGTTAAAATATTTAAGGCTATAGTAGTATATAGAATAAAATACGGTCTCTAAATAACCTTATAATTAATTTTAGTAGTAGTAGTAGGACACTAATTAATAGTGGTATTAATGGTGGTATTGACGGCGGTATTAACAGCGGTGTTAACAAAAAGCTACTATATAAAAAAAGTCGGATTTTTAGGTAAATCTAGCGTTTTTATATAAGTAAGTATTACCCTACTTTAGGTTTTAGAAGCCACTAATACAACGGACTATAAAAGCCTTTCAAGGCCAGGTAGGCTTAAAATATAAGATTATTATAACTCATATTTATATTAACTATACTTAAACTAGTTTATTATAAAACACATTAATACCTATAATTAATTTTTAGTTACTTAAAGTCTAGTTATTAGGCTATAGAGTAGAACTACTTTTTAGTAAGGTGTATAAATCCTCTTATCTATTTATTGTTCTCTACTAGTAGCTTATCTTTACCTTCTAACTACTTCTTTACTTATATAATAGTATATAGTAGGTACTAATTAGTACTAGAGTTCTTTATATCTATAGAGTACTAAACTATATAGCTACCTCGCTTTTAAACTACTTTCTATAGGTTTTTCTAAAGACCCTATATCACTAATAATATACGGTTGCTTTCTATGATACCCTTAACTAAATTATTATTGTATATAAGTAGGTGCTTGCCCTTGCTCGTCTAGTTATCTACTATTATTACTATAAAGTAGTACTAGGGCTGGTTCTTCTACTCGTTACTAGTACTAACTTAGTTTAACTAGGGGCTGCTAAAAAAAGCAATCTAACACTTCTTTCCGCTATAGGATGTGTAGGTAAAGTTGCTTATAAAGTCCTCATAGTTGGGATAGTTATAGCTTAGTCTTCAGTATAAATTCTTAGTTTTTCTATCCTAAATAAAATTAGTATTAAGTAAATAAAGGGTCCCTTAAGTCGTTAAAAAGTATATAAGGGTATCTTAAGGGTATCCACACATATATATGTGTGTCGCTTAGAAGCAGGATACTATTAGGGGTTGAACTGTTACTAGTAGCTATGTCTTCTAGCTTAGCTTAAGCTTTTGGATTTATAGTATTAATCTTAATAGTAAGGGTTTCTCTATTAATTAGTAGAATTCAATTTATTGCTAAAAGTATATCGAGCTTATTATAGCTAATTATAATTACAATAGTACTGGCAAGGGTTTTATAGCTACTAACTAGGCTTAATTTTAAAATTTTTAGTACTAATGTATAAAAAAAGTAATTCTCTATTAATTAGTAAAGAATATTCTATTACTAAGTATAAACTAACTTAAATATAACTAATTATAGATAATATTTTTATTCTTTAAACTCATTAACTATATCCCCTTACCTTTATATATTTACTATCTTTATATACTATTTTTAGTATTTATAAAATAGACTTAAACCGTTAGTTATTGCTATTAATATAAATAGAAAAGAACCCTTTATTTATTAGTAAAAGGGATACTATTACTAATTATAATTTAACTTAAATATAGCTAATTACAGATTAAATCTTTATTATTTAAACTCATTAACTACATCCCCTTACCTTTATACATTTACCGTTTTTATATACTATTCCTAGTATTTATAAAGTAGACTTAAACCATTAGTTATTACTTATTAGTATAAACAAAAAGGAACCCTTTATTTATAAGCAAAAGGGATACTATTACTAATTATAAACTAACTTAAATATAACTAATTACAAACTAGATCTTTTTTATTTAGGCTTATTTACTAAATTTACTAAAAGTATAAGTTTTAAGCTATACTTAGGTTAGCTTAATTACCTACAATTCTTATTTAATACTAACTTACAATATTAAATAAACGGTTTAACTTTAACTCTAAAATATAAATTTAAGTTAAGTAGTATATTCCTACCCTAATAAAAGAGGAATAAAACAACATAGTAAGTAATACCCTAGACTTAATACTCCTTCTAGATGTTCTAGTCCATCAACATTAAAGTAGTCTTAAAAGTGAGAACAAAGAATTTCACTACTTTTCTATCGTTACTACTGGCTTTAGTAGGGATAGACGTATACAATTTCACACTAAGAGGATAGATTAGACAGAAGCACCTTCTATTAATAACTTACTACGTAGTACCATTAATATAAAATATATCGCATAGCACATACTATTCTATTACTAACTAGGTAGGCAGCGTTATATTAACCTTAATTATAATTATAGTAGACACTATAACAGCGTAGCTATATCTAATTAATAGCATTATTACTTTATAAAAAGCCTCCTACGGAAGAGAAACCCTTATTTAAAGTTGTATCGAATTATAGCCTAGCCCCTACAACTAATTCCTAGGTATTAGCATAGAATATAAATCTTTTAAGTACAAGGCCTTTTAAGTTAAAAGTTAATATAGGACTTTAGTTAAGTCTTTAATTAAAGAGTACTAAACATACAAAAACAAACCTTTACTTTTATAAACCTTTAACTAGATTATACTATATTACTGCGCTATAATGTACTATAGGAACTAACAAGCCCTAGTGGCGTTCACGATCTAAAAAAGCGGCACTACTACTGCAAGCAAGCTATTTATTACATTCTCTAGTAATTACTATTATACAGCCCGTTATTTACTTCGTATCTACTCCTCTATACATTACCCTATTAAGTCTACTACTAGTACCTATCTAAACTATTAGGACCTTACAATTTAAAAACTAAGTAGTTTTAAAAGTCTCTATCTCTACTTTATCCTTTTCCTAAAACTTTAAGTTCTTCCTTTTATTTTTACAATAAGTACTAAAAATAACTAACCCTTCCACACTCCTCATAAATAATATTGCCTTTTTTACTCGCCCCTAACTATACTACTCTAAAGTTATTTATAACAAAAGTTATTATAAAAATACTTATATACTCTTACTTTCTTTAATTAATAGTCTTAAGTTATATAGTAGGCTCTATCTAGTTAAGCTCTTAAGCACTTTATAGCTACCACTAGTTTATTATCTCTAAAATAGCTCTAAAAAAAGCTAACCTATCTATTTAGTAGCGTAATAAATAGATAAATAAATAATTTATAAACCTACTTTCTTTTTTCTATAACTTATAAAGTACTAGCCTAGCTATATTATATACTAATATTTATATTAATTTAATTACTATATAGCCTTTAAAGCGTATTTTTAAATATACTTTAAACAACTAGTCTTAAATATAAGTCAAGCTAGCCTATATTTACTACTATCTATTAAGCTAAGTACTTCCTACTTACTCTTTTCCTAGTATAAGTAGGCCTCCTTTACTTTCCTACCTATACACTACTAAGTTATATTAACAACAACAACAATAACAACAACACAGCCCAGTATCAACTAGGTCACACAGAATATAGCCAAGGTAGGGATATATAACATTCACACAAAGCACCAGTACTAACTATTTCTCTAAAATAGAGCCACACAAGCCAATCTTTATTATTATATTAATAGAATACAACAAATAACTAATCCCAATATACAGCGCTATTACTATTTTCAACCCCACCAGCACCTACAGCCCCCTAAAAGAATATCACTATTTTATATTTATTAACAACAAAACTCCCTCTACTATAAAAAAACCGTATATATCTCTAAAAGTTACTATACCTAACTTAATAAATATATTCTATATAGTAAAAAATATCTTTAATATAGTTAAAACTACTAGAATTTAATAGGAGGTCTAAGATACACAAAAAAGGCTAATCTTTCTCGTTATACCAACTCAAAACGCCTACACCTAGGCGGTTAAATTTTTTAATCTACAGAAAGACATTACAGCTATACTTTTCACAAATACCCTTTTCAGCTAGTCTATCAACTAGTCCCTATTTCCCACTATCAACCTATTTAAGGAGTTAATATAGTTTAAAAGGTAGACTAAGCTATAATACAGCCAAAGCTAAACTATAACACAAGCAGTCTCTCTAATATAAATATTAGAGTTTATACTAAGTAATAATACTAGTATAGAACTAGGCAGTTTCAAGAAATAAAAATTATAAATATTATAATATAGGGCTCTTTATAACTTATATAATTACTCCTTTATTTAACATTATATAAGTAAGTCTTAACTTATATCTAGTTATATTTTACATATAGTCTTACTCTCCTTACTTTACTAATTTATACCCTTATATTTAGTACTAAGCGATAAATCCATTCTAAAACTTTAAAGGCCACATAGACTTAAAATACTATATATACTTTTTACACTTCATTATCCTACTTCAGTATTAACTACCCGTCCCCTATAATTACTAACATTATCTTAATATTTATAATTATTTTTTCTATTAATATATATACCTTTACCTACCTTATTTATATCTAAATTCTAGGAATATTTACTTTTTAAAAATAAATTAACCTAAAGGTTTACTTATAGTTCCTCTAGTCGTTTCACACTTAACCTTTTATTTATTATATCCTTATCCCAAAATCTATACTACTTAAGCACCTAAGTAACTACCTTCCCCTCTCCCTACTTAGAAAAAAGTAGGGTTTCAAGGCCATCTAGCCTTAAAATTAGTTTTACTTAAGTATACTTATAATCCCTAGTCTTATTAGGGTCGTAGTACGTATAAGTAAGTATAAGTTCCTTGTATTAAATCTACTTAGAGCCTAACTACTCCTAGCGTTCTAGCGCAGTTATGCTCTTAAATTTAATTTTTATAATATTAGGGTAATAAAGAGCTATACTTTAATATTTTATTAAACTAAAAGAGTACTTCTATAATAGTTAAAAGGGAGGCTATACTATACTTAAAGTAGACTTAAAAGTAGTAATAAACTAAGCTAATATACTCTTTAATATAGTCCCAGTTAAGTACTTTAATACTATTTACTAACTAAATTCTTACTAGGGTTGTAATATTGTATATAAAGATATAGTATAACTGTTTTTTTTAGGGGGTAAATATTAGGATTTAGTAGCTTAAATTATATAAGTAGGTTATTATTACTAACTAAATAATAGTAAAGAGAAGTAAGGCTTTAAAGTATATTAAAATATTTCTATAAACGCAGCGCGTCTACTCTAGTTTAATATTAGTCTACTACTACTTTATCCCCAACATTATCCTCTTTTATTATACAATTATATTAACTATACTTACTTTAGTAAACGTATTACAATCTTTCTAATCCCTACTTATATATTTAGGTGCATCCTTAGGCCTAACGTAATAGTAAGTATACTAAATTCCCTAGATCCTTAATAGTATATTTCTTTTTATAATTAACATTATTATTAAGTATAGTATCTACCGTTTTTTAGCTAGTAGCTAGGCGCCCAAGCATTACCTACATAATTACCGGCCTACCTGTTCCACTATAACCCTTACTAAATCTACGTAATATAGATTTATAGTTACATTACTTAGCTAGCCTTAACAAAGTTAATTAGCTAATATAGTAAAATTCTACTAAGTAGTTAGAATTTAAAGTAACAGGGCCCGCTACTATTATTACTTTTTATACTAGTATCGCCCGTTATAGCTACTTATATATATACTACTAACAAAGTAAGTATACTAACTACGTCCTATTACCATCCTCTTCCCTTCTCTAATACTTTAGCTAACTGTAATAGCTAATGTAAATACTTACTATAATAAATACCGCTATCTTGGTTCTTAGTAAACCCCCTACTTATATACTAATGTAGTTGTATATTATAAGGTCCTAACTATAGGCTAAGGCTGTTTTATATACTAAGTTAAACTATATAGAAGAGGACAATATTAAGCCTAGTACATAGTAGCTGTCTACTCCGTCTAGTGCTAATAGTGCCTTATAACGAACTAGCAGGTTAGTTGTATTCTATGTGATATTTGTATGCTAGAAAATTTACCGCCTTATAAGGCGTTTTTAATAAATATCTACTACTACCTATAGAAATACTATATACAAAAATACTCTATATATTAGTAGCCTTAATACATTATAGTCTATAGAGACTAATAACATTGTTACTATATAGTTATTATAAAACGTTAATAGTATATTCTTACCCTTTAAGTTAAGTAGCTTACTTAATTCTAATTCTATATTAACCCCTATTATAACTAAAACTACTTATAAAAACTATAAAAAGGTCCGGGTAAAGATAATAAACTAAATTATAAAGGATACTTAGTTTTACTATTAAGTATAATAAAAGATAGAAAGGGAGTAATACAGCTAGTTTGCTAGTTAAGTAGTAGGGGCCGTTATATAGGGTTTACTTAGATTATATTTAATAGCTAAAGTATTAGTACTAGGCTGTTTTTTTTTTAGTTATTTTTAGTACTAGTTTAGTTACCTTAAGGGCAGTTAAAGAAGCTAATTTAGTAGTACTTACTCTTGCGCAATACCTATAAAAAGCCGTTAAAATAATCTCTTTTATTAGTAGTAAGTAGTTTTAACTTCTAGGAGTCTTTAATCTTTCTATTCTAAAGAGAAACTAGTATAGAGTAAATGTAGGGGCTGTTAGTATACTAAAGGCTTTAGAGTATAGTACTTAGTTTTTTTATAGAAGTATAGGGATTATTTAGAAGTATAAATTATAGAATTCTAAGAGGTGATAGGTTGTTTTTTATTACTGTAGTTAATGGCCCAGCTTAATTGCTAAGATTTTTATATAGATATATAAAGCAAAAAATTAACTATTAATTAATGTAAAAAACGCACTTACTAAGTTAAAACTAATAGAGTTATAGCTAAAAAAAAAAACTAAGGTTTAGAAAGTAGGTTTTAAGTATATTAAGAGTAAAGAAGTTAAGTATACTAGAGGTATAGTTAATAAGACTTTTTTTTATAGTAAGTTAGGAGTATTTAATAAAAAAAATACTTTACTATTTTAGTAACGTAAATAGTAAAATACTTTTTCTATTATATTTAATACCACACTCTATTTATACTTATAGAGTTGTTCCTTATAGCTATATTACTCCTACTACTCTAGTCCTAGCTATTCTAGTTTAAATATATGCTTAGTTTTTAGGTACGTATTAATATAAATGTATATAAGCTAAATTACCTCTATAGAGACCCTTCCTAGTGTTTTATACTTTTTAAAATATGTATTTAGAACAACTAGGCTAGGGTAGACTTTATTACTAACACCCCTTCCCTTAACTATATTACTGTTCTTGTTATAGCTTAGCTTTTGTATTTTAAATTTACCCTTTTTTATAAAGAAGGTAATAATAATAGTAGTATTTTTAAGTATAGTACTAATAACTAAGTCCCTTTTATCCTAGTTAATATAAATTATTAATAACCGGGGCGGCTTAGTAATAGAGCTAATACTAACCTTAGTGTTAATTATATTAAAATAAGTATCCCCTATGCCTTCTCTTTATTACTAACTTCTACTCCTTTTTTTATATTAAGTTAAGCTATATTATAAAGTAGTTTTAGCTTTATTATTACTAGTAGCGTTAGAGCTATTACTGTTATTAGTAAGTGCAATATATGTATTATTATAGTTATTATTTACGTAGTCTTTATTAGGAAAGCCAGTGGCTGCGTAACTCTAGCCAGTCTATTTAGTTTTATACTTTCTAGTACCCTTATATCTATTACCTACTAGCGTTAGTTTACTAGCTATAAAGACCCTAGGGTTACTCCTTTTATATTATAGTAGTAGAAAAAATATCCGGGGCTACTTATTGTAGGCCTAACGTTTAGTTATAGCCTAGTAAGTATACTTATTAAAGCTACTATTAATAATAAAAAGATCCTTAGCTTAGTTTACTTAGACTATTAACGGGAACACAGTTAACTTCGCCTCGTTACACTCTTTAACTATAGTATTTTAGTACTAATATTGTAATGCGTTTTTATAGGCCCTTTAGATTTTTTTAGTTATATCCTATATATTAATTTTATAACTATTTAAGTTAATATTTAACTTAAGAGTATAAATAAAATTAAATTTAAAAAGTATTAACCTAATTATATATAAATATAATATATTTTAAGCTAGGTGTTAGTATCTGATTAGAGCGCATAGTAGTAGATTAACGTGCATGCTCAGTAGTTACTACTTACTTAGGTATACTACGATTTTTTATAGCTATTTCTTCTTCTATCCTTCTTAAACCAGGACGTTATAATTTTAAGTTTATGTAGAGTATTAATAATCAAAATAGTATTATTATAAGTTTCTATTCTAAGTATAAAATAGACTTATTATTATTAAAAGCTATAGAAAAAGTACAGGTAGTATTAAAAAGTTATTAATGTTTAAAAAATAGTAATAAGTATAGGGTTTTAGTTTTGTCTATTATAAATAGTAAATAACTAAAAAAATAAAATATAAAGAGTGTGTAAGACGGGTTAGTAGTAATGGCTAGTACCCTTAAATAGGTTTGTTAATATTAAGGGCCTTAGAAGAACTGTAGGTAGTATTAAAAATTTATTAACGTTTAGAAAATGGTAATGTGTATGTCTTTTTGGTTTTGTCGCGTTAATTATAAAAGGTAGTAACTAGTAAAAAAAAAAGAAAAAAAAAACTTAAAGAGTATATAAAATAAGTAAGTAGTAACTAGCCCCCGCTTTATGTTCCTTCCCTAGTAAAACTTATACTTAGGTCTAACTTAGAGGTATAATAAAAAGTGCGTCCTTTTTTTTTAAAAAGTAGCTATGCGTTACTAAGGACTTTTTTTTAAAAAATAAAAAAGAATAAAAAGGATTATTAAAATTAATAAATCTATACTACCCAGTAGAATAGTAAAAAAAAATAATTAGCCTAGGATTAGCTATTACTAGTTTTAAGCCTACTTAGGCTTAAAATATATACTTATATACTAAAAAGTATATAACTTAGTAGCGGGTATCCTAATTACGATAATAAAAATAGAGGTTAAGTACGAGTTACTAGTATTATTCTATTATCTTCTAACTCTATTTTAGCTTTTAGTCTTTTAGTTATTAAGATTTTATCTATATAGTTACTACTAAACTAAGTCTTAAAACCCTTATTAATTAATACTTATATTTACTTAACTTATAAAAAAAAAGTTTTTATATATAGGATACTATATTATAATATAATAATTAGTATTAGTAATAAGAATAGTAAAAAAATAACTGTGACTAACTTTTATTTTGGGAATGTATAATAATATAATTTTATATTACAACCTCTTTCCTTTTTAGCTTTAAGTAGCTGGATTCTGTTTCTAGACCCTACTATACTTAAATCTCTATGATACAGCTAAAAGCTATTAGCTTCTATATCTCTTTAAATATATTAGTAATTAAGTTTTTTATTAAGTAGCTTTTAGTACTATATGTTACTCTGTAGTCTTAGACAGTACTAATAAATCTATCCCCTATTTTAGTTATGTTTATTTTATAATTTTTTAGGAATAGGCTAATTATAGTATAAACTAGGATATAGGTGTTGTTTATAAGTACAGTAAGATAGTTATAAAGCCCCCTATTAATACCCCTAACCTTATTAAAATATTTTTTTAACGCTAAGATTATAGGTATTTTGCCTTTATCTTTATTATATATATTAGTTAGTAGATTTAGTTAAAACCGTTTTAGAAAAGCCTTTACTTACTTAGTTTTTATATTACTATTAAATATTAATCCACCCTATCTAAACTACTCGTACAATACACAAAGCACAACTGCATTTTTTAACTACCAGTCGTACTAAGCCTCTTTAACTCTAAAGTCTTAAAGTATAATAATTTTTACCTTATTAAACTAGTATATACCCCTTTTCTTTTTACTCCTAACCTTAATATTATACTAGTCTATAGTAGTATTTACCTCGTTATTTTCAATATCTTTAACTATAAAATAAAGGGAGTCATTAAGTAGTAATAACTATAATATAAGAAAGCTATCCGTTATCGTAGAGACTAAAGATATATTTTACTCTAAAATAAACCTCTAAATCGTCTATAATACCTAAATAAAAATATTAAGCTAGTCTTTATTAAACTCTTATTAGACTTAAAGAAATTATTAGTATTAATTTAAAACAATACTCTTAATAAAATTAATTGTGTTCTTTTCAGAAGTTATTTAGTAGGGTAAAGTAAAAAGAACAATGCAATTTTTTTTGTATTTTCCTACCCAAGGGACTATACTTCTAGTTGTTAATATAATATAATTATGACCTTTTTAGAGTTAAAGGTTTAGAGGATTTTACTCTAGAGATTGTTTACAGCCTCTTTATCAGATATATTGTGTCGATAGTAATAATAATAGGCCTAGTATTTTTGTATGTCTTAAAGAGGGGTGGGGAGTGTTGATATTTACTGTTCCTATAAAGGCCTGTATGCCGTCCGACTGAGTCTGTGCTACTTTACCTTTCTTCTATCTACTAGCAACTGACGGTTATTATACTAGGGGATCGGTTGCCCTTTTGCTGTCTTTTATTAAAATATGTATTTAAGAGGGTATACTTATTACTATATTAATTTATTAAAAGTAGCTTTTTTTTTTTAGTTATAGTATTAAGCTCGGTAGGACTAGTTTTAACTACTAAAGAGTAGTTTTGTATACGGGTAGCCGGTATCTACTTCCCATTAAGACTCTACTTCTTAAGTTACTAGTTTATTAAACTATATTTACCGTGCACATAAAAACTAAAAACCTTATTACTATTTCTCTTAGTAGGAAGTAGCATTCTCTTTAGCTATAGATAAATAAGTATAGAATCCATAATAGCCTTTTGTTTTATTAAATAGCTAGTAATACGCGTTAAGTTGTTATTAAGGGTGTTTTGCCCCTTAGGTGTCTACCCCTATAGTTTGTGTACTAGTATTGTTATAGTAGGTAGTTTAATTCGTTTACGTACAAGTACAATGATTTCTTTAAGAAATGCCTCTATATCTACTATACTCTTATTAAGGTTAATAATAGTTATTTAGAGCTTATGTATTATTAGTTAAATACGTTCTTTACTATCCTTAATAAATATTTCTTACTAGGGTAACTACTAGGTTATAGTAAGCTTACTACTACAAGGCTTTTAGTAGCATTATAGTATATAAAGAATATTATATAAAAAGGCTGCTATAGAGTTTAAATAGTAATTTAGTGTAGCTAGGGGTATTAGTAGTAGAGTATAGTTTTACAGTAAATTAAATAACTAAATAGGTTTACTATTTAATAATAAGTCTTAAGTTACCTAAGTAGGGACTAACTCTAGTTTAAGTAGTTATAACTCCGTATATATAGCTAGCTAGGTAGGTATGTATAGTAACTAAAAAGAGAATGTAAGATAGGCTAGGGCTAGTATAGATATATAGCATAACTTTACTAGCTAGCTAAGTGCTAAGTAAGCTATTTTAAGACTATAAAGTCTTTAAATAGTGTTTTAAATATACTTAATACTACTTAGACTTATACTTATTTATTTTAATTTTAGTTTTTAGCTATTTTTAGGCCCTTAGTTATTTTAGAATATATACTTAACCCTATCCGCCTCCTTATAAACTAACGCTAAGTTAGGAAAGATGTATTTTATTCTACAAAGTACTTTATCCCTCCCTCCGTTTAAAATACTTCTAGGTAGTGTGTTAATAGTAAGTCCAATAAGTACAGAATAGTAGCTAGCCACTAAGTAGTACTACAGTACAGCTAGCTATACTTATAAATTATTATAGTATTTTAGGTATAGCTACTTAAACTATAGTAAGTATATTATAAATTCACTTAGTAGGGTGCTTTTTAATTCAACAATCCACAGTATTAAGCAGGTTAGAGATTTTAGTTTCTTAAGGGGCCTAAAAACATACTATAGCTTAGTATTAGTAGTTAGCTAGAAGCTTCTACACTTATCTACTATAGCGTTTTCTATTAAGTATAGTGCTTGTTAGCCACTATTTAGCTATTTAAACGTAAAGCTAAAGTACTATAGTTAATATATATATAATAGAGAGTACAACTCTTCTACAGTTAAATAAAGCCAGTTAATATTAATATTAAGCCTTATAAGTATCTTAATTTATAAGATAAAGGGGATAGAATCCTAACACTAAAGTCTTATCCAGAGGCTTTTTAGTAAAGAGAAGTAAATATCCCCTAATATACTAAGTTTATTCCCTTTAGCTATATTATCTAAGATAGTATAGTAAATATCTAGAGTCATTAATATACTAAGAATACAAGTAAATATAAATTTAGGGGAGTATATAAGGGCAATAAAAAAGAGGTCTAGTAACTTATTATACTCCTAAGTAATTTTAGTAGTATAGAGGCTTAAGAAACTAATAAAACTAAAACTTTAGTCTATACTTAAAGGGGTAAAAGAGGAATTAAAAGTAATTTAGAGATTCTTAATATTCTTATACTCCTAAAGGAGATACTCGACTCTATAGGTACTATAAGTCCCTTAACCACAAACTATAAAACTACGCACAAGAGTAGCCTTTACTAGGTAACTAACTAAGCGATATATACTACTATAGGTAGTAATATAGGATAGAATAGTTTTAAGGTTTTTGAAAGGGTAGGCAGTAAGTAGGCCTAGTTCTCTACTAAACTAGCACTGCGCAACTTCGCCCATACTAGTATCTAGGGTACGTATATAGTTTATAACTTTTATAAATAGAATTTAGGGGGGTTAGTAGACAAATTAGTCTAGCTTTATACTAGTCTACTTAGTCTTAGTAACTAGGGTATTAAATCGCTTATTTAAAGCTATAAAACACTAAATATACTTCTTTAGGACCCTTTAAATTATTTAAAAAAGTATTTTAAATAAAAGGACCTCTATCCGTACCTTAAACAAGGTTACGTCTTATACAGCTATACTGCCTATAGTTACTACTATTTAAGCTAATATTAAAAGGTAAATACAAAGGTTAGTATATATTAATAAAAAGGGACGGGGGCTTAGTGATACCTAAACTTAAGCACTATAAAATAGGCTGTTTCCTTTATACAATACATTTTATTAAACGTAGCTGTTAAGATTTATTTTAAGCAGAATAAGTAATATAGTGTATTTAAGTAACGGTATATAGATTTATTAGGGGAGGGGAGGGGAAAGGTTGGGCTTTATATCTATACGCACTTTTAAGGATATATAGCCTTTAAATTAGTGGGTCTTCTAGGAAGGTATAATTACTTATAATAATATTTTTTAATTCTTAGGGTAGGGATAATAGAAGTATTTTCTATATAATAAACTAGTAGGTTCCAGTATTTACACTTCTATAATTATTAAACTTATTATCCTAAAACTACGTATACTTAATTCTATAGTTTAACTACCTAGACTATAACTTATAACTTTATACCTACAATTTTAATAAATATATAGTTAATATTTAATATTACTATACTACTAGATCAATACATTACGCGCTATTGCTGAACCGAGCCTAAGTCTGCCCGAGTAAGGCCTTAATAGACCTCTTCCTCTCCTTATCTATAGCCTGTGTTGGTAAGTCTTTTAGGATAGCCCGTAGGTATATCCTAGCCTCTAACTACTAGAAATATAGAAGACACAACAGCACTAACTTATCCTTAGCTATCTTTACTAAGTTGTAAAATATACTATTGTTGATTTTCTGTAATATTGTAAGGGACTTGCTAAGTGTTAAAACGCAGCCGGCCTTACTCTAATCCTTAAGGGTTCAATATATTAGCTAGTATATAATTCTTAGCGGAAGTATATAAAAGGTTAATAAACTTAGTGGCCTAGTGGGTAGTAAAGAATAGCCCCCCTAGCTTAAAGGTATTATATAACGCCTACAGAACGGTTAAGTTTTTTAAACCCTAGTTATACTATAACTTAGGAATATTTAGCTCTTAAAGTATTACTTTTTTTAGAACGTTAAACTTTAATTAGCCCTTTTAACTAGTGATATTATAGTACTTATAGAGATTTATAGTTTATAAGTTATTTAAGTTGTTTGATATTTTAATAAGGTTATTATTAAGAAGGTTTAACTAAACTAAACTATAGCTTTCTTAAATACTATAAATTATAGCTCTATTAATTTTAGATCTATACTGTCTTATATTATTATATAGTTATAATAATTTAGTTACCTACTAGGGGGTATAGCTAGATAAATTAAGTATTTTTAGTTAGCTATTATAGTATTATTTTAACTATAAAGAGTTAATAAGGCTAATTATGTTTTTATAGAAATTATTAAAAAAAATACTATAAAATAGTAATCTACGTTTATAAGCCTCTTATGTTAAAAGTGGTTCTAACTTAGTAACGCGATTCTTTATTATTATTAGGCTTCTTATTATAAGCTCTTTAATAAAGCGTTAGTATAGCAACTTAACTTAGGCTTAGCTATAGGTTAAGTCTACCTCTATAATTTAGGTAAGTTATATTATAGCCTTAGTTTAGCTTTTTAGTTCCTCTTTATTAGTAGAGTCTTTATTATTAACAGGCTCTTTTTTAGTAGTAGCATTTTCTTTAATAACTAGCTTTGTTTTATTAGCGGTGTCTTTTTTATTAATAAAGTTCCTATTATTAGTAGGCTCTTTTTTAATAGTAGTATCTTTTTTAATAATAAACTCTACTTTATTAGTAGTATTTCTCTTATTAATAGTATCTTTTTTATTAGTAGTATCTCTCTTATTAGTAGTAGCTTTATTATTAAGGGGTATTATTTTATAAAAAGGCCCTACTTTATTAGTAGGCTTTATATTATTAGTAGGCTCTATTTTATTAGAGTCTACCCGCTGCCTTTTAGTCTCTAGCTTACTAGTACTAAAAGGCAATAGTTGCTTTATTATTTAGTGTTCTTAACTTAGGTTACTGTGTTTTAAGCTAAAGCATAGCTTAACTCTAGTATATATATTAGTATAAATACATTAGTAGAAAATTAGATCCTTTATTTTTATAGTTATACTTAATACTACCTATATATAAGTTAGTATAAAGAATAGAGTAATAATAATAGAAGTAAAAAAAGTTATATAATATTAATCTATTCTATATATTCCTTTATACTCTATAGAAGTAAGTTTATAAAATAGTTTATATTTGTGTAGAATAAAAGAAATGCTGGACCTTAAGGTGTCTATAATTATAATATAAAAGTTTAGGTAATATAAGTAATATTAAAGGTACCTTTGTTTTTTAAGAAAAAAAAATATATTTAGGGAAAAGGCTTAACTATTACTACTATTACCCGCGCATTAACGGAATACTTATAATAGTACTAGCTATAGGGATTCCTATACATCTTTAATTACGTAGTTAGGGCCAGTATTTTTTCTTTCCCTTTTTTATTTTTAAGTTATTTAGTTTAAAAAAGCCTATTACTTAAGTAGGTATTTAGGTACTTAGGTTCTATACATAGGCAGTTTAGCCTACTTAAACTAAACTAATATTTAAAGGCTATATGGTTTTAAAATCCACTTAGTGCCCTAGTTTTAAGTAATAGTATTTTATTAAACACTATAGTAGTAGTTATAATTACTTTTACCCGGGCTGTAGTGTATATTAGACTATTTATACGCAACTAATCCTACTTTACTAATAATATTTAGCTTTTAGTTACTAAGTTTTTAAATTAATATTTATTTATATATATAGAGTTAATATATAAAAGGGATTATAACTTTATTTATACTAAAGTAATATAGTAAATATATATATTAAATTCTTTCTACCCTTATAATAACTATACCTAATAACTAACACCTAGTCTTTAGTTAACTATTAGCTTAAAACTCTAAAATTAATTAAATTAGCCCCAATTAAAAAGTCTAAAAAAAACTAAAACTCTATTAATAGTAAACTCGCACTGTGTATACTTAAATTCCCCGCAGCTAGATTTAATTCTAATCTTAAACTTTATTATTTAATACTCTTTACAGTATAGTAAAGTCTAGTAAGGTCGTCCTCAGCTACAAAAGCATTATTAAGAGCTTGTGCTCTAGTAAGGGAGCCCCGACGGGATATTAAGTAAGGTACTAGTTTACTACTTTTTTAGAACTAATATAAGTTAAAGTCCTTAAATAAGTAAGTTAGTATTTAACTCTACCTTCTTTTTACTATTAGTCTTAAGCTTTAACCCATTAGTAACCTAATAATAAAGACCCGAATTAGGCTTTAGAGGGTACAACCACAGTTTAGTAACTCTTAACCTACCTAGTAAAAAAGTATATTAACTTTAAAGGGTGATAGTAATTAACTTTTATTTACTTATAGATTAAGCTTAGTATAGCTGCCGGCATACTCTTCCACTACAGCACTATAGCTATTATTAATCCCAGTAACTCTAATATCTTTAGTAACTAGGTTACTTAAGTAGAATAGAACTAGACTAGCTAGTAACAGAGTACTAGGGGATATTTAAAATAAAAAGGTTTTTATAGTTTAGACTTGTGTTGTAAAGTATTCTACTATAAGGCCTAATAGTTATTATAAAAACAACTTTATAACTACATAAGCAGCCTTTAAATCTAAAGTACTTACTTATTATCCAGCCACTTAGCGAGTTTTACTAATACTACTACGTACTTAAAATATAATAAAACGTTAACTTACTAAATAAGGACGTTAATATATATAGAGTTCTAAAGTTTATAACTTTTATAAAGGAATAAAAGGCGTCAGCTAGGCTTAAATCTTTTAATTTTAATTTTAATAAATAAAAGGGAATATTTCGCATTAATTTCCTAAATAATTTCTATTACTAAGTATAAACTACGGCTTTTATAACTATTTAAAGTTTATAACTTTTATTAAAAAATAAAAGACATTAACTTAACTTAGATCTTTTAATTTTAATTCCAATAAATAAAAGGAAATACTCCGCATCAATTTCCTAAATAATTTCTATTACTAAGTATAAACTACAGCTTTTATAACTATTTAAAGTTTATAACTTTTATTAAAGAACAAAAGACATCGGCTCAGCTTAAATCTTCCAATTTTAATTCCAATAAATAGAAGGGAATACTCCGCATTAATTTCCTAAATAATTTCTATTACTAAATATAAACTACGGCTTTTATAACTATTTAAAGTTTATAACTTTTATCAAGAGATAAAAGACATTAGCTCGGCTTAAATCTTTTAATTTTAATTCCGATAAATAAAAGGGAATACTCCGTATTAATTTCTTAAATAATTTTTATTACTAAGTATAAACTACAGCTTTTATAACTATTTAAAGTTTATAACTTTTATCAAAGAACAAAAGACATTAGCTCAACTTAAATCTTTTAATTTTAATTCTAATAAATAAAAGGGAATACTCTACATTAATTTCCTAAATAATTTCTATTACTAAGTATAAACTACAGCTTTTATAATTATTCAAAGTTTATAACTTTTATTAAGGAACAAAAGACATCGGCTCAGCTTAGATCTTTTAATTTTAATTCTAATAAATAAAAGGGAATACTCTGCGTCAATTTCTTAAATAATTTCTATTACTAAGTATAAACTACAGCTTTTATAACTATTTAAAGTTTATAACTTTTATTAAGGGATAAAAAACATTAGCTTAGTTTAGATCTTCTAATTTTAATTCCAATAAATAAAAGGGAATACTCTGCATCGATTTTTTAAATAATTTATATTACTAAGTATAAACTATAGCTTTTATAACTATTTAAAGTTTATAACTTTTATTAAGAAATAAAAGATATTAACTTAGCTTAAATCTTTTAATTTTAATTCTAATAAATAAAAGGGAATACTCTACATTAATTTCCTAAATAATTTATATTACTAAGTATAAACTACGGCTTTTATAACTATTTAAAGTTTATAACTTTTATTAAGGAATAAAAGACATTGGCTCGGCTTAAATCTTTTAATTTTAATTTTAATAAATAGAAGGAAAGATTCTATGTTAATATAGTAAAAAAGTTCTATTACTAAGTATAAGTTATTTTTATTATTCTTACTAGAAGGTTATAACTATTGTGGGGCTTAGTTTAAATTCTAGGATTTTAGGTATATTAATTTATTTTTTATAAGCTTAATTAAATATTAAAAAACGCTTTAGTTCTTAGTAATAAAGCAGATAATAAAATAAACCTTAACTTTATACAGCTCTGCCCATAAAAGCTAGGGTAGTAGGTACTTATAAATATAAGTGGGCCTAATACTGTATACATAGTAGCCCATTAGATCCGCACTCTATATAGTATTACTTAGTTCGTCCCTAAGTAGGTACGTACACTAGGTTACTTACCTAAGTAGGTATAGGTTTAACTAAACTTTATCTTTATATTTTAACTCTAAATAGTTTTAAAAATAGTATTTTAGTAATTCCTTTTAATCTAGTTATATATTTAACTACTAGGCGTATAAAAGCCCTGTGTTAAATCAAATTCCTAGTACCCTTAGTGTCTACCCGTTCTTCTTTACTTAGGTAGGCTTAGATAGGTTCCCCAGCTACTTTTAGTATTTTTACTGCTTTTTTTAGAACTTAGGTGTCTTATTACTAGTAGAACCTGTTTTAAAATTATAAGTAATTAAGTATCTGATACACGATACTTTTAGATAGACTTACACTTCTTTAACTTAAACTTAGTAGGTGTTTTTTAGGACTTAAGCGCGTTACTGCTAGTAGAACCTGTTTTAAAAACGTAAGTTATATATCTTATACCTAGAGGTTTAGGATAGACTTACGCTTAGCAGACGCGTGCTTAGTGGGTGTGGTACTAAGTGGGCAGTAGGTAGGCTTAAGCATTTTTAGCTTAGATTTTATAGCCGTCTTTTTATAACTAATTAACACACTTAAGGCGTAGGGCTTAGTATAAGGGAGATTATAAACCTCTTTAGTAATTTTCTTATTAACTTTATAAATATTATTTTTATTACTAGAGACCAAAAATTAGGGGAGTTTATTATTTTTAAGTTTATTAAAGCTTTTATTTAGTACTAGTACTACTATTAGTAGTAACCGGATAGTCTATTACTAGGCGTTACTTACCCTTCTACGCAACAGCAAGGATTCTATTATAGGAGACACCTTTCTTAAATATTTTACTATAAATCTCTTTAAAATAATTTTAATAAATAGTTAAGGACAATTTGGAGTATATAAGCATTTCCATTTAAAAAAAGAGAGTTAATTTACTATATAGTAACTATTAGTTAGGGACTCCTTAGTATTTATTGTATTTTACTTTGTTAGTATGCTTAGTAATAGAAAGGATATAGGCTTTAGTTTCTCTAAAGGGCGCGATAGGTATAGTTATGGGAAGGGGGTATAATTAAGAAGGATAATTTTTAAGTAGGGGTTACTTAATTTAGATCTATATATACGGGGGCTTTAGTTACTAGAAAGGCCTAGGTTATAAATTCCTTTGTAGGGGTACTATTTTAAGTTAAGAAATAATTATATATTTTAAGTTAAACTATTTAAAGGTTATACAGCCTTTAAATTATATTAAGGTAAATAGGGTTTTACTTTAGCTAGCCCTTTTAGTTTTATACACTTGAGCTAAGCACCCAATACTACTTTACTTAGTACATCTAAGTAGTTACTAGTTAAGTAGTAATATTTACCTAGAGTTATTACCTCTTTATAGCCCAACTTTCTTTTCTTATTTCTCTCTTATCCTTAACTAGTTCTACTTAATACTAACTTATTTAGTATATCTAAGTAGTTACTAGTTAAAGAGATAAATATTTACTTAAAGTTATTATTTCCTTCTTTTCCAACTTTACATTTCTTTCTTACATAACTATTTCTATTTAATATTAACCTATAGTTAATACATCCTATCCATTAAGTAGTATATATTTACCTATAGTTATTATTTCGTTACAGGCCTTTTTCCTTATTCCTCACTTACCTTTAATCTATTCTGCACAGTATTAACTTACTATTAGTATATACTATTCTATACTATTAACTAAAGCTATTAAATATATTATCCTCTAACAAAACAAGTACTAGTAAGTATAGAGGGCAACTCTACCAATCACAGATATATTATATATAACAGTACTAATAGCCTAGAGGATAAGACTATTTATAAAAATATACTAAAAGTAGGTTACTAATCCCTTATTCCCTAGAAAAAAGAGATAATATATTAACTAATATTACTTTCTAGGTATTAAAACTCAGTATAGAAGAAAGTAGTATGACTATTCTAAGCGTTCTTAAGGCGGGTTTTAAGCCCAACCTTATTCTTAAAGTATATAGTTGTTTAATTAGGATTCTTTAGGGGGCAAAGTTAAGGAATAAGTATAATAACCTAAATATCGTTACTCTCCCCAATCTTAAGGATACTAACAATATTAAGGGTACTAATACCTAATCCGCTCTATTTTTCTAGTTATTAAAGGTTATATAGAAAGCTAAATAATAGAAGATATAGAAAGTTGTTACTTAGAGTGTTAATAATAGCGATGCTACCTCTATTTTATCACTTAAATCTTCTACTCTTAGGGCTTTTTTAGAAAACAACTCAGCTAACGACTTTTAATTTAACGTTTTTATTAGTTCTAGTTATAGCCCTAATAAACTAGTAACTCTTACTACTTAGTTCCGTTGCGCACTAGAGATAAAAAGTATTACTATTGTTAGTAAAAAGGTAAACTAAGTCCGTTATGCTATTAATACTACACAGGGCATTACTAGACTTATTTTTAGTTAGTTTTTTATAAATTACTACTTTAATTTTATTACGGTTATTTAGTAGGCTAATAACTATAATATTTTTATATAAAAATAAAGTTATATAATATACGGGTAAAGAAATACTAGCCCTTATTAAGATAGCTATGTTTTATTTCTTATATTAGTATAGTAGATTCATAGTTTAACTTTAATATTATTTAACTAAATATTAACTACTACTATATCTACTAGAACTATATAAGTCTTATTACTGGCCCCTATAAAGGAATTTAATATTAGCCGTTATACTCTATAGCGCTGTGTATATTAACTCAGGACTGTATAAGTAAGGCTAGTATAAATATTATTACTAAAGGTTCTCTCTAATATCCTCTAAACTAACTTAGATACTATTTTAAGGGTTTTTAAAGGTACTAAGTTAATATAGTTACTTTATTATTACTAAGGCGCAGGAGTCCTTATATTTATACTAGTAAATAGGTCCGGGTACGTAATCTATACCCCCTCCCTTATTAGTATTTATATAGTCTAGTATATATTATACTAATTACGTTATATAGTTTTAGTTATTTATTATTAGTTTACTATATCTCTACGTTAAATTAGGTTCTTAGTAAGGTTAAAAATTACAATTAAGGCATTTTACTTAGCTCTTTTAAGTATTTAAAGTTACGGTTATTCACACTTTATAAATAACTATCCACTCTATATTTATAAAAAGGCTATAACTAACCCAATACGTCCCTTAGTAAAGATATAACAATTACTTAACTCTTAGAAGTACTTAGCAATCCTAGTACTAAAGTAAAGTATTAAAAGCTAAGTAGTAGGCATGGCGTGCATAGCAGATAGGGCTAGGAGTAGGAGGATATAGCAGGGACTTAATGAACAAACTATCACCTATAGCTAGTAAAGTAGATACTAACTTTTGTTTTAAAAGAACCTTAACTTCTATATAAACTAGTTTATAAAAGTAAAAAATAAATTAAAGGTTAATTAATTCTATAAATAGCAGTTTACTAGTATTTAATATTTCTAGTGTGTAAGTAAAGAGGGTGTAATACTGTTAATAGCAATAACTACTCTAGTAACCCGTTGGGTGCATCTTATTTTAAGGCTATCTAGTTTTAAAAGTTAGTCTAGTAGGTTACGTTGCCCGTACACTAGGAATATAAGTAAAGAGCCCGCAGGCCCATAAATAGAATTGCTACAATATATATACTAAGTAATAAATATAAAAATAATACTAATAAGAAATAATAAGTAACGCCACCCCCTATAAATTAATTATAAAACACGTCCAGCCATCTCGCTATTTTACCCTTGCACACTAGAGTATAGCCTATAGTATAGTGCCGCTACGCGTGCCTAGAACTTATATCTAACTATCTCTATCCACATACAGCTAGTATCTTTACTCCTAACCACCTTTTTTCCACTACTATTAGTCTTTTTTCTCTTTTTTCCTAAGCCACTAGTGATACACAATATGCCTTGCACTTTAAAACACTATAAGTATAATATCTTTAACCTTATTGGCAATATCTTTGCCAGCATTTTAAACTTAGTAGGTCTACCGGGGGCCTAGTAGTGTTTTTATGGGTAAGAGTTAATTGGGGTTTACTCTTTAGTACTAGTATAAATAAATATAATAATAGTTATAAAGTTAAAAGATATACATAATAGAGTTATATATATATTTATTAGGGGTATATTTAAATAGGGCCTAAGTTAGTATTTAAATAAGTATAGGTTGTATAATACTATTATATTATAATTTTTATTATGTAAATATAGTATATTAAGCCTAAGGGGTTACTACTCTATTAATTATATACTTAAAATATTACAGTATAGTATTAGAATTAATACAGTTCTGCAAATATACCGTTATATACGTATTTATTAGTAAATTAGTACTTTTAGTATTTACTTATAAAGTTTCCTTAAGTTAATTAAAACTTTATACTTATATTACTAGCTGCAGTGTATTACTATTTAAATTATTTTATTAATTAAAGACTAGTCAATGCAACTATTACTCCTTAAGGCATTCACTATATTTAAAAAAGTATTACACATCTTAACTACCTTTATACTGAAATTAGGCTGTGTCTTTATTTTATTAATTAGGACTGACAATAGTTTTTCTTAACTTAAAACTACTAGCTACTATTCTAGCAACATAGCTATATCTCTATTTTAACTATTATAAACTAGCAACTCTGAAATGCTTGGCTCTTATAACTATTCTAGCTAGTTATATTAAACTTATTTTCTTTATAGATTTTAATAAAAATTTACTAAATTCCTTCTAGTACTAAAGTTAAATCTCTTGCCTTAAAGGCTGAATATTCCCTTTAAACAACTACTTATATGTTTATACTTATTTTAAATTCTTAATAAAGCTCTTTAACCTTTTTAAATTTTAGTCTAAGAGTTCAGTCCCGTTCCAGCCCATTATATAGTACTAGTAGTCTTTTATTACTTAGCTAATTTAAGTTATTAAAAGAACTTAAACACTTAAACTACCCAGATCACTTAGTAGAGAAAAATTATTTACGTTAGGTATTTCTTTATTATCTTTATTATCTTCGTTATCTTCATTATTTTTATAATTATCGTCTTCTTTAAAAGCTAAAATATTTAGTAATAGCGATAATATATTTAAGTGTTCTAGTAGAAGCGTTATTAGTATTATCTATTTCTTTATTCTTTGCCGAAGTTCTTTACTAGCCGCAGCGCCTAGTACTAACAACAATATATATTAAAATTAGGCGGCAAGTTAAAAACAGAGGCGCTAAAACAAGGTATTGTGAGACGTAATAGGATCCCGATTATACTCCCATTTTAGCTCTTTACGTACTAGTTAGATTATACAAGTATTAATTACCTAGTTAAAGGCGTTCTATTCCGATACCTTACTCTGCCTAAATAGTAAAAATAATTTATTATAAACTAGTGGCTTAAGATATATTAGTATTATTGTTAATTGGGAGCGATTATAAAAGGCTATTTTTAGCTAAAGGCCGTGGTATATTAGAGTATTTTAAATACTATTAGGCTATAAATAGTACTACCTTTCTACTATAGTATAGTAGGAATAGTAACTTTTATTTCTCTACTCCTATCCCTAAAACTAAAAGTTATTTTACTACCTAAATACATATAATTTTACTTATGTTTTTTTAATTAAAGTAAGTTAAAGTACTAGGCATTATTAGTGACTTTATTAAGAGAAAGAACCCCTAGTAGATCTTATTAATATTAACGTTCTATTTAAGTAGTTTAGTTACCTAGATTAGGGGTATAAGAACTAGTATTTTTTATTACCGTTATAACTTTACTATTTTAACTTCTATTAAGTATAGTGTAATCTAGAGCTGCCAGTTTAACTTTTCTAAAAGTAGTATTTAAAGTGTTTATAGGTTATTAAACTCTATTATTTTAGGTTAAACAAGTCTGCGTTCTATCTAAAATAAATTCCAAATAACCTCTTCTTTAAGAGGCTCTCCTTTATAGTACTTAGAAACTAGTCTACTAGAGTTTAAAACTAAGGAATATTTCCTTAATTTTAGTATAGCTATTTATACTTTTTACCCACTATAGTAAAATTAAGTTACTAAACAGCTTATAAGTATCGTTTACTTTTATAAAAGTAATAAATAGTCAATTTTTTTCTATAGTAGCTATCTATTATTAGCGTTAGTCTAAGTAAATACTAAATTAAATATTTTATTTATAATTCTTACTAAAGAAGTTTTTTCTAGCCCTTATTTTTAGTAGTAATCCTTAAAACTTTTAGGGAAATTTTATACTAACTAAGAGTCTATTTGTATAAACGTTATTCTTCTGCGTCGTCTATAGTTAGTTATACTAAGGAGTTGCGTTTAATAGAGTAAAATTAATTACTATTAACTTAGCTAGACTTAATGTTTTTTAATATAAAGACTTGCTTATAGGATTATAAAGAAAACTATAATAATATAGAAAAGTATAAAATTAAAGAATAGGAAAAATTTAATAGTAGGATTTACTTTATTTATATTAAATAAACCTATTTTATTATTTAGAGGTTTTTTTTTTATTTTATAAAGGATTATTAAAATAAGTTTTTCTTCCTTCCTTTAGTTATATTTTAAAGTAGTTTAAAGTTGGAAGGAGTAGCTGCCTTTATAATACTTGTAGTAATTGACTTGTACCCCCCTCCCTAAGTTAATTTATAGTCTATATATATTATTAACTTTATACTAATATAAAGACGTGGCTTAGTTACTAAAAACGGGCTCTTTTATTACGTATAATAACGTTTTCTACTATAATATATATACAGAGTACTATTTATAGTTCTTTTAGGCAGGTGGCCTAGCTAGTATGTATCCAGTAGTGGGGATACGTATAGGGACTAATAAATAGTAATAAAATAGTTTTAGTATAAAATAATTATTTCTTCTAACTACTAAAATCCCCGTAAGGTCTAACTATAGGTAATAGTTTTACCTAAGCTATATACAACTAGCTTGCGGGTCGCTCCTGCATAGGGCCGCGGGACTGCGTAACTAACAGCCTTTTTAGTAGCGCGGCTTCTATACTTTATATCTTATATATAACTAGTAGTAATATTAGTACTTTAGCCTTTAGGGCTAGTGTTTAGTACAGTACATTAACTACTCTTTAGTAGGAGCTTAGTATTAAAGTCTACGATTATATTTTTATTAAATTTATGTTATTTAAAGTTAACTATTATATTTATTCTATTAATTGCGCCACCTACAAGTTAGTTAAAGTTAGAATTATAGTAAATATATTAACCTTTAAAAGCTTCTATAATATACTCATCCTTTATTTAGTAAAAATTAATTATATAGTTAATAAATATTTATTATAGTATAGTTTAGGAGGAATCCTAGCTAAGTAAGTTAAAATAATATACTTTATAGCTATAGGGCTTATACTTTACTATACTATATATATCTCTATAGGCAATATATACTACTTATTTAAATACTAAATTTAATAAAAAAAGCCTTTATTAATATAGTAAGGGTATATCTTTAAAACGTGTTTTTTATACTGTTTAGGTTTAGTTTTGTTTAGTATATAAAACAAGTAGAATAGTAGTTTAGATGTTACTAGTATAGGAGTGCGATGTGGGAGTGCGATGTAGGGGAGTGTAAAGTTAGGGGTTGTATTTAAATTTAAAGACTATATAGGCTTTATTTTAGGTACTACTTTAAAGTTTATTAAACTAGCACTACTTTTATTATCTAGTTATACAGGTTTTAAAACGCATAACCTACTATAAATACTTATTAATACTTTTTATATCCTAATATATTCTTATAACTATACTCTACAATTTAACTAACTAAAGCCAAAGCTTACCTACTATTATATCCTTTATTTTATACTTTTAAAAGTATTAGAAATTTTAATAGTTATTTACTCTAAACTACTACTACGTATTTTTAAAGTTACCACCTACTTTTTAAATAATAAATAGTAAAGTCTAGCTAAATTAAAAATTAAATACAGGTTTTATTTTAAAACTATCTAGCCTTAAAATATAGGGGTATATAAAATTATAACCAACCACTATACTATAAACTAAAAACGGACACTACAGTCTATAAAGCTCTAGTCTAACTACCTATTCTTAAAAAAAGGGCAACTAAATATAGCTTAAAAGATTGTGATTTTTATAGAGTAATTATACCTAAACACCAGCTTAGCTTAGATCTTTAAATTTTAAACTAAATAAATAAAGAAAAAGATTTTGTATTAATATATTAAGAAAATCCCAATACTAAGTATAAGTTACAGCTTCTATAACTAATTAAAAATCGCGACTTTCATAGGGCAACTATAGACACTAGCTTAACTTAAATTTTTAAATTTTAAATTAAATAAATAAAAAAAAAGATTTTATATTAATATACTATAAAAATCCTATTACTAAGTATAAGTTACAACTTCTATAGTTAATTAAAGATTACAACTTTTATAGAGTAACTATAGACACTAGCTTAACTTAAATCTTTAAATTTTAAACTAAATAAATAGAAAAAAAGATTTTGTATTAATATACTATAGAAATCCCGTTACTAAGTACAAGTTACAGCTTTTATAGCTATTTAAAAATCGCAACTTTTATAGAGTAGTTATAGATACTAACTAAACTTAAATCTTCAGATTTCTATCTACTAAAGCTCGCTATTATAGGCCTAAGTACTAGGCTATATACGCAATAGTACCCGTATTAGAAGTTTTACTAAAGTTATTAACTATCTATCCTTTCCCTACTTAAGTTATATTACTCTAGACCACTAAAACTATTAATATAACCTTATTCTAGTATATAACACAAACCTCTATCTCTCTACTATACAACAAAGCTATAACCCAATCCTAAAATACTAATAACTTCTCTAGTCTATATCTTAGTCTCTATATTAATTTACTTTTAAGTACCTATACTATACCCGCGTTAGTATCCTAGTCTTCTATATATACGTATATATATATAGTATAATATACAAATTATAGCTCTTCTTTTAGGGGGCGTCGCAACTTTAAAGGCCTCTAAAGCCCTTTACTTAGTACTCGTAACTAGTACGTTAGTAGTATTAGCTATACCGTTCTTACTATCTAAGTTACTTACAATATAGAATTAAGTAATATTAAGTTACCCTTAGTATTATTATTAAAGTTTAAAAAAAATTAATTAAGTTAGTTACTTTATAAACTTTTATTTACTTAAAGGTAATATAAAACTACTAATTAATTAATAGTATTATTATAGTAGTATAACTAAATTCCCACATATAGTTATTGAATAGTTAAAGTAACGTTACCCATATATTAGCTACGTTAATAATTAACTTTTTATTATTTTTTATTTTTAAAATTACTTAATAAATTACCTTAGTAAGAGATTTTTACGTTATTAGTATATACTTTTATACAAGTAGAGTACTTTATAGTAAATATAGCGCTTTACTAAGTATTAATCTTAACTTTTTTTATTGGCAAAACTGCTTTATCTTTAATTCCCTTAATCTCTACTATAAAAGTTCTAGGATTTAATTAACTTAAATTTATTATAGTAGTAGTTTTAGTAGTATTATTGTGGTTTTATAAATATTTATAAAAATGAAGTAATATTTCTAAGTTTAGTATAAAGGATAGAATATTAGGGCTAAATTATTATAAAAAAAAAAAAGTTATAGTTATTATAAAAAGGGGATTAAAGCATTAGTAAATAAATTTAAAGTAATAGCTAAGAAAAGTAAAATAAACTAGTAATAAAAAGTAGGTGTAGAAGTTAGTATTTAGGGAAATAGAGGGTATAATTATATATATAGTGAGTTATATTGCTCTTCTTAGCCTTTAAATACTTTAATAAGGTATAGTCTTTTTTGGATTCCTACTAAAATTGCATAATAAATATCCCTAGAAAGTAAACACTAACTTCTTTACTTACTTATTTACTTAACTAGTTTAATTTACCTACCTACTTTTATTTAATTTTTTTTTTTTTTACTAAACTTAAGTCTTTTTCCTATTTTAAAAGTTAGTATCTTTTTACCTTTCCTTTTATACTAAATACTTATATATTTACGGGCCCTTATTATAATATTTATTATTATTTATATTAGTAATTAGGAGTAGAGTGCTTAAATAGCTATCTATAGCCCGGGCTAGACTATATATTACTTATATATAGTTATAGTAGTACTTAGTTAATATTACTATTTACTTAAGCTATTTTTAATACTATTTTTAAAAGTATATAAAAAAAGGGTATCTTTAATAACAAAGCTACTACTTTTATATAGGATTATGAGTATAATTACCCATACATATTTAACCTTTTAAAACTAATATTTACTTAAGTATACTTTGTACTTATAACGCTACTAATATAGTTATAGCTAGCCTTTTAATAGTAAGTATAAGTAAAGTAACTATAACTCCTAAGGGCAAAGCAACTATAACTCCTAAAAGTAAAGTAACTACAGCTTTTAAGGGTAAGGCGACTATAGCCCCTAAAGGTAAAGCAACTACGGCCCTTAAGAGTAAAGTAACTATAATACTTAAGGGTAAAGTAGCCTAGTACCCTACCGTTATATACAAGTTATTCAATAGTGACTCTAAAAAGGATAACTATAAGGCTATAGCTACGCCTATAAAGGGCGGCGCTATACTACTTATTAGTAAAGTCTATATTATTACCCTAACTAAGGTTTTTAGTACTAAAAGCCTTTAACTTTAAAACACACTAGAAAAGAAAGTATATATCTTGTTTATAAACAACCTAGAATTTAGTATATAGGGCTAATAGGTAAATAAGGTTAAAGTAGTTTTTACTAACTCTAAGGCTAAAAAAGCTTAGGGCAGTATTTAAGTTAAGTTAAAAATAAGTTAAAAAACAGTAGTTAGTAAAGGGGATACTTTAAAGTTTTTAAGAATATTATAGGCTATAAAGGGAAGCTAAACTAGTAGTAAATAAAGAACAACAATTTCACTAGGTATTTAGTTGGATTAGAGCCTATATAGTTTTAAAACTCTTTACTAGTTTATACGTGCTTGTGTTTTTACTTACTTTTAAATAAGTTCTTACAGTAGGGTAGTGTGTGCCGACCCGTGTAATGTATTAATATTACGTTAACGTTACGCTAATACTCTATCAATATTGTACCTATATAATATTAATAGGGTATTAAAGTTATATTAAGGTAGGTATTTAGTAGGTTGTTTTGGTAAAATTTGGTGGATTAATAGTGATACTACTTACTATACTATACTAAATAGTAGAGATAGTAAGTAGAGTATAGGGGATATAGGTAACTAATATTATTTTAAATAAAGCAGGCGCCTAATTTAACTTACCCCCCCCCCCCCCCTCTTTTAAAAAAAAAAAAAAAATATTTTAACTCTAAACCTTTCTATAGTAACTATTTTCTTTTCTCTTACTTATAAAAGAATTATTAATAAACCTAAAAATATCTTTTTTACTTATACCTTTCTTATATTTAATACACACTAAATAACCTATATACTTACTAAACTATATTACTTATTATTTTTAACTTTTTTTATAAAATAGTAAACGCGGTAAATAATAACCTAAAGGCTAGAGTAAGTCTATAGTATAGCGTTACGCTAAACTATTATTACGTGCTGGTTTTAAATTTAACTTTTTTATAGATTAAGGCGATTTTAGCTGCTTTTTCTTTTAAATAACAGTAGCGCGTACTTACTAATATTAATAGATTATAGAGATGAATGTGGGCCTAACTTAGGGGGCAATAACCGGGACTAAAGTAGGATCGTTAACCCTAGTATATTACGTTTAATTCTATAAGTATAACGCCTAGAATTAGTCTAGTAATACTAAACCTTAATACTACTTACGTTACATTAATAATAGGGCGTTTATAGTACGCAATTGTATCTAGGGAATTTAGTATATATAAGAATTAAAGTTAATTATATAAATACTTTTATCTATAGAAGTCTAGTTAATTACTAGCCCTATTATTAATGTGGCTTAATAACTTTAGAACTAATATTTATTTTATTACTCGACTTACTTTTATATATAGTATTAAAAGAGTGTATATAAATACTACTAAGTAACTATAAATATAAACGACCTTTAGTTAGTGTGACTACATTATTAGTAACTTTAAAGTAAATGGGATTAGAGTAAAGTATAAACAGTAATATTAGAGTTAGGTTTAGATTAAGAGGATTAGAGATATATAGTTTAAGTTAAAGAGGTACTAGTAGGTGACGATACTGATGTGCTTAAGAAGAAGATTTAGGAGAGTAGTAGGGTAAGTAATAGTAATTAAGCATAAATAATAAAAGAGGATTTAGATTACGGTAGTCCTAGAAAGTAATAGGAGTTAAGCTTTAGGACTATAATTACTTATTATTACGAGCTAAAGCTAAAAGGAACTTATACTAACTTATCTAAAATTTAAAAATCTAAAGTGTATAATATAAAATTAGGGCATAAATTACTTATTTACTTTTTACTAAACATAGGGCTTATAAGTTACGTCTCTACCTATTTTTATAAACGAGTTAAAAAACTAACTAGTATTTTTTTTTCTATATTTAACTACTAATTAATTATTAAGTATATCTTAGCTTTAGACTAGTTTTTAAAAGTTATTAACTATATAAATAATAGCCTATTTTATTACTTTTATAAAATAGTATTTAAGATTATTTATAGTATTATTATTCCTTTATAGAAGCTAGTAGTTAAGATTTAGTGGGCCTACAAGGTTATATTAGATATAGTACTTAAGGACGTAGCTATTTTAAATATATTTAGTACGCTGTGGGAACTATTTAAGCTAGTACGGGAGATTACTAAGGTTTAATATATAGGAGGGGGACTAGATATAGGAGGGAGTATTAGTTAGGTAGGTTTATTATACTTTAGATTACTAGATGGATAATTTGTGTTAGGGTACAAAGTGGACAGAGGTAAACGCGCTGGGGAGAAGGACGTAGTGCAATAGTATAGTGTTTAATAGACTAGGGCAATATTAAACATTTTAAAACTAACTATCCTTAAAATAGTTATATATAATATAAGCCTGTATGCTTTTTATAAATTATATATTTATAAAGTAAAAATAATACTTTTTATATTTATAACCCTTAATTACTATTACTTTAATTTAACCTTTACTACCTTTAATTAGTTTTATAGTATTTATTTACTTCTATAGTACTATATACTTTTTACTAATATAGGGGGATTTTATTAAGGTAGTTAGAAGTAGAAGTAGAAACTATTTAAATTACTAGTTAGTACTGTCTAGACCTTAATACTTAATAAAAAAGGTGGTTTTGACGACTATATTAAAACTTTTAAAATCTTTATTTTTTTTCTTTTTATCCCTAGCTTATTTGTTTTTAAGTATATTAGTATAGGAATATGAATATAGTATTGTGTATAAGCCAATATTCTATTTAGGTTGTTTTTTTTGCTTGCATTAATTAGACTAGTAACTCCTATAATATAGAACGTGGTTTTATTATATTCTAGTAGAAGCAAGCTAGTACTTAGGAAAAGTAGTACTTAGGGTTTTTAGTAGTATGGGTAAAGAAGTACCTGTTTTAGTAATAGGATGTTCGATTTTTAGTGGCGCTATGTACTACAGGCATACTGTATTAGTTGTTAGAAGTATAGATAGTATATCTATCTGTACCTAGGGGTAAATATAGTATATAAGCTTTACTAGTGGACTTTAGAGTGGCGTCATTATTGTCTATTGTTATGTCGAGGTACTTATAAGACTCACTTAGGGGTTTAAGGACTAGTGTATAAAGAACTATAGAACTAAAAGTTAGTATAGTTTTATTAGATTAATTAGTTCTTTTTTATAGTTAGTAAAAAACGTCTTAGTGTCTTTTTTGTTTTTTTTATACTCTTTAATAAAGATAAAGGCTCTTTTTTTAATTTATACTTACTACTACCCATTAACTATTTTAGTATTATTACATTATAAGATATAAACGTACTATAAACTTTTATTTATTTTTTAGGATACCTTTTTAGAATACTATAGTAAATAGGATTAGTTAATAAATGTATTATACTAAGTATAATAAGTAGCTAGGTGAGTGTATATGTGTAGTGTTACTGGGTTAGATAGGGGTAATAAAATTAAAAAATACTTTAGCTTTTTATAAAAATAAGTAGAAGTAACGAACTATTATTAAATATTCTTTTTTTATTATTTTATTATATTTATATTATTATTAACTCCTATTACAAAAGTGTAGGTGTTAGTATTATACTAGTAGTCTAGTTTAGGGCTATATACAGATGCGTTAAATGCATTTAATATGATAGTAGGGCTAACTGACCTTTTAACACTAAATAGGCTTAAAATAGAAGTAGGTTAATTAACTTTTAATACTAGATAGGCTTAAAATAGGAGTAGTTTATATATGTATTTTAAGTTTAGATTATTTTAAAAACCTAAATATTAAATTATCCTTTTTTATTTAAAAGTAGTATTAATTTAAAATTAAAAATATAAAATACAAAGCTTTTTATTTTTAATACTTTTTATAGAAAGTTACTATTTTATAATTGTACTATATAATATATTAATTTTATATAGTTAATTAACTATACCTCTATACCTTATAAGTAAGTAGGTGTGTTACGTTATATGTATAGTAACTACTTTATTAGAATCCAGTGGGTTTACTGCCCTTTATAGTAGGTCGGGTCCACTTTATAATTACTTTTTAAACTATGTATTCTTAGGTTTATTAATAGTTTATGCTAGTATAAGAGTAAGCTATGTTCTAGTTAGGTCTTTAGTAGCTTAGACGCAAAGTTATCTATAGTAGGCTTTACAGGGTATAAGTAAGGCTTAATCTGCTTTTAGTTTTAGGAGTATACCTACTAGATATAATAAACCTTAAGACTTTTTTAAGGGTTCTTAAGCAGTACTACTTAGTATAGACGTAACAGCTATAAAGGGTTTATAATAATTATGTAATAGTGTTAGTGAGTTAGTTGTTAGTATAATAGGCTGGTAAAAGGTTTGAGGTGCTTAGGGATTAGGGTAAATAAGGCTTGTGAGTATAGCTCGCCGATCCCTGTGCGGTGATTTCCTATTAAGTTTATTCTTTAAAACGTAAAAGAGTAAGTACGCTTAATTAAAAAGTCTAATATAGCTTTTTTTAAATATTATACTAACTATATTCTAATCATAGTAGTTATAATACTACGTTAATAGGTACGTAGATGTTATATACTATATACATTACTATTTTTATTAAAAAATAAAGAGTAAAGAGAAGTTACTTCTTAAGGCCTTAGTATTCTTATTATAATATAGTACAGTAGTCTTTATACTTATAGGTATTAAGTTAGTTAAAAAATAGTAAAGAAAGATTACTATAGTACCTCCACTTATTAAAAATAAGGCAAGAAATTAATAAAGCTCTGCTTTTTAATATAAAGTTAATACTTAAGGCCTAGGCTTTAATACTATAATAAATTTCATTATCATAATTACGGTTTTAGCGATATTCTATATTTTTAAGGGTTTTTTAAGATAAAGTATGTGCTTAAGTTTTTGTTTAGTGCGTTGTGGCTTTTAATAAGAACTTAATACTAGTAGGTTTTATATTAAATTCTTTAAGTATATAGTATAGTATATTAACGATATTTATATACTCTAAAATATATAAATTATAGTTAATTATATTAAGTTTTTGAGGAGCTAGGAAGGCGCTAAGTACTACCTCTAGAATACTAGTATTAAGTATTAGTATATTATAGAACTGACTATGTAGAGGATGTAACTACTTTAGTGTAAGGAGGAGACTATAAAAATATTAAACGTGTTAAGCGAGTAGTGTAGTTCACATACTTGCTTAGAGCCATAATAAAGGAGGACTCCCATGATGGACTACCTTTGTGTATTCCGGCTTTAAGGTTATTTTAAACTGTAGTCTTATAGAAAACTGTGATATTGTGTAGTAATAGTATTTTTTAGGCGTTTTGTTTTTCTTAGTTTTATTATTATAAGGGATATAAAGTCCGGGTATAATTACTTATATAGTTAGTATATAATATAAAAATAGATTATAGTAAGTAGAAGAACTTATAAAGTAAATTGTTAAGGCGCGAGAGTAGGCCTTTAATATATACACTAGTATACTAACTAATTCTAGAGCCGTATACTAGAGAGAATTAATAATTTATTAGTTAATTAAATAGATAGAAAAAGTAAGTAGTAGTCCCTTTAACTCTTTGTTTAGTTTAAAGATTCTATTATTATAAGTAGAATTTAAGCAGAGTTATTAAGATATAACGCTAATAATAGTGGTTTTCTACTAATAGTGAAGGCTTTATTATTAATATGTAATAAAGACGTTAGGACAGTATAGAAAGTCACCTCAGGTAGACGATAAGATTAGTAATAGTTTTTAACTGCGACTTATAGGTTTCCTAGTAGAAGGACTTAATAATCTAGTAGCAGGGTTTATTATTAGGGGATTCTAAGCTTATTACAAAGCTTTAATAGGAAAGATATACTAAATATGTTTTATACACAGTGTTTTAGATATTAAGGAGTAGGAATAGGGGTAAAGTATAATTTTAATAATAGGTTAGGTAGGAAGTATTAAAGGTGGAAAATGAGTCGGTAAGAGTGGAGGAAGGTCGGGTAAGTGTTATATATTATTTTACTTACTGTTTTATTATTATAGACGTTGTGAGTAGGGCGCAGTGGATGTGTACCTGCTCATTTTGGAAGACTATATGGCTTTAAAATTGATATTAGTATATGGACTGGGCTTTAAAGATACTTTTTTATAGGGATAAATTTAATTAAGTTTAATTACTATTATTTTATTCTGGTTTTAGTAGTATAGTTTCCCTATCAGAGTAACTTAGTTTATATTTAATAAGTAATTTGCGTTATTTATTAATAGGATATTATTTTTTTATATTTACTATATATTTTAATACTGTTTTAATATATTACTTTTTAATATGTTCTATAATACTATCTTGCCTCTTATTTACTTATATATAGTACTTATAATAGTATCCTCTCTATTATTATCTTTATTTCTATTATTCTTATTATTATTATTATTTTTATTATTGTCCTTGTTCTTATTCTTACTTTATTTATTAAATTAAAGGATATTAGTAAAGATAATAATAAAAGGAACTCTCTATCCTTATTTTATCCTAACTTTATTTTTATTTCATTCCTTACCTATTATTAAGTTAAAGGACGTTAGTAAAAATAATAATAAGGGTAACCCTTATCCTTATTCCTATCCTTAACTTTATCTTTATTCTTTTACCTTACCCTATCTTTATTTTTATTTTTAATTTACTTTTATTCTTATTCTTAACTTTATTATAGTACTACTCTAGTTTAAATATACTTAATAATATTAAAAAGAGGTTAATTATATAAAATTCCCTTGTTATTATAAAGTATATAGCTATTGTTAAACTATATAATGTGGTATTGCGTATTTAATAAGTACATATCGAATATTCTTTTAGTAGTAGTTAGCATTTTTAGTACGTATATTAAGTCGAAGAGTAATAAATAGTACTGGAATTAAATTTCTATAATTGTACAGTAGAATAGTTAGCTTAATAAACTTAGCTTACTTAAAGATTAGGGAGGGTACTTTTATTTATACTTAGTTTTTATTTATTAGTAGAGGATATATCTATTGCCTTAGGTAGACGTTAATACTTAAGGAATAAAAAGCGTTTTTAAGTATTTTACTTAGTTTTTTAGTCCGTCCCAATACCTAAGTACTTCTTTAATAATAGTTATATTGCCCTCTCTCCGACGTTAGTCCAGTTCTTACTTATAGATATACTCTTTAATAGGCTAGTACCCTTTTAGGATATTTACCTAATATACTAGTAGCTGTTGTATAGAGAGACGTTATTTTTATTATACTTTAAGCGTAGTAACTATAGAGTTTAAATCATTTTAATTAATAAGTACTATAATATAAGTAACTTTGATAATACTACTAGGTACGGGATAGTTTGTATGCTGTAAGTCTGTTGGTGTACTTAGCTATAGCAAGTACTTTAATTTCCTAATAAGTTATTTAAAATTATTTTTAGTATTTTAAGTAGTAAGTACTTAAAAAAAAAGATAAGTATATCTAAGTGAGCTTTATTGCATTTCTCAAAAGGAGTATTGTTTATTTTTAATTTTTATGTTATTTTAAGCTTATAGTTATTTAACTTTTTAAAAAAGTTACGGACTATAGTTCTAAACTAGTAAGTATTAATTCTATTAAAAATAACTATTTAAGGACCACGCGTTTATAAAGGAAATAGGTCTAGGGGCAGTCTAGGTGGTCTACTTAGATTATTTAATTAACTTTACTATATATTTTAAACTCTTGGCAGTTGGCCTTTAAGTTTATTAGTATTTAATAAGTTAATAAGAATAAACTAGGTAATTACGTTTAATACTTATAAGGGTATTAGAAATATATTAAACGCTACTAAAGGAGGTAGTATACTACGTTAAATATAGTACTTTATTTTTAGTGAATATAGGATAGTAGTTTTAGTGTTAGTTTCTATTGATCTTACTATTAGCATTATTAGTATTGTTACTATTAGTGTTATAGCAAGCTGTATATTTAAGGCTAGTAAGTAAAGGACTAGAAGAGTTTAATAGTTTATAAGTAAATTAAGTTAAGCAGGTAAATATGTATTTTTTAGTATATCTACTTAGTAATATTTTCATATAAAAAATTATATAAGAAAAGTATATATATGGAGGATAAGTGCCTTAATATACGTAACGCGTCCGTGTTTACTTGTGTTAGTATAAATATAGGCTGTGCTAGTACTAAAAAAACTTAAAATAAACTTATTTAAAGTTCAAATAGTTTTTAAACCTAGCGACTTAAAATAAATAGTTTCCTTTTAGCTTATATATTACATTTATTAGTAGTTTAAAAAGAAAAAGTTAAGTAATAGACTAAGAAAGCGATCCCTAAATAAATAAAATAATTAAATATTGTCTTTATATAAATACAATAGAGTTTAAAAGTTATATAGCCTTTAAATAGCTTTTGTAATACGTATTAGCTTTTTAAAGTAAAAAAGTGGATATGCAAGTAAGTATAATTTTAGCTATTGGGTTATATTAAAGTTTACTTATTGTTCTTTATAATTAAGACTACTTATTACTAATAGCGTTATAGAACTTACAAGCCATTTCTCTAAAGTGGTCTATATTAATATTTGTATAAACTTTAATACTAGTAATAGTATTTGTAATAGGATTACGTTTAGGTTTAACGTTAGTTTCCTTAAAATCTTTTAATTAAATTATTAATATACTTAGATAGATTCCTTTATAAAAAGCCTTTAAGCTTTTAGTACTGGATTTATTTATAGTAATAAATTTAGTAATTATTTTTAATATAGTTAAGTTTAGTTACTATTCCTTTAACCCGGCTTTAGTAGTGTAGTTTTACTTTATTATATAACTTAGTTTATAAGTAATAAGGGGTATGGACTTATTTATTAACAAAATAATCTTTACTTATTTCTACTATATATACTAAGGCTATTCTAATATACGGTTTTTAAATAAATTTAATTATACTATTTTATTTTAACGTATTTAGTCTATATTAACTATAGTAGCATTGTCTCATCATTCTTAGTCCTTGTTTTGTTCTATCCTTAACTGTCCCTATTCCCTACCCTTTTCTATTTATCCTTGTCCTTATTATTCTTACTCTTATTATTATTTTTATTATTATCCTTTATCTTAATATTAACACTATATTAATTAGATATTAAATATAATTAATTTATATTAAAAAGAAGGAGGCCCTTATAAATTCTTGGTTTTAAATAAGTATATAGTTATTATTATATAAATTAAAAGGTCTTATATATAAAAAGTGATTTAGTAGAATATACTTTTAGTGGTATGTTAAGTGTTTAAGTACTTTAATAATTTTGGTGAGTAATAAGAGTACTAAAAATAAGACTCAGTAATCATATAGTAAAATAGTTAGTTTAGTAAAACTTAGTTTAGAGAGAGGGGAGGATATTTATACTTAGTTTTTATTATTAGTAAGGGGCGGTGAATGCCCTGTTCCCCTAAATAAATATTAAAAGTTAAGAATATAGTGTTTTATTTTATTTAGTATTTTAGTAGACTATTCTAATATTTAAGTAAGAACTTCTTTAATAATAGTTGCGTTTTTCTAGTTCCACTCATTAGACTAGGTTGTGCTTATATATAAAGTCTTTAGTATAGTTACTTTAGTTATAATATTTATTTTTTAATATAGTATAAGTAGGTTCTATAGAAGTATATATTATACTTTCTATTGCACTAAAGGGTAGTAACTATTAGGTTTAAATTATATATTATTAATTAGTAATACTTTATAGATAGCTAAGATAATTATACTAAGTATATATAATAGTCTATAAGTTACTATACTATTAGTATATATACTGTTGTAGTGGGACTTTAAGTTTTTGAATAAGCTCTTTAAGGTTAGTTTCTATATTCTAAAGTAAGTATTTAAAAAAGCATATATATTTAACCGGGCCTTTTTGTTAAAAATAGTATTAGCTTTTATTTTAATAATTACAAACTTATATCTACTTAGGTTTTATAAAAACTTATAAACTATAATTCTAAAATACTCTAAATGATTTTTTTAGAAATAACTAGGTTAGTGACTATATTGTTAATAGAAAAGGGCTTAGGAGTAGCTTAGGTGTTGCATTTAGATTTTTTGATTGCGTCTATTATATACTTTAAGACTTTTTAAAAAAAAACCTTAAGCTTTTTAATATTAAACCTATTTACTATAACAAATTAGTCAATTATTTTTAATACCTATAAACCTATTAAAAAAGATACTAGAAGTAATTAAAAGAGATAGTAGTATACTGCGTTAAATACAGTACTCTTATCTCACAGACCATCTTCCAGTATTATAAACTATAGTTTCGCTTATCTTTAGTAGGATTAAGTTATAGGTAGGATTATTTATTTATAGTATATTTTAAAGTAGATAGTAGGACTCTGTATAAGAAGTATAAAGGAAACTAAAGAAGAAGTTAGTAGAAAAAGATAAAGTAACGATATACTAGGTGAATTCTAGAACTATATTATTTTAAAACTAAGTAGTTTTTAACTAAGTAAGTATAAATTAACTACCTACTATGTTTTAAGGAAGATAGTGGGACTCTATAGGAAAGGTATGTAGAAGACTAAGGAAGAAGTTAGTAGAAAAAAGATAAAGTAACGATATACTAAGTAAATTTAGATCTATAATATTTAAAAACTAAGTAGTTTTTAAATCAGTAGGTACGTATAGATTGGTCCACCAGCCGCACGCGCTCTACTATATGCAACGCGTTTGTGTATGTTTGTTATAATATAAATACAAGAGAAATCTAATAATAGATAAATTTTAAAGTAAGTTATTTAAAGACTAACTAGTCTTTAAACCTATATAGTTATAGTTTATATATTTACATCTATAGCTATTAGTTATATTTTATTAAAATTACTATAAAAAGGGGAAATAAGTCTATTTTCTATATATATATTAGTAATATAATATATTAGAGTAGATCCTTAGTATGGGGCTGCTAGCTCTTAGGTAGTGAGCTAATTTACTGCGTAATAACTTATAGAACGCCCTAGATAAATAGTATTACTAAGGCGTAGTTAGTTTTAACTAATAAGGAAGGGCTATTAGTAGTTATATACGTATTAATATATTTACTAAAACTACTAACACTATACTACTTAATTACTTTATAAAACTAGTACGTATATTTAAATTATTTAGTAATATTTAATATAGTATAAAGCTATAGTATATTAGGTGTAAAATTAATTTAAGCTATAGTTAAGTTAAGGATACTAAAGTCTGTATAGGTGCTGTTTATTATAGTAGCTATGTAGTTAATATGGAGTGTAAAATTAGTTAAAATAATACCAATCAAGATGTTATTATTGTAGTAAAGGGTCTGGTTAAGGATATTTAGGGTTTAAAACTATCTAGAAACAGCTATTAACCTTAAGTGATTATTAGTTTTATATTAGTACGGGGCGATAGATACGTTTATGTGGCTGTGAGGCTGTTTGTTATTTATTTGGAGATACTTCTTAGAGTAGAAGAGTAGTATACTCTTCCTCTATTTACTATAAAGGACTTATAGTATCTTAGCTTTTAAAGTATATAGTTAAACTCGTCCTTATTGATCTGGAAGTAGTAGATAATGACATCCTTGTATGAGAGACCTGGGTTACTTTCCTTTTTCTATCCTAAAGCTATCACTCTTAGCTAAAATACTAGTTTAAAATACTGGCTAGCGATTTATACTTTAGTGGGACTTTTTAGTAAAATAATAACTTTTTTAATAACTTTTTTAGTTTTTTTATACTTATTAAGTGGAGTTTATAAAGAATAGACTAATAATAAATTAGTTTTTTACTTATAGCTTTATAACTAACCTTACTAACTTTTGGATTTTAACTAGTGCTTTACTAAGTTTAACTTGTTGTGTAGTAGTATTCTTTTTTAAGCCCTTTTGACTTTATGGTGAGGTGGAAGGTTTTTCTTTATATACTAGTAAGAAAGTTATAGAAAAACATCTTAGCTATACTTACTATATTAGTTAAACTAAGTTAAATTTATTTTAAGTATTAACTTTTAGTAACTATAATTAGTATATTTATTAGTTTGATAATTAGTTGTATTATATAGGTATTAAGGTTATACTTTAATATATTGTTACTAAAGGATATAGAGAGATAGACTGTTATAATATTACTACTTTCTAAGTTAGTATTATTAAATAGCCTCTTTATACTGTGTTTAAATTATAAAATAAGCTATAACTTATAACTAAGGACTAGAATAACAGCTTTAGAGGCTACGTTACTAGTTATTATTATCCTCTTTTTATAAGACTCTTCCTTTTTTATAGCCTCATTACGGAGCAATGTCTCTAATAAATTATTAGGTGCGTCCTTAGTGCTTTTTTTTTCTTCCTCTTTTATATTAGACGCGGTGCTGTTAAATACTTCTCTATTCTCTTTAGTGCCCTTTCCTTCTATAGTTTTATTTTTTTACGGTATACTAAACTTATTAGTACTATTTAGAGGGGCTAATTATTTGTTCTTTTTATTAGACTCTAATAGCTAGTTATTAAGCTGTTTTTAGTTATTAGTATTGTTTGAATTATTAGGGCTAGTTTAGTTTTTATTTTATAAAATAGTATTAGTGGATAGGTAGTGTGTTGTTAGGTTATTATTTTTAATTAAGTGTTTTTTTTTTTTTAGTACTAAGGATAATTCTTTTATTTATAAGGCTATAGTAATTATTAAAGTTATACTATATAGCCTAAGGCTATTTTAGAAAGGTGTATTAGTTGTGGTATTAGTACTGTTTAGTTAGTAGAAAATATAAAGTTAATAGAAGAGTATACTTTTGAATTTATATATAGTAAAAGTAACTACCTTTTATTTATATTTAAACTTTATTATAAGGATCCTAAAAACTAGTATTTTAATTTATTTAATTAAAATCTATTAGTACTAAACTTAAATATAATACTAAAACTATAAACTTATATTAGTTAAAAACTTAGTAATTTAATTATAGTTATATTTATAATAAAAGTTATATTTAGGGACGGGTATTTAGTATAATTCCTAGGACTACTTATAGTACTTATTATTTAGGAGTATGTTAATAAGTAGTATATGAGTAGGTAAAAGTAGTCTGTTTTATAAATATAGACTTTTAAGGGCATTTAATTTTAAAATTAAAAGGGCGGGAGTGGGGTAAAAGTAGCTGGGACTTAAGGGCCGGGTATAGGATAAAGTAGAGCTACCTATAGAGAACTTATAACAAACACCTTTGGGCATTTAACTTTCTAAAATTAGCATAGTACTTATGTGCTATATACAGGGCCCTAGTCTGTACTATAAACAAACCGGATATAGTAAAGTACCTAGTATATTAACTTTTTTCTACTATATTAGTTAATTACTACTTGTTATATATAGTGCGTCCTATTACTTATAAACATAATAATAAATCCTTAAGCAACTCTATAGTAAAGACCTTAAACAAAAAATTATAGACCTAGTAATATTAAAATATCTAGTTAGCTACTTAGTACTATAATAACACTAGTACAAAGTAAGCTAAGCCTTACTACTAAGATACGTATAACTAGAGTAGAACTAATAGTAATATTAATATTTATAAATAAATTAATAAAGAGTTAATAGAATCTATTTATTAGTATATTTAAACACATTATCAAGTTCTCCTATCTAATATACTATAAGAATTTAGAGTTAATAGTTATAAAGCTTATAAATATACTTAAGACTATTAAAGGCCTAAATAAGTAGAAATAGACAAAGCTAAGTAAGTACTTACGTTTCCTTCTACCTTAAGACTTAGCTAACATAGTCTCTTTAAATTAAGAGACCTTATTGTATATCCTACTAACTATAAATAAACTAATACTAGTTATAAATATACTAAGCCTCTCTTATAATAAAAGCCCAGCCAGTCCTTAAAAAAAGTATCGCCACTATAACCATAAAGTAAATACCTAGAAACACAAACTAAAGCCTAAGCTAAAGGGCATTATAAGGGAGATCCTTTGTTGTAAAGGTACTAGAGATACAGACCCTCTACTTAAAAGTAACAACGGGTCTAGACGCAAGCACGCTATAGGTAACTAGATAGTAACTAAGAAGCTAAAAGACAACAACAATACCACATAGGATCTAGTATTATACAAAAACACAAATAAACTAATAAGTAATAAGAATAATATTAGAATATTAAAAATATTAGTATAACTCTAAAGAACTATAGTTAAAATAGACTAACAATTAAAATGGCATAGAATATTCTACCTAACAAAAGCTAGGGTATTAACTACTTTAACGCAATAGATAGTCTATAAATAAAGGTAAAGGGATAGTTTAATATTATTTTTAATAACTAAAACTACTACTTAATTAAGGACCTTATATTCTACTAGGTATTTAAGGACAATATATAGAACTATCTATACCGTCTTATTAAGGAGTATAACTTAAAAAGTAGCCAGAAGCTCGATAGTATAATATACTATATAAATAGACTAGCTTAAAAACTAAAAGACTTAAGTGCAAAGTTAATTTTATAAAACTTATTAGGAACTAGGGGCAATACAGATAACGCCTAGTAGGTCGGAAAATATCCTAGGACCGCCTATGACCCTACTAAAAGTAGTATAATTTATAAAAGTATTAGTTAAAGGTAAAGGAGCTTAACTAATAGAAAAATACCTAAATAAATAGAGCTACTAAAGTTCTTAAAGTTATAAAACATTATTAAAATACAGTAAAATACTAATAGCTATCTAAGTAGACTACTTTACTCACCAAACCTTAAGTAATATTAATTTTAGCAATAGTATCTACCACTTTACTATAGTTAGTATACTAGTCAATACTTTTAAACAAAGCATCCTTACCTTTCTACTAAAGTACTTAAACTTATAGTATAAGTAATTTAAAAGTAGTAAAAAGTTAAGTTTAAAAAGGTATAAGTTCGAGGTTATTTACTAGTTCCTTACCAGCTAAGTATCTATACTTATAGGTCTCTATAAGGCCGCTAGCATAAGTATTATAGGGCCGATAATTAGAGCTAACTACTAAAAATAACTAAGGTAGTTAACTTTATATAAAGTAGAGTAGGGAGGGAGTAGGTAACGAGGTTGCCCTTAATAAACTTTATTTATTTAAAAAAAAGGAGGGGTAAATATAAAAAAGTAATATTAAATAGTAAAACTAACTAGTAATAAGGGGATATAAATATTACTATAGGTTTATAAAAACTAAGTAATAGCGATAGATAAGTTAAAGAATAGGGGCAATCCCCTCTAAGGAGGTTAATATTTAAAACCGCTTTTTTTTTTTTTTAGTTTTAATACTAAAATAGCTTATAACTAATTAGTATATAAAGTATTATTTTGTAATTGAGATTACTTAAGTAGTGAGAGTTATAAAGTAGGATATAACTAAACTAGAGTTAAAATACTAAGTAGAGTATTAAATAGGTAATAGTTTTTAGTTTAGCTAGCTTAGTTAAATAAGGGACTTTTTACTTACATAGGTTTTAATTTAAGTTAATTTCTAAAACCTACGAGTTATTTATAAAAACTCTACTCTATCTCCTAATTGTACCTATAAATAGGAGGGGCCAACTCTATTATGTGGACCGTTCCTGGCTTTACTTACTGTCTTTTTTACTATATATTATCTATAGGTACTAGGCGTCTAGTTAACGTAGCGTTTTTATATCCTAAACTCTATTATAGTTATTAGTATTTTAAGCCTATATAGCCTTAAATTTAGTTTACTATTTAGCTTAAGTTAAGAAGTGGAACTATAGTTATAGGTTAGAGTTAGGCTTTAATATTCCCCAATCCCTTTTAAAAGTACTAAATAATATAAATATATATTAATATTACTTAAATATAAATAATACTTTATTAAATTATTAACTTTAAAGTACCTTATAAATAATACTTTTTATACTTACTTATTTATTCTTTATAACTAATTAAATATATCTACTTCTATTAAGAGTAATTCTTACTTTAGTAGGGGCGGCTACACTTTAATAATAATAACTCCTATTTTAATAAAGAAAAATAATGACTTTAGCTAAAATAAAGGTAACTCTAGTTAAAATAAAGGCGACTCGCTAAACAAGGGTAACTCTAGCTAAAATAAAAGTAAATATATAGATACTAGGTAGTAAGGTTAAAGTGAAGGGAACTTTATAAACCGGGATTTTAATAAGTTTACTGACTTTAAGAGTGTGTATAACGGGTCTATTAAGAATAATAAAGGCAATTTTGAAAATATATAACGTCAGGATAATACTATTTATAGCTATACGGATAGTAGTATTAATAGACGGGAAGATAATAATTCCTAGTTTTTCCTCTATAGATAAGGATTTTAAGGAATTGGGCAATATGTAATAATACAAACTTAAGAAACTCTATAGCTTTAACCTCTAAACTTATATTTACTTTTAATTGTAAAAGTTTATACTTAAGTTAAAGGTCTAGTTAATAACCGGGATAAGCTTACTAGACGTATTATAGCTATTACAAGGCTCAGCTTGATATATACTCTAAGTATAGTAATTGTAGTTTAAGCTATATAATAATAGTTACTAAGAGTATTAGAGATTTTACTATAGAGGTAAAAGTTAAGATATAAACGAAATTTCCCGCTTATAACTAGCTTAAACTTAATAAGTCTTTTTAATACCTAGAATTTTAGTAGGAATAAATAAAGTATATATAGAATATAGTATTAGTCTAATAAAGAGACTTACTTCGGGGGTCCTATTAATAAACTTAAAGCTGCCTTAAATTAGACTAGGGTTAAAATAGGAGTTGCTAATACTTATAAGCCTTAACTACTTTTAATATTAATAACTTTTAAACATTACAACCTTACTTAGCAACTTTAAATCTCTAATAAATTTAATACTATTACCTATATAATATTTAGTATTTAGTACTAGTATTTATTTTAGCTACAAGATTATAGTTAATAGTAAAATACTATAAATTAGACTCTATAAAATCCTTTATATACACTTTGTATTAATAGCTAGAGAGTCAATCTATACATTCTTCTTAAACCTATATAAAGCTTTAATAAAGGTTAGAAAAAAGTTAGTCTATAAGACGCAACTAAAAGACAAGTAATATAAGTTTTTTTATAATAATATAGTATACCTAAGTTTAAAAGCTATATATAGAGAACTATTAATATAAGGGTATATACTTTTATTATTTAAGAACGTATTATAGTAAGTACGTAATACCAAATAGAAGGTTAGTAAGGGGAGTAGTATATTTACTTTTAGTACTAGTATTAAGAAATATATATAGTTAACTCGCAAAATAAGTATAAAAGTAAATACTATAGCTAAAGGTAAAAACGACTTTTACAATTTCTTTTTTTTACTAAATTAAAAGAATACTAAAGGGCGCTATAGTAAAGTATAAACTATTAAGAAGTACTTAACTAGGTTTTAAAAAAACTAAAAAATAAAGGTAGTAGAGGTTTTATCTAACCCTATACACCTTAACTTACTAGGCTTTAGAGTAGTAATAAACAGCTTATTATCCCTTTAGCTCCTTAACCTAGTTATAAAATAAAGCTTATTACAAAAGGATCCCGTACTTTAAATTTAACTTACTTAGCACTACTACTAGCTAAATACTATTTAGTTCCTCTATAGGTAGAATATTAAGTATACTCTTTTGTTACTTTTTAGTTTTAACAAAGATGTTTTAATAGACCCTTTAACTCTAATAGTTAAAAGTAGTACTTATACTTTATATCACGTTAACTACCTCTAAGACTCTTATAGTATTACCTCTAAGTCTAAGCTAAACTATAAAATCTTTAACTATAGTTTATACTACTATTAGAGCTATACTATTAGTTAAGAGTACTTAAGTTTAGTTAATAGGAGACTATATAGTTATATTTATTTAGTAAATAAAGGATATAACGATAATATACTAAAGGGGATTATAAAGTAAGTAACTCTAGTTAAGGCCTATAAGAAGTTAAATACTATATTATTTAAATTTAATAATTTCCTAAGATACTACTTAGAAAAAAAGGACTAGTATATATACTAGTAAGTAGAGTAGCAGTGTACTTTATAGTTAGTACAAAAAATTAAAAAAGTAGATAAGGAGTAGCTTAAGGATAATAGCTTTATAAGGTTAGTTACTAAGAGCTATTTCTATAATAACTATAACGGAAAGGCACTACTTTGTCCTTATAAAAAAGTATTTTTTTATATAAACTTTTATATATATTAGGAATTTATTAAAATAATTACCAGTCTATACTTCCTTTTTATAAATACTATTTAAATCTTTATACTTCTATTACTAAGTGCCGTTATAGAGATAATAGCACTTCTCTATAGTATTTTAGTTACTATTTTACAATTATTCCTTAACCCTATTAATCCCTAACTCTAATATATTTTAATAAATAATTACTAAATTCCGTTAGTATTTTTTTAGAAAGAGATATTAGTAAGAAAGGGTCTTAGCCTTATAGAAATAATTAAGACCTATAGTTTTAGCTTTTTATTAGAAATTATAGTCCACTAGGATAAGTACTTAGTATATAATAACTTTAAACTAAACTTTAGTCTACCTAATTTCTGAACTAGTACGGGAAAGTAGAAGTTTTAGTAGCTAAGGGGTAGTAAAAAAGACCTATTTTACAAGTATTTTAAACAACTAGAGAGTTACTAGTTAAGTTTAGAATAAAGTATAATATAAGTTTATAACTTAACTTTATATCTTTTACTTTAATTCTTCTATCAAAAAGTACTACTCTATATTATACTTAAATAGAACTAGGACTAGGAATTTATAGAAAAGGTTAATTAGGATATAGTTAAGTTTATTTAGTATTAAATTAAAGAAATTACTAATATAGTTAATATAACGGTTTTTTAGAGTGGTAGTAATACTATAAACTCACTAAGTATATACTTTTAAAAGGTATAGGGGCAAAACGACTATACTAAACAAGGGTATATATTGTATTACTAGTACTAGTTATACTAAGCTATCCTTAATAAAATTAGCTACTTTAAAAGGTTATTAAAGTCTGCTGCTACTAGGAATATAAACGAGTATACTTTTAAACAGCTTTATATAAAAAACTTTTTTATATTTTACTTAGTACTTCTATAGATTAGGGACTGTAAAAAGCTTTATAAGTACTACTTTAAGAGTAAAATAGAGGAAAATAAAAGAACGGTATTATATATAAAAAGGTATATATATAGCTTACAGGTACTATAGGCGCTCTTAGCTAAAAGGGTGTTTATTATTAATAGTACCAACGCTAAGTATATAGTACTATACTATATAAATAGACCTCCTAGGGACTATGTTAATTTGTTAGTAAGATTAAAGGATATATGGACTACAGAAGCCGTTTAAAATATAGTTTACTTTTAAGTAGTTAGACTAGTAATAACTACCTAGGGGTTTAGATTTTAAGCTTATATAGACTTAAAATATAGATTGTTTATAAACTTAGATAGATTGTTATTTTAGATATTAAAATTAATTTTTTATTACTTATATTATTTATTAAAGTATCTACCTACATTAGAATTAAATTAAATTTAAGTATATACCCTTACTTTTAGGGAAACTAACTTAATATAAAGTAAGTAGACTAAGTAACCTTAGTAGTTTAGGGGATATAGAGTTAAGAAGTAGTAAGGGTATACGTATAAGGATTAAAGGAACGAAGTAGCCTATTTATAAAAAGGACACTATAATATAGAGCTTTTATTAGATACTATTTGTTCTAGTTTTTATTTTATTTAAACTTTTACTTTTTATATAGAAATTATTACTTAAATAATTATTTTAGTTAGAATTATACTTAGTTATTACTATTAATTAATATTCTAGACGAAATACGCTAGATACTATAGATACTATATTTAATTGATTTACTCCTTTAAGTATATAAGACTACAACCTAAGTAAAACGTTATTATAGTAGTTAACTAAGCGACTCTGTAGTAATAAGATATACGAAGATACAAGTACTCCTTTAACTACTTAAAACTATACTAAGGGTAAGATATTATTATAGTATTTATCTAAGTGACCCTGTATTAGAGAGATATAGAATAATACGTATAGTTAAACTATATATTAGAAAAAGTATAATACTTTAGCTAAGGAAAGTAAATAGTTATTAATTAATTTAGAATTTAGATTCTAAAAAGAACTAAAAAAGTATTAGGATTATTTAATTTATTATATTAAAGACTTAGTAAAAGAAACTAAAGTAGAGGAAGTTAAGGAAATATATTTTTAAGTAATATTTTACTTTATAAAACTTTTAAAAAGTATATAAATATTAACTTTTATAGAACTTAATAAGTTATATAAATAGTAATATATTAAGTGGATTAATATAAATTATAGTTTAAAAGTATTAGTATTAGACTAATAAAAAAAAAAAAAGAAAAATGAAATATTACTTTTAAATAAATTTGTATTAATAATTAATTATTAATTTTTAGAAATTTAACCTGTACTAAGTCTATTTAAGAATATAGAAAGCTTAAATGCAATAATAGTAAATAGTATAAATACTAAACGGCTAGTGGGTAGTATAAATACTAAATAGCTAGCTAGTAGCACAAATATAAAGACTACTAGTAGGTAGTACGAATACGAAATATTTAGTAGGTAGTACGAATATATAATAGCTAGTAGGCAGTACAAATATATAATAACTAGTAGGTAGTATAAATACTAAATATTTAGTAGGTAGTATAAATATATAATAGCTAGTAGGTAGTACGAATATATAATAACTAGTGGGTAGTACAAATACTAAATATCTAGTAGGCAGTACAAATATATAATAACTAGCGGGCAGTATAAATACACAATAGCTAGCGGGCAGTATAAATACTAAATATTTAGTAGGTAGTATAAATACTAAATAGTTAATAAATAAATAAAATAAGGGGAGAAGTAAGGGAATATAAGAAAAACATAATTAATAGCTAAGTAGTAGAGTAAGGCTATTATCTACTTATAAGAAGTTTAATACAATTAAAAAATAAGTTAAAAACTAAAACTATAATATACTAACTATAGAAATTAATACTTCTTTATTAAGTTAGTTAGAAATATTTATAATTACTGAGGAAGAGTTAGTTAGTTAATTTATAAGTATATTAAATATAGAGGATATAAATTATATAAAAGAGTTATTATTTATTTGTATATTTAGATTTAGTACGAAAAGCGACTATATACCTACTTAAAGAGTATATTTCTAAAAGTAGTACTATGTCAGTTAAGTTAGAAGGAGAAGTATATTTAAGATTTAATGTTAAGTGGAGCTTAAAAACTAGTAAAGTTTGTATAGGTTTAGGATATTATAAATAGAATCCTAATTAAACTAGGGAAGGTAGTAATAAACTTATATTTTTTTATAGCTTAGTACAAAGTCTAGAGTTAGTAGGAAAAGTTAAAAAAAGCTTATAATATAATAAAAAAAGTTAGTAAACTAAGGGAAATAATAAGTAATACAGTAAAAGAAAAACTAAGAGAAAGGTTAGATATAGTTATGGTAAAGTATTTATTTAATACGTAATTTAGAAGAAAAAAAAAAAAGGGAATTTTAGAGTAACTATTTTAGAGTATTTAGTTATTAGTATACTAATAAAATATTTTAAGTATAGGGTTTTAATTTTTATTCCTAAGAGTATAAAAAGTTAATAAAAGTACTTCCTTAGTATAAAAAAAGAGTAAAAAAAGAGCATAATAAAAAAAGATAAGTTAAAGTTAATTTTATAGAGTATAGCAATAAAAATACTGGAACTATAAAAGATATATAATACTATAAATAAAAGTATTATAAAGGGGTTTTTAAGAAATAGAACTATTGAAGTTATATATATAATAATTTTAGTATAAAAAGGGGGACTAAAAAGAAAGGATATTATAAAACTCCTATTAATAAATTTCTTTAAATAGTAATAAAGTAGGATTTATTATCTTTAAAAACTATTTAGTTTTTAAAATAAGATATTTTAATAGCTACTTACTTTAAAGTAACTATCTTCCTCTTAGTTTATTTTAAATATACAGTTAAAAAGCTCTTTAAATATATTTTACTATAGCTATAGTAACTTAACTATAATAACTATAATTTAATAAAAGTTATATAAACCCTAGTAACCTACCTCTTAAATTAGTCCCCTTTTTTTTAATTATAGTAGTATATAACTTTTACTTTTATATTTATAAATTTAAAAAACATTAAAGTTATTATAAAAATAATATTCCTATTAGTATATAAAGCGTTATAAAGCTAGATAACTAACTAGTTATTTAACTTATACGAGCTTTTTTTATTAAAAGGCTTTTAGCGGAGTAGAGTATTATAAAGCTAAATAGCCAGTTAACTATCCTTTCTACATGAGCTTTTTTACTAAAAAGCTTTAGTAAGTAGAGCGTTATAGAACTAAATAGCTAATTAACTTCTCCAACTTATATAAACTTTTTTTACTAAAAGGCTTTTAGTAGGTAAGGTGTTATAGAGTTAAATAACTAATTAACTATTTAGTTTATATAAACTTTTTTTATTAAAAGGCTTTTAGTAGGTAAGGCATTATAGAGCTAGATAGTTAGTTAGTTATTTAACTTATATAAGCTTTTTCTATTAAAAGGCTTTTAGTAGGTAGGGCGTTATAGAGCTAAATAGCTAATTAACTATCTAGCTTATACAAGCTTTTTCTACTAAAAGGCTTTTAGTAAGTAGGGCGTTATAAAGCTAAATAGCTAGTTAGCTATTTAGTTTACACAAGCTTTTTCTACTAAAAGGCTTTTAGCGGGTAGGGTATTATAAAGCTAGATAGCTAGTTAGCTATCCAACTTACATAAGCTTTTTCTACTAAAAGGCTTTTAGTGGGTAGAGTATTATAGAGCTAAATAGCTAGTTAACTATCCAGCTCGCGCAAGCTTTTTCTACTAAAAGGCTTTTAGCAGGTAGGGCGTCGTAGAGCTAAATAGCCAGTTAGCCATCCAGCTTACGCAAGCTTTTTCTACTAAAGCTTTTAGTAAATAGAATAGTAAAAAGTTAAATAATTAATTAAAAATCTTTTTAAAAAAGTATTTCTTTTAAAAATAAGTTTATTTTTAGTATTAATACTTATTTTAATTAATATACTTTATTTACTTAACTTAATTTTTTAATTTTTAAAGTATTATATAAATATTACTAAAATATTATAATAGTAAGTTTTATAAATATAATAATTAACATTATTATATTTAAAAAACTAACTATTATAATAATAATAGAAATAATTATACTTAACTTAAAAAATAAAAAACTTTAATTAAATAAAAAATTAAAATATAGTTTATTAATTATATTATAAAAGATATATTAAGAAAAATTCTAAATTTTTTAAAGCGCTAACCCGAAATAACTTAAGTAATACTATTTAAATTATAAAGGTTAAGGATTATATTTAAAATAAATAGCTATACTACTTTTTTAAGTAACTCTATTATCTATAGTTACTAGATAGTATAAATAAATAAGACCCTTTAGTTGCTAGTAAAATAGAAGTGGCCTAAGTAGTTAAAGATAGTAATACCCTTAACTAAAGCCAAACTAACGCCTTTATTACTTCGGGTATAAAAGCACTACTCTATCTTATTAAGGGCCTTTTTAAAAATTATTATAAATAAATAAAGTACTTTAAAAAAAATAAACGACTTAAAGTAGTATAGTACTTATATATATAAAGCCTACTACTTTATAAAAAAAATAATAAACCTAAAAATAAACTATACTATAGTATTAGTATAGTACCTCTTTAAAAAGAGCCGTAACACATTTATAATAATAACCTACTCTATCTAAAAAGCAATAAGGCTAGTATTAATAGTTATGTTAATATACTTTTGTTTATAAGTAAACGATTTAAAAGCTACTAGTATATATAGGGTACGCCCCCTACAAATATACTTTAGTAACTTATCCTACTAAATCCTTACTAATATACTATACTAAGTCTTAATTAGTAAAAGTATAAAGGTAGTAGTAGTAAGGCCCTTAAACATAAAGAGGTTATTAGTCCAGGGGCGTATTATCTACTTAATAACAGAATACCCCTAAAAAAAGCCAAAAGAAAGGATATCTATACTCTTATTTTAGTAGCTTATATTATAACTTATAATAATAGTAACGTTATTAAAAAACTAAAGGGACTTTAGTAAAAAAAAGTTACTATATTACGGGTAAAAAGTAAAGGGGAAAAAGGTAAAGCTACTTATAAATAAGTACTACTCTACTACTATAGTCTTATCAACTAAAAAGCTATAAATCTTAATATTTATAGTAAGCGTTTTATCTTTACTACTATTAATATTAGTAGTAATAGTATAAAATATATAACTAATATTATTAAAAATAAGTTTATACTATAGAATAAAACAAAACTACTTAAAACTAAAGGAGTATTTAGACCATAGAACTATATCCACCTTATTCTATAACTAGTAGCTATTATTAAGCGCCCCCTATTAACTCCTATTACTAAAACTATAACTACTCCTACTATTACTTATATTAATATCTCCTTCTTATAGCCCCTCCTCTTTATTATCCTAAATCTATATTTCCTTAAGCGTATTATTAAGCGTATCTCCTACTGTAATTTCTTAGTTTATACTATAGTTATAAGTATAGAATACCAGCTAGTTCTCTATCTAAAACTCATTATAAGTATACTAATTAATAAAGGCTAGCCACTCGTCTATAAACTACTACTAAAAAATACTCTAAGTATAGTAGTTAATAGTCTAGGACTATAAGCTGATAGAGGCCACTAGAGCTTAACACCTAGGCTAGTAAGTCCCTCCTTAAGAAAAGAGTTCTTTTAAATACTTTATAACTAACTCTATATAGTACCTCCTTATTATACTTAACTAGGCAGACTAGACTATACATTTCTACTACTAGCCGGCCGACGGCTTAAACACTGTCGAGCCACCCCCTATTGGGTACATAATAATAAACTAAAGTTTATAGAAGCTAACTACTCTAATACAAAAAGTATAGTACTAGATCTTAAATAGCAGACTCGCAACTATATATTTAAAGCTATAGGGAGCTAACTAGTACTATAGAAAAAAGGTAATATTATTATTAAACTATCCTATAAGGATTATAGACTTCATTAAAAGGCCCATAACACTAATTATATCAAAGTAGAACCTAGGCCAGAAGACTAGATCCTCCTCTATACCTACTAGCCCTAATCCGTACGTTTAGTTACTATAGTCTATTATACAGTTCTTATAAATCAGGTCAAGGGCATCCTAGTTACTAAAGCTACTACTCTCAGTCTTAAATATTAAGTTCCTAACTATAAAACTAGTTAGTAAAAGAACAGCACTAACATAGCCTATTGCCTAACCTACTTAATATCTTATACTTACTAAAGTTATAGTTAATAAATAGGTTTTTATAAACTACTTTACTAGCCTTTTTTTTTTATTAGTACTTTCGTCTTTATTAGCACTAGCCCTAATAGAATATTAGCCCTATAACCCTTTCTATTCTAAATTAACTAACTCTAAATCTTCGTACTAATTAAGGTACTTATCCTAAACACTAGGCGTCTCCTTAGTATCACTAAAAACTTCACTACTAATATCACTATCTCTATTACTTTAACTAAGTAAATTAAGAGTAGGTACTAATAAGAACGATATTATATAGTAGCTTACTACTTACTACTTAAATACTATATTTAGTTTATAGGCTACTTAGTAGGAAATACTCTTAGTTAAAAAGCCTTTTCTTTTTTTCTTTTAGAACCTTCCCCTTTTTTATTTATTCCTTATCACACCTCTTTCCCTTTATACTCCCTAGCTAAAATACAGACCTAGAATACTTACTAGCCCTAGTTACTTTAAAGTTAAGCCTAAATACTAGCACTCTATTCGCGTTTCTATTTTAACTTTAACTAACTCTATATTTATAACCTATCTAGCTTAGCTATAGAATTCTAGAGAGTAGTACTAAATAAGCAATAAAAAAAAAAAGTATATTACTTTTAATAAATAGTAGTTTATAGTATTCTAGTACCTAGCCCTTATACTTTTTAGTTTACTTAAAATAGTTTATTTTAAAATACTAAGTAATATAAAAACTTAAAAAAGTAAAAATATTTATAACTATATAGTATATAATATAGACTATAGTAAATACATTCTAGCCTAATAATCTATACTTAAAATACCCTAGGCCCTTTTATAAATAATAAACAAAATTATATCCTTTCTTTAAGTTTAAGTAATAGTTATAGTCTTTAGGATCTAAGGACTCTTACTAATAGAGTACTATTATAGTTTAATAAAGGGGTAGTTCCTCCTGTTTTATTAACTAGGGCCTAGGGAGTAGGAGTAGTTATGACATAGTCTAACTATACTAACTAATAAGTCCTATCTATATCCTACTAACTAAGGGCCCACCTATACTAAAACTACTTAGTTCTTTTAAAGAGTATTTCTTTTAATAAACTATTACCCTTCTACTCCTAAGGTCCCTTTTATCTCTACTTAACAAACTAAATAACTAAAGCTAAGTAAATAAGTTTTAATTTAATTTTTTTACACAGATCAGTACTCTATAAAAGGGCCAGAAAAGAAGCAAACAACTTATAAACCTTACTAATAAAAGCACTTAACTCTTATTCCTAACTACTACCCTTCTTACTACTACTATTGTAATCAGTATCAACCACTACCCCATCAGTATCAACTACTACTCTATTAGTCTCTACTACAACCTTCCACTCGGGCTATAGAGTATTCCCTAAAAACTTCTAAGCAGTATAAAAAATATCTACCTAGAGTCCTTAGTATAAAAAGTAATAGGTATATTATACCAGGATTAGCTATAGTAGCGCGGGTCCTAAGGACCTTTTACCCTTAGTACTTCTAAACTACACTATATTATTAACTATAATATCTAGTATAGCCTACTATAGTATAGTAAATAAAAGATTAAGTTATAAGTATTTTTCCAGCCCAGTATTACTAGCGGCCTAGCTATATATATCCCACTATTCTTTTATATTTTTATCTACTTTATCTTTTAAAAAAGTATTTAAATCCTCTTATAACTAAAACTTATTATTAGTTCTAGAGTTTAAAGCAACTATTAACTTAGTATCTATCTAAGTAACGACATAGCTTATAATAGTTAACAATACCCAGCCATCATCCTTTATTAGGAATATAATATAGTCTAGGAATAAAAATAAAAAGACTCTATTACAATAATAAATAAAACTATAAATTTCATTATATAAATTATTATCAAAAAAAAATAGAAATTTAAGCCACTATTATTTCTTATCCACAGCTTTAAAACTAATTATTTTATAAAATAAGTTATTAATATCCTTAGTAGTATAGTTCTTTAAAAAAGTAAAAAACAAACGGGCCTAGTTAGCAGCATAAATATATATATTAACTTTATAGGAAAAATAAATAAGGGTATAAGTAATAGTATAAAAAGTTACTAACTAAAACTATAAAAAAGTAGTTAGTCTATATACCTTCCTAGCTTTAAATAGGTCTTAAAAGAACTTATATAGTTAATCCTATTACTAATTATCTAGTCCTAAGTAGAGATCTAAAAAGTCTATTAACTAATAAAAGTATTATACTATTCTATAGTAGCTTACCTCTACCTATTATTCCTCTAAATCATTACAAACCTTTAAAAAGGGAACTTTACATCTATACTAAAGTTAAAAACAGTCTTAAATCCCTCCTCTAGCTTAATACCTCATAACTAAAAAAGTCCTAAGTCGGCCTTTATAACTACTATAACCTAAGTCTAAACCTAGCCGTAGCTATTAAGCATAAAGGGCTCCTATCTATTAGTCCGCATCTTTATTTTAAGGGTAATAAAAAGTATATTTATAAAAGTTAATAGCCACAAGCGCGTCTCGTAGTCAGCTACTACTAGGCTAACTCGTAAATAAGTAAAGCCTTACCTTAGTTATAAATCTCGCAAGTCTACTAAAGCTTATTAAAAAAAGCTTTAGTAAGTTTAATATAGGCCTCTAGTACCCTAATATAGTACTAACCTACTATAACCTCTATTTTTAAACCTTAGTTTACCCTATACCAGTTTTTAAAAAAGGGTCCTTAGCTAGGCTAAGTTACCCTACTTAAAATACTATTACTATTACTCCTACCCTTAATAGCCTAAGTAGTACTGTCCTAGCTAATACTATTCTTAACTAAACTCTAAGTTACGTTTTAAACTATTATATTCTTAACTACTATCTAAGTATATAAAACAAAAAAGTAGTTCTCTTTTACTATATAACTAAGGCTTCTCCTAAAGGAATACATTATATAGTTACTATATATACTTCTTATTAACTAACTAGTTTATCCCTATACTCTACTTAGTTATAAAGAGCTTAGTTAGTACTTATATAATAGTAATAAAGTATAAGCGTACCTATTCTTAAAACAACTCTCCCTCCTTAAACATCTATAAATAGTACGCAAGTTATAACTTATCTATACTATTATTATTTCTTTAGTACCGTTTACTATCTTTACTAGAATTATAAAAAAGCTATATAAAAACCATCTTAAGATACTTTTATTTTTAGTTAAATATTCTAGTACTACTTATATTTATTAGAACTAGAGTTATAAGCCACTATAGTAGTAGTCTATAGCTTTATCTAAACTAAAATACCCCTAGCTATAAGGGACTAACTATATTATTTAGTATATATATTGTAAATTAACTATATTGTTTAGTATATATACTATAGCGTTCCCATTCTAGGACTTATAACTAGTCCCTAAACTATACTAAATACAGCTCCACTAGTTTTATTAAAACTAAGTAACTACTACTATCTTTAAGTAGAAATTATAAAAGGAATATAAATTAGTTTTTTTACTTGAATTAAAATATAACTATATAACCTTGTATTTGTTTTATAGTGAAATAACTGAAAAACACAGGTTCTGAAGTACTATTTCTTGCTATTATATACTAAGGTTAAGTTAAGACTCTTAAACGCGCGTTTAAAATAAGCCCCTCTTCAAAACCCATAGCTATTAGTACAATAGTAAATTAATACTAATTAATATAGGCTTTTATTTGTATATATTTAGTTATATAACCCTATATTTAACTCATAGACTACATAAGTTAGTAATAGGAGTATAAAACTAGCTAAAATTATATCTAACGTAAATTATATTATTACACTAACTAGAATAGCTAGGCCGTAAGGACTAAGGGTTATAGTAGTAAAGGGGGTAGCCTTATGTATTTACTTATTACCTTTTTTTTTTCCTTTATCTTAATAACCTAATAGTAAAGACAAAACTTATAGATTTTAATATAGTTAGTTATATTTAGTATCTATATATACTAGTATAAAATTAAAAATATAAGAGAAAGTTTAAAATACTTTAAAGTTAACTGCTAGTAAGGTCAGAAAACCTTACTAATAACTTATAAATAGGGATAAAGAATAAGTAGAACTAAATAAACAAAATCATGACCATCACTACACTAATATAATCCTTATCACTACTACTAAATTATTATACTAAATAATACATTAACTATTTAGTTGCACTTACTAAAACTTATAAACTAATAAAAATAGCTAAAGAAAACACTAACAAAATTACCTACTTTTACATCAACTAGGCCATAAAAAAATAACACTATCCAAGAAACAGGAGCAAATAACAATAACTTAGTATTTATATAATATACAAAATACTTTATTCTGCAAACTTTAGTAGTGTATCCTTTTTTATACTTATTCCTAACTATTTAGCTTTTTTATAAAGAACTAAAAAGACTTATTATTATTTTAGTTATAGTTAGTAGGAGGGGGGCAGTATAGTACTACTAAACTAAACTAGTATGATTAATTATAGTTTACTACTTACTACTCTAGATTATCTAATATATTCGTTTTCTAAGTCTACGTCTAGGGTCCCCTACTATAGTAGGCTGTTTACTAACCACCCTACTACTATAACTTAGAAATACAAAAACTTAAAGTAACATAAGTACCCTTAAAATTTAAACACATAAATAATAGTAACGTCCTCTATAATAACTAAAAAAGTAGTAAAAATATTATAAATAAAGGTAGTAAGGGCTATAAGAGTAAATTTAAGTAGAATTAGGATCTTTTAGTCTTATTAGTAGTTATTACTATTATTAGTAGTAACTATATTTACTACTATTACTCCTATCTAGAACATAAGTTTCTCTAAAAAACCCTAAAATGACTTAGAATAGATCTATCTATGAGCCCTACTATAAACAGCTAGTATATATAACTATAAAAGCCCATAGCCTATAGTCTCTACTCTAAAAATACTTTACCCTTAGGACTCTTAAACTAAACTATATACCTTAGTACTATATTAAAGACTTTCTACTAAAAAAAAATAAAAAGTATATTATTAAACTATTTATTATTAATACCCCTACTTCTAAACTTTATACTTATAACAAAGTAATATATTATTTAACTAAAAATAGAAATAAAGTCTTCCTAGATCTATCATTTATTATTAGTCCTAGTATCTAAAATAGTAATTAGTTTAATACTAGCCTACAGTATAATATAGTTTATAATAAATAATAAAACACAACCATCCTCCTTAGTTAGTTAAAGAATACAGACAAGGTCTAGAAAGCAAAAGTAGGGAATATATTCTTAAATAGCCTTAGTAATCTCTATACACTCGTTAAGTTTAAAAAAAAATAAAAACTAAGTCCACTACTTTACTAACTTAGGAGTATCTACTAAAGGAAAAAAAAAGTTATAAATTTACTTATTACTATACCCTTCTAAAGCTAGCCTATATATGTGATGTCTACCTTAGATATACCTAGCAGCATCGCTTAAAAAGCTAAAAAAGGTATAAAGTTCTTAAAAGGTCCCTAACTAAAACTATAGTTTATTATTAAAATATTATTAACTACTATAGCTAGCTTAGTACATATATTGTTAATTCTATTACTAATTATCTAGTCCTATTAAAATCTAAAACGTCTCGCAGCTAATAAGTATTACTAAAAGTAATAAACTCCCCAAACCTCATTCCTCTATATCTTAATAAAACAACATAAAAACTTAACCTTAATACTAAAGTTAAAAACCATCTTTAACTACTTCTCTAGTTCCTTACCCTTAACCTCAAACAAATATAAATTATTATTAACTACTACTACAATCTAAAACTAAATCTATCTATAACTATTAACTATAAAGAGCTCCCATTAATTAACACAAAAACGTATTAAAATTAAAAGAAGAATATCTAGTACTAAAGAGTAGTCCTACTACTATACAACAGACCCATCCTTAGTTATAGTTAGTAGAAATTACTAACTAATAAGGGTCTCTATAGCTTTACTTACCACAGTCGTAAATTTCACAAGTCCACTAAAGCTCACTATTATTAACTCTAGTAGTCCTAGCATATACTTCTAAAGCCTTAATCCAGTACTACCAACCATAACCTCTGTTATCTACCCTTTATTTACTAATAACTAGTCCTAAAACAATAAATACCAGTCCAGCAAAGATAACTGCCATTATAACTAGTACTAAAAAGACAGTTATTCTCACTACTAGCATTATTATCTCCTTAGTTACTAGGTCCAAATACTACAACCGCTAAAGCATCTTCTCCACCTCTTTTTATACTTGATACAAAGGCAGTTCTCTTTTATTATGTAATTAAAAGCACCCCTAAAAACACATTCTATAGACACTAAACATAAATAGTATTAACTAGCTAGTTATCTCTAATATAGTCAAAAGGCCTTAAGGGGCACACACACGGTAATAAAGTATAGCTATACTTTACTTATAAACTAATAATATATCTTTAAACAAGTAGTAGGGTTTTTTAGTTAGTAGCTTAAATAAAGTACTACTTTTACTAAATATTAAACTCCTTTATTACTTATAACCCATTATCTCTAACTTATAATTTATTAAACTATAGTTTTAACTAATAAATAAAACTAAAGTATAAAGGTTTAAAAATAAAATAAAAGTAAAAAATACAGATAGTAGAACAATCTGATTATATATACACTAAGTAAAAAAACAGAATCAGCCCACAGGAGTCCTACTAAATTAAAATAGTAGTTAGAGTATATTACATAGAACACTAACTAAAACTTAATTTACATTCTTACTATTAGTAACCTATTATTACTATAAAAGTAATATTTTTATTTTACTATAATATACTATCTTAGTCGTATATCTATCTATTAACTTTATCTTATTAATTTTTAGTTATACTCTTTATATTATATATACCTTTTATAGTTAAATTTATACTTTTAATATTCTAAATTTAAGTCTAAATCTAAATTAGAGATACAGGCCCTAATCATTAATACACTACTCTATTTATAACTACACTCCTTAATAAATACCTATCCCTACTTCCAAACTTAATATCTATTAAGTACAAAATACCCTCTAAATTACCTTTTATACTACCTTCCTAATTACTTCTATCTTACTTTCCTAATATATCTCTTAAAGCTAGCCTCTATCTACTACAAAGAAATAAGTTATAAGTAGTTAAACTTAAGCCTAACAGCATTATCTCTTATAATTATATTCATTACTATACCTAAATAAAACATTTAAACTTAATAACTCTAAATTATTAATAATAATATTTAAAAAAGTCCTTAAAGTTTAAAAAGGCTAACTTTCACAAAATTAAATCTAAAATAGTAAAACTTCTTTATCTTCCGTATTATATAAAACACTATATTTACTAACTAGTCCAAAATCAAGTACTATCATTAAACTACCCCTTATTAAAAAGTAAAATCTAAAGGGGTTTAAAATTACAACGTTCTCTAAATAAAAGAGTATATCTAAATCTATATCTAATATAAAGTTAATTATAAAAGTATTAAAATTTAAGATTTACTAAAGTTCCTTAATATTAAACTAAATAAATACTATAATTATAAGAGTCGTCAAATAGCTAAATACTCCTCTACTACCTATAATCTCAAAAATCAACAGCTCCATTCACACTTAAAACACAAAATATTTAATTAAAGACTCTACTAACTTCTTTAAAAAAGCGCTAAGTAGTAGTATAAAATACTTATTACCTCTATAAGCCTTACTAAAGTTAATAATCTTAAGCTTTAGCTATTTAACCTTAACCAATTTTCTTAAACTCTATATTATTAACCTAATTGAAATATAAGCACCTTAAAGTACTTTACATTAACTATAATACTAATCATACTACTACTAACCCTTGTACCCAAAGTATATAGTATACTCTTTTAAAACTCTAAATTAAATACTTATTAACCAATTTATAACTATTATACTAAAAAATATAATTAAGTTATTAAATACTCTATCTACTATTACTCTAAAAACACATAAGTCTCTTAAAGTCTAAACCCTTTAAAACTTTATAGTAACTATTAAAATTAATACACTTCTACAAACCCTACTACTTATTAGTATATTAGTAACTATTAAAAAATTATTTTAATTATTCCTATAGCCACCTTCAATACACTCTTAGTCTATAATTAAACTAACCACAGCCTTAATAAAAACTTCCTTTTAAAAAATTTTAGTTTTAATTATATACTACTCCTAGTTATATTATATTAACTATAAAAAAGCCTATAAATTATTTTTATTAACCTTTTTTATAATTATAACCTTTAACTTAACTAATAAACTTTAAAGTATAGTTTATATTTCTACTTCCTTTATAAATATCTTTTTATAATTTATTTCTAGTCCTATTATTAGTTATTATTATATTTAATTTTAAATTAACTTAAGCCTCTTTTTTAATTTTAACTTATATCTATCTAAATAAACTTAAGTAACTACTATTATATTTACTATATAGAGGCTTCCACGTCTTATCTTCTTTCACTTAGTCCTAATATTAAGTAACTATTATAGTACTACTATAAATATATTAATTACTTATTTCCTTTTTAAAACCTAAGTAGTTATTATAATAAAGAAAAGATCCTATTAATTATTAGAATAAGGATAAAAGAGAAAAAAAAGTTTTTTTAAAAAAATAAATAAAAACTACTATATATATACCCTTCTTTTTTAAAAAAGTAAATATACGTAATAACTACTAAATAAAAAGTTATAATACTTAAAATAACTTATTTATTAAAAGAGAGTATAACCTATTTATATTTTAGGTCTTAAGTCCTCCTTAATTAAATAAATAAAAAGAGAGAGATATAGTATTTTAACCTTTTACTTTTTATTTTATTTTATCTACCGCCCTATAGTACTCTGCTAACAACACCTAGGTCTCTAAAGTACTTAAAATACATTATTAAACTAGGTATAGTGAAATTACTTTACTAGGTTACTGCTAGGAAATATACTTAAATACCTACTATATTAGTCTATTAGTTCAAACTTATTTACTTAGTAAAGTTATATCTTAGCTAATACTAAATATTTTCCTTTTAAGTACTACTTCCTACTTTTAGGCCCATATTTAACCTTAACTATACCTAAATTAAAGAAAAAGAACACAGTACCTTCACTCTACTAAACATAAGTTTAATACAGTACTTTATTTTTACTAAATATAAATCTAAAGTAGTGCCTTTCTCTACTAAATAGGGGTTTAATATAAAGAAAAATATAAAGAATAAATAAAACCTTATAAAAGGACTATAAATTAAAAATAGGGGTTAAAAGAAGTTATATTAATACTAAAGGTTTTAAAAAGCTAGCTATTTTATATAAGTTTTTAATCCCCAATCTGCTTATATTACTTATACCTTCCCCGCCAGTAACACCCTCGTTAGCAGTAATCCTAATCCTAAAATAATATTATAATAATCCCCTGCATCTGCAATAAAAACCAGCTATACCTCTATTCCTAAACCTTAGAATCCCTCTATATAGGTACAAAATCTTCTCTACCCCTAAATTACCCTTATAGTATATTTTAAAAGCTATAGTTATATTATATTATTTAGTAATTATAACTTAAGTTTATAGATTAAGGTAGGAATAGCCTATAGTAAACTACTAATCTTAAAATTCTAAATACCCTTTCTGCGTATCTGTATATTTTAAAAAAGTTTTAATAAACTATAGTACTGCTTATAAATAGTACTTAATTTAGTAGTAATAGAGGTAACTATATTTAAATTGACTAAAATCATCTTAATCTAGAATCTTAAGTCTTAGAATTTTACTAAGTAGTAGTAAGTAGGTGAGTAGAATTAGTTCTTAAAGTAGCTCGTAATAACTTTAATTAACTATAGAATTTTATACCTGTGGCAAAAAGGATAGGCCTATAACGACCTTAAGTTATTAGTAGTGGTATTAAGAATAGTACTAAAAAATAGTAGTAACTATAAATAACTTTATTATAGTTTAACTACAGTTAACTTTATACTATAGGTAGCTAGAATAAATAAAACTTTATAAAAGGACTATAAGAATTAGATAGAGTTAAAAGAAGTTATATTAATACTAAAAGGTTTTTAGAAAACTAACTGCATTTAAAGTTTTAAATATAATTTACTTATATTACCTACGCGTAGTGCCTTCTACTACTAAACGCGGGTTCAATATAGTACCTTACTTTACTAAATACAGGTTTAAAGTAGTGCTTTTTTTTACTAAACAGAGGTTTAACACAGTACTTTACTTTACTAAACGTAAATCTAAAGTAGTGCCTTCCTCTACTAAACGTGGGTTTTTTCTTAAACCTATATTTAAACTACTAAGTACTTAAATATATTTAATTTACTACTTTTTATAAACTTAAACCCGGGTTTAAATAAAGTTTTTTACCTAAGGATATAGTTTACTATAAAGTTATACTTATTTCTATCTATAAATTTAACTAAGTATATTATATAAATTATACTTTATAATTATAAATGCTTATTTAATCTGATTTTTAATACTAAACTACTAGGGACTATAGACCTACTAAAGTAAGTACAAATATACTTTAAGTAAAATTCTTAGTAAATTATCTATAGTATAAAAGTCTAAAACTAGAATAAACTTATACATACTACTTTATACTTAATTAATAAACTGAAGGGACTTATTATTATCCTAACTATTTTCCTCTCCTATTTAAAACTTATACTAAGTAATATTATAATATCCTAATTACCACTAATAAATTATAATGCCTACTTACTGAGTATAAATAACTTATAGAGTTCTTTTAATATAATATATAAAAGTAGAATATATTTTTAAAAAACTCCCCTACTTAAACTCCTACCTTTACTCCTACTCTCTATTTATAATTACAACTACTACTATTATCTTAGTCTACCTACTACTTATTATAATTAAAAATATTAAACTAACTATAAAACTAATATAAGCATAGCTAGTAGCTCTTATTATTCTAAAGACCTTTAGTATATTTAACAGTAAAACCTTATTAATATTAATTTAAACCCCCCCCTCTTTTACTAACTTTAATTATTTTCTAACTAATTACTATAACTTAGTTATTAATCTACTATAGTAATATAGTATTTATACCCTTACTGATAATAATAATAGCCTAGTCTATAAAAGTCTGCTCTAAAAACACTAGTACTATAGTTTAAAGTTAACTTTATAATACTATAAATTAATACAAACAAGCCCTTAGTAAGTAAAGTATACTAAAGTAGTAGTATAGTTCTTCTTTTATAAGTACTACTACTATCTACTATTAAAGTCGCTATAGGGCCTATCTAATCTCTATCTATAGACTCACTAAGCTTACTAGTATCCTTAGTAATACCTATTCTAATAGCCTATTTAATTACTAATAACCACTAAAACTCTTATAAAGAACTAATACTAAGCCTAGTAACAATCCCATTTATTAAACTAAAAATAATATAAATAGCTTTAGCACCTACCTTAGTTAAGAGGAATAACTCACAAGGACCACTACTAACCTTTCTAAACATTTCCTAAACCTAAAAAGAATCCTTATCCTTCTTATTCTAAAAAAATATAATTAAATTAGTACTAAAAAAAAGTAACTATATAGCTTCGTTTATAGTATTAACTATTATACTTACTACTACTAGTATAGTACTAAGGTATTTAAATTATAGTTTATTTACTATTATACTACTTAAAACTAAATATTTTATTTTTAATTTCTAATTAACTACTTTAACTAACACACCTTACTATCATATAGCTAGTCTATAGAGGTAAGTATACTATAAACTATAGTAGTTAAAGCCACTATTATAAACAAAAATAATAACTACTTTAAATAACTAATAAAAAAAGCTTAAAATATAGTCTTAGAGTTAAGAATATCTACTACTACACAATAGCTATATAGTAATAATATATCTTAAAAAAAAACAAAAATACTATTAAAAAAATAAAAAATACTATTTAAAGAATAAGCTATTTAATTTAGATAGTAGCCCCTAGTATAAGTACAACCTTACTATAAATAAATTAATAATATTATATTACTTATCTATAAAACTACTAGTATAGTAAAGTTACTTAAAAAAGGTATATACTTTTCTAACAAACAGAAGTAAATAAAGTTACTCTTTATATATAATAAAGTATTAGGATTCTATATTCTTAAATCCTAAATAGATTTTAGAAGGGTTTAGTCTATTAAATAACTTAGAGTAGCTCCTTCTTAGAATCCATAACTAACTTACTACTTTTCTATTTATTAGTATAGTTTGTGTTAACCTTCTAGCTTAAGTATACAGACTTATACTCTAGTCCTAAACTTGACTAGCTTTATTATTTTACACTCTAGTACCTAATAATACTCTAAATTACTTAATTAACTACTATTTATTTACTATATCTATACCTTACTAATAACTTTAATAAATTAATAAAATTATCTCTCTATTTAATTAACACACACTAACTAGTTTTATTATGTCTCACTACGCCTTTCCTTTTATTTCTTCTACAACACATTATCTTTTATTTTTTTCTTTTTCTATTTATAGTAATAATAAAGTACTATAACTATTCCTATACAAGCCTTTTATACATTATTAGTATTTTTTTTTATTACTAACTAAAAGTTATTAATTTTATATTTAACTTATTATAATACTAGCGTAGTAGTAAGTAGACGTAACTATAAAACACAGTAATAGACTATAGTACATAAACACCAACATAACACAGTAGTAGACCACAATATATAAACACAACTTTACAGGGTATAGTAGTAAACCGTAATAACACTATATAACTTTAAAAGTACTATAAATTAGTAATACTAATTAGTAAGTTATTTATTTTTTTAGTATTTTTATAAATAGCTTATAACTTTAAAGTAATTAAAGTATTAAGTTTAATACAATACTTTACTTTATTAAACACAAATTTAAAATAGTACCTTCCTCTACTAAATACAGGTTTATTATAAAAGGAGCAGTACCTTCTCTACTAAACACTAGTCTGAAGTAGTACCTTCCTCTACTAAACGCGGGTTTAACATAAGTACTTTCCCTTTACTAAATACGGGTCTAGTGAGTACCTTCCTCTACTAAATACGGGTTTAATACAGTACTTTCTTTTACTAAATGCGGATTTAAGGCAGTAACTTCCCTCTACTAAACATGGAGTTTAATACAAAGGAAAGAAGTGATGCCTTTCTCTACTAAACGCGAGTTTAGTATAAGAGGCAGTACTTTTATTTACTAAACGCAGGTTTTAGTATAGTACACCTCCTTTATTAAATATAAATTTAAAGTAGTACCTTTTTCTACTAAATATAAGTTTAGTATAAAAAGGAAGTAGTACCTTCCTCTACTAAACACAAATTTAATATAGTACTTTTTTTACTAAATATAAATTTTAAGTAGTACTTTTCTTTACTAAACACAGGTTTAGTATAAAAAAAAGAAAGTAGTACTTTTTTTTACTAAACTTAGCAAGGTTTAGCACAGTACTTTTCTACTAAATACTAGTTTAATATAGTACCTTCCTTTATTAACTGAGAGATTTAAGAAAGTAGTACTTTTCTCTACTAAACGCGGGTTTAATATAGTACTTTCTTTTACTAAACGCGGGTCAAGTAGTACCTTCTTCTATTAAACGCGGGTTTAAAGTAATACTTTCCTCTACTAAGCAGGTTTAGTATAAAAAAAGAGGTAGTACTTTTCTCTACTAAATACAGGTTTAATACAGTACTTTCCTTTACTAAACGTAGATCTAAGGCAGTACCTTTCTCTGCTAAACATGAGTTTTAGTATAAAAAAAAAGACGTTACCTTTCTCTACTAAACGCAGAGTTTAGTATAGTACTTTCTTTTACTAAACACTAGTTTAACATAGTACCTTCTTTTATTAAATAAAAATCTAAAGTAGTACCTTCTTTTATTAAATATAAGTTTAATATAAAAAAAAGAGTTAGTACTTTCTTCTACTACTAAATACAGGTTTAATACAGTACTTTCCTTTACTAAATATAAATCTAAAGTAGTACCTTCCTCTACTAAACACAGGTTTAATATAAAAAAAAGAAGTAGTACTTTCTTCTACTAAACACTAGTTTAATATAGTACCTTCTTTTATAAATACAGATCTAAAGCAGTACCTTCCTCTACTAAACACGGGTTTAACACAGTACTTTTCTTTAAATACAGGTCTAATGGCCTGCCTCTACTAAGCTTGCAGGTTTAGTATAAGGGAAAAGGAAGTAGTGCCTTTTCTACCCCTAAACACGGGTTTAGTATAGTACTTTTTTTTACTAAATACAGGTCTAAAGTAGTACCTTCTTCTACTAAATATAGATTTAATACTATGCTTTACTTTACTAAAAGTGGGTGTAAAGTAGTGCTTATCCCTTAATTAACTTACTAACCACTATAGTATACGTATATATCTGAAAACCCTCTTTAAAAACCCTTAAAAACTTACTTATCTAAGTTAAGTAGTAGTAATAGATATATATATAGATATTAACTAAACTTAAAAGGAAACTTAAAAAAAGAATATAACTATAAGTACTAAGTACTATTTATTATTCTATTTTTTAGTTTAGCTTAACTTATTAGTAGTTAGTACTTACCCATAGGGCCATAGTAATAATAAGTAATAATAATAGTAACTAGTAACTAAACCTACTATAATATATTTATATATAAAGTAATACTAAACTAATACTTCTATTAGTATATCTAAGTACAGTACCTATTTTATTTATAATTCTATCTTTTCTTTACTAAATATAAATTAAATATAAAAAAAGAATATAGTACTTTTTTTTACTAAATGTATTATTTAGTAGGCTAAAGTTTAAGTACTAAAGAACGTTTCTATTATCTAAGTTAATACCTTTATATATATAGGTTAAAAGTAGTACTTTTTTCTATTTAATACTATACTTAATATCCTATTTTTATTATTTACTATTTTTATTATTTATTACCCTTAGTATTGTTTACTAAAAAAAGAGTATACTCTAAAGGGTTATATCTTTACTTTAATAAAAAGTATTAACTTATTTAGTCACTTACCTAGCCTATAAAAGGCATAATTACATACTACTATAGTATATAGATGTACTAAATTAAAAGAATTAGTCTTAGTCTTAGGTGTAGTATATTAATATTTTATAATAGTAGTAGTTACTTAAAATTAAAACTTAATAAAGCTATTCTACTTATTATACCTAAATTATAATTTCTTTACTTTATTATTTACTATTCTTATTATCTATAATTCTAAGTATATTTTACCCAGAACATTATTTAATACTATATACTTAAATATTTATATTATATTTATTAGTAACTATAATAGCTATAGTAGATTATATATTTATAAGTTTACTATAAATAATAACTTAGGTAAATACCTACAAGCTATAAAAGGGTTATAAAACTAAAAAGTTTACTACTTAAATACTAAAATAAAAAATAATAGTAGGACTTATACTTATTAGTCAATTCTTCTTTTTTTATAATCTATTAAATCTTTAACTTAAATAGCTAACTATCTATAATAAAAATATCTATACCTACCTACCTTCTCACCCTATTCTAGGCCTAACCCAAAGCTCCCACTACCAGTTTAGCCCTACTATAGGGGCTTTAGTAGTAGGCTATAGGCTACTATAGAATAGCTATTATACCTTTTTAAAAAACTAACCTAGGCCCTAAATTATACGTTTTTAGTACTTTACTAAACTATAGAAAATATCTTTATAAATTATTTTTTAAAAAAAAAGTTATAATTAATATTATTTATTCTTAAGGCTCTAAGGGGGAAACTTTAAAGGAGCTAAAGTATTTATAGTAAGTTTATTAGTAAGAGGTACCCATAGATAAGTTACTATTTTATATTAAACTTTAGCCCACCCTACTTATACCCAGGCGTTCTAAGATAGGTAGTATTATAAGGGGGGTAGATAGTTTAGTCTCCCTTAAAGTACTTATACCCTTCTTTTCCTACTAAGGGACCCCTAGCTTAAAGCTTTAAGTAAGGACTTAGGAGTATATTATAGGAGTAGAGTAAAAATAACTTATAAGTAAAATAATAATTTTAACGATACTTTTAAAGGCGGTGTTTTTTAATAGGTATTTACTACTAAATATAAACCTTAGAGTAATAACTTTATTTTAATTTTTTATAATTTACTTTTACTATATTTAGCCCTTAGTAGTTTTATAGGGGCCTTTTTAGTTTATAAGGTTCTTTTTACTACTTTTACTACTAAGTAGAGCCGACCCTATACCTATACTATACTATTTTAAATATACTTTATAGGGCCCTTAGAGGCCCTTACTTTACTATTTAGTAGGTTAGTTAAGGGCTATTTTACTTTACTTTAGTATTCTTTTTTTTTATTAAACTCCTTCTTTACTATACTATACTACCCTATAAATAGAATAGAGTTTCAATATTAATTCCTTATACCCTAGTTTTTAAAAGACTTATTAGTACTATGCTTTTAATTCTACTTATTAGTAGGTTTTAAGCTACTTTAGGGGCTTTTTAATTAAATAAGTTTTAGTTTATACTTTTTTTATATTACTATTTATACTTTATTTTTTTTCTATAAAGGAGGGGCTACTAGTGCTTTTTTTTAAAACTAAGTAAGTTTAGTTTTTTATTTTCCTTTTATTTAAGCTTTATTTTGTTTTTTCCCCTTTTAAAAAGAGGGAGTAAGTTAATTAGTAGTATATACTTAGTAAGGTAAGTTTATTATTATGTTTTTTAGAGTTAGCTTTATTTTGTTTTATTTTTATTTTTTATTACTAAAGTAAGTAGGATATAGGGAAAAGGGGTGCTAAGTATAAGGATAAGAGAAAGGAGGTTTAGAAAAAATAAGTACTTATAAAGAAAAAAGACAGTTATTAGTATACTATTACTAACTATAAAGTATAGACTTAAGTATATTTAAGTATAAAAACTACTTTTTAATTCCTTTACTAGAGTTAAAAAGGGTTAAAACGAGCTAGTAGTTTTATTATACTAGCTTTTTATTTAACTAAGTATACTCTACTATAACTATTCTATAGTACCTTACTATCTCTACTATACTAGTAGTCCTTACTATCCTAGCTGTTCCTACTATCCCTACTATTCCTATTCCTACTATTCCTACTATCCCTATTATTTCTATTATTCCTACTATTCTAGCTATTCCTACTGTTCTAACTATCTCTACTATTTCTATCCCTACTATTCCTACTATTTCTACTATTCCTATTCTTACTATTTTTACTATTTTTATTATTCCTACTATTTTAACTATTCCTACTATTCTTATTATTCTTACTATTCTAACTATTCTTACTATCCCTATTCCTACTATTCCTACTATTCTAGCTATCCCAGCTGTTCCTACTATTCCTATTGTTTTTATTGTTCTACTAGCCTAGTTCTACTATCCTACTCTACTCTACTCTTTTAAACAACTACCCCTCTAGTTGGCCCCTGCCCCCGGGATGCGCTAGCCACTGAGGCCGCCCCGAACTAGGGGTTAGGATTTTATATAGTTATAAGTTTAAAATAATATAGACTATAGAGTAGATAAGGAATAGAAAAGAAAAGAATAGTATAATAAAATTACTTATAGAGGTATTTATAAAAAGTAGAAGGATTAGAAAGGTAGTAAGTAAGGTTAGGTTTAATAGTTAAATAAAGAGTAAATAGAAGGGGTCTTTTAGTTACTAATAGTAATTAAAAAAGTATAAACTATTACTATTTTTTAATTATTAATAGTAATTAAAAAAGTATAGGCTATTACTATCTTTTAGTTACTAATAGTAATTAAAAAAGTATAGGCCTTTACTATCTTTTAGTTACTAATAGTAATTAAAAGAGCACAGGCTATTACTATTTTTTAGTTACTAATAGTAATTAAAAAAGTATAAACTATTACTATCTTTTAGTTACTAATAGTAATTAAAAAAGTATAGGCTATTACTATTTTTTAGTTACTAATAGTAATTAAAAAAGCATAGACTATTACTATTTTTTAGTTACTAATAGTAATTAAAAGAGTATAGGCTATTACTATTTTTTAGTTACTAATAGTAATTAAAAAAGCACTAGCTATTACTATCTTTTAGTTATTAATAGTAATTAAAAAAGTATAAGCTATTACTATTTTTTAGTTATTAATAGTAATTAAAAGAGCACGGGCTATTACTATTTTTTAGTTACTAATAGTAATTAAAAAAGCATAAACTATTACTATCTTTTAGTTACTAATAGTAATTAAAAAAGTATAGGCTATTACTATCTTTTAGTTACTAATAGTAATTAAAAAAGCACGGGCTATTACTATTTTTTTAGTTACTAATAGTAATTAAAAAAGCACTAGCTATTACTATTTTTTAGTTATTAATAGTAATTAAAAGAGTATAGGTTTTCTTTATTTTATAGTAATATATAGTAATATATTTTAAAACCTAAACGTTTTTAGCTTAAATAATAAAGGATAGGGGTTAGTTATATAGGTACTTAGAGTATAGTATAGATATATATAAATAAAGTTAGAGTAATTAAATTAAAGTACTTTATTATTTATTTAGTTAGAGTATTAATAACTAAAAGTAGATATAATACTTCAGGTTTAGGTGGGGTAGGGTTAAACTAGTTTAAAGGCTAGGTATTAAAGGCTAGGTATTAGAAGTTAGGTATTAAAGGCTAGGTATTAGAGGTTAAGTGTTAAAGGTTAGGTGTTAGAAGTTAGGTATTAAAGGCTAGGTATTAAACGTTTAAAAGTATTTAAAGTTAGTATAGAAGTTATAAGATTATAGGCTGGGGTTAATAAAGTAATATAATAAAAGTAGTATAGGTATTTTATAATAGTTTATTTAAAAAGGTTAGTAGTATAGTAGTAAAGGGAATATAAATAATATAGTATAGAAAGGTGTATATACTTATAAGAATAAGGGGAAGGATTTATTATAGTAAAGTATAAAATATAAGTAGAATAGTATAGTAAAAGGTATATAGTAGAGTTAGGAATAGGTATATTTTGTAGTAAAGTATATAATATATAGGTTACTATTAAGAGATATTAGAAGTACTAGTTTTAATTATAAGTAGAATAATAATACGAAATAAGGGTAGTTGTAGTTATTAGGCGATGGGTATACTAGGAGACGCGTGAGGGTGGATATTATAGCTAGGTGGATTGTTATAGGTACTATATACGTTAGTATATAGGGTGTATTAATAGGGCTGGGCGCGGCTACTAGAGGGTTAGGTACGTATTAGGATATTATAGATTTATTATAGCTACTAGAAGTAGTAAAGGTTAGTATAAGGTAGTACCTCTATAGACTATAAAGGGTAGTAGGTACTTAAATACTTAATTAAAGAGTTAATCTAGTAGTTATAAAATAATAGGGGTTTAAAAACCCCTATTATAGTTACTTAGCTTTTTAATTAGTACTAAGTACTTGCTGTCCTTTGTGGGTGGTAGAGGGTTATAGTTAAAGGGGGCTGGTTATGGCTACTATAGAGTTATGTGGTTGTGGTGGCTAGTGTGTGGCTTAGGTGGGTTAGGGTAGGTTAGGTTTAGTGGCTGTAATGGGTGGAGTCTAGGGGTACTAGTTGCGGCCACTATACCTTTGTAGTACGTACTATAGAAAAAGTAGGGCATTGCTGGAAGTGGGGTATTACTAGATTAATATGCTTTTTTAGAATTATAAAGATACTATTTTAATTTAGTACTATAAATTAAAAAGTAAAAAAATTAATTTAAAATAAAATACTTATATATAAATAAAACTTAAGTACTTTTAAGTTTTTTTTTATAGTTTTTTAATTATTAACTTTATATTAGTTTTTAAATACTTTTAGTCCTTTAGTAGTAACTACTATAACCCTTTTATTAAATACTTAAATTAATTACTTATATACTTTAAACTCTAGAATCCTTTTAAGTAACCTATAGTACTATTATTAGTATTAAACCTTAAATTTTATTAATATAAATCTTACTATTAAAAAACTAATTATAATATATAAGTACTATAATTAAAATAGTAAAAAAATAAATAGTAACTTAATTTAAAATAACTATTAATATATAATATATTTAAGTAAAGTAACTCTATTTAATAGTTTAAGTATACTTACGAAAGCTTTTACTAAACTAATAATACTAAATAGTATACTAATTTCTTATAATACCGTATAGTTTAGAATTATTTAGTATAATAAGTTTACTAATACCTATACTATAAACTATAAGTACTGTACTTAATAATCTAAAGGAGTCTATAAATAACACTAGGCTACTACTTAAGGTAAGGAGGGTAACTACGCTAGTAAGGAACCTCGCCCGAGTTAGGATACTTAACAACCTAGTCTAGAGTAGCTAAAACAGGAACAAAGTATATATATTACTTACTTTTTCTATAGTTTATCTCTAGATACTCTACTTCGGCATGTCTTCTAAGCTATAAATAAACGCACAGCAGCTTAATACTTATAAAGCCGTCTTATTTATAAATACAGGTATACCTTTATATATTAATAATATTAGGTTGTTGTTTTATAATAAGACTAGAAACGATTAGCCATCGCGACTATAGTGCGCTATATTTAAAAGTATAGAGCTACGAACCACTTACGTCGTGCCATCCTCTAACATCATCAGCCGGGTCATCCGTCTATTATCTGTCCGCTAGCAGCTAGAACAGATAGAATACTTAATCACCGGCCTGAATATAGCAACGAGTGGATAAATTAGAGGCGTTACATGTCGTTGGTACTATCATTAGAGATCCGACCTATCTTTAGAACTTGAGTTATTTGTTTAACTGGAACATACCTTAATCTCACGTCTCTCTAGTAGAGAGGAGACTACACGGTCCAGTAGTCGAGAGAAAAGCACAGGTCCCGGTCAGCAAAATGTGATCCACGTTGTGCTACGAGCGGGAGGAACACAAGCTTGGGTGGATGAAAATACTGGCCTGCCCAAAAGATCACCATCGTTATGTTTCTGTATTGAAGATGAGGCCGTGCTTCACGCATTCCGCGCACAAAATAGACCCCCCCCCCAGCCAGGTATGATGGGTCTCTCGGACACGCTAGTTACCGTCGCCTGTTGTTTTGCCGCACTCATTTCATACCCACCGCTATTCGGCCACCACCGCCACTCCGACCAGCGAGATCGAGTTTGCGACCTTCTCGTTCAATTAGCCCTCCTCACGGCTAGTGCCGTGTACGTTCTTGTGCCACGGAAAGACTTCTTTGCCGGCCAGCGCGCCGGAAGCCTGCTCCTCACAGCCACTATTGTTCTTGCGTTCACGCAACAGTTGGGTCTTTTAGACGATGTACGGGGCCTTCAACTACACTTTCAGACTCCACAGCTTCATCGGGTTGACTGGTGTGCTTCTGCTTCTCGTGCACGTGCTTGTAAACCTCGTTGGCGGACATTATGAGCTCAGCAGAGACGTAGGAGCAATGGTAGTAAGCGACCCTCCCGCCGCGCCCGACGGTCTCTGAAAGTGTCAGCTAACTAGGCGAAACTTGCCAAGGAGCTCTCTCTTTCTGCTTCACTGCCCCGGTTCCGATCTTTTCCATCCGGAGACACTGTTACGGCGTCTTCTTCCGCGTCCACCAAGTCACTGCCGCTGCGACCGTTGCAGGACTGGCAATGCAACTCCAATCCCTAGGGCGTTTTGCAAGTTTCTCTACGCTCCACTTGCGATTTGCGGCGCCAGTCTGTTTGCTCTGTTCGTCGTTTCCATTCGGTGTCACAGAAGCTATGCCAAGCATCGACAGTGGCCGCGAGCGAAAGTAGAAGCCTCTGCCAGCGGACACATTGCCTGCCGCATGGTGTTTGAAGGGCCGATTGAGCCGAAGCCGGGACAAAGGATCGTCGTGTAGCTTCCCTCATCTAGCGGGATTCTGGGACCAACACTTTCGTGCCATCGGGCGGAGATCTCCTAGTGGTCTTCTGGGCCTCCGACTCTTGTAGATGCTCTTGTTGACCCTGGGTCGCGATTAGAAGAGGCCTTGATGTAGAGATCCTAGTCTGCGCTAAAAGGAGATTACCAACTTGACGATTTTGTATAAGCGGTAAGGCTATGTGATTACGCCTCGACCCAGAACAATCAACCTGGTAGTGCACAGTGAGGACGTCGATTTTACGGTCCAGGTCCAGTCCCACCATCATACAATCTTGAAGCTCTTTAGCCGGATAAACATTCGAAGATGTTGGTGCAGCTCATTCTCGCTATGCGACAAGCGGCAGGCGTGTCTTTTGCGCAGTTTCGGGTTGCCATCCATTAAGCAAGAACGTAGCGCCCGGCATTACGTCAGAGACGGCCTTCATTTCACGCGGCAGCTGAGCGACGAGGAGTCCTTCCTCCTACAAGATCCGAGCGTACCAGGGCGTCCGCGGCGAGAGCGACACGGAGTTGCGTTGCTGGGGAGCCAGTGACCCATTGTGACAACTGGCCTGTATTTCTTGTCAGCGTCACTGCGGTCATCTGCATCTGTTAGGTTAATAAGGAACTGAACACGACAGGCATCGACCGGGGAAACTAGCGGAGTTCGGACGTGCCTTTCCTCGCATGCATGGACCTTAGGGACGGGAGCTGCTGCTGCACGAATGGCAGTGCTGCACAAACGGATCCTTTTGTGCAGGGCTAACGGGAGACCAGTAAGGTAGCTCCAACGTAGCGCATTCCTGGGTAGGTAGGTGGCCTCTGGATGTACAGGAGCGGGAAATCAATCTGTGGGCCGTTGTTTCCCCCGCATGCTGGCCCTGCACGAATGGATCGTGTTCGTGCAGCGCCTGCCTGGGTTGGCAAAGACGGGAAATAGATCCGTTGCCCGTTGTTTCCCGGTGGTGCGTGTCGGCCCCATACACTACTAATAGGGAGGAGGGCGGCACGCACACTATGACATGCAGTTCGTGCAGGGCCACGCGTCATCAGTAAGCGACCTCGCTGCCCATTGGGCTCACAAGAACGGGAAGCAGGGGGGCTGACTGCTGCTTCCGTTTAAGTGGCGCGTGTACGTGGGTAGGTACCTAGCGGTAGGTAGGTACACATCCCGTCTCCATGGATCTGCCCAGACGCCCGCGACCTAGGTACCGTACGCTCTGGGAAAATTCGTATATCGGCTAAGGGAGTGACCAAACCTCTATCAGTACTGATCAGCAACGTTCTTTAGCAATCTGTCCACTAAGATCGCAGAACCTAGGCTGACTTAGCTTTGGCCGACATACGAATTTCTCGAGTGTATACGGTACCTGTGTAGATCCTTCCTCGTGTTCTCTCGGCCGACGCTCGTTTCCGCCCCCACGGACATGGAACACTGTGGCTGGACCCGTCCCACACTCTTCCTTGTGATTAGCCACATGGGAAGCTCTAGACCAGGTAGGTAGGTACCTACCTAGTACACTTAGCCTTTCCTTCCCACAAGACCAACACAAGGCACCTGTCATTTGCGGCGAGGCCCGCCAGGCTGTAGAGCACGGACTCACGGACTCCTTTGGCCGCGTGGCGATTCGTCAGGTGGGTATCCAAGTACCGCACGAAACACGGGTGTCGGGGGGCAGGTATGGATACAGGATGCAGGTATTCACTCTTTCCTGGAGCGCACCGGCACTGCAGTTGAGGTACCCGTGTACGTCCACGTCCACGTCCATGGGACTCAGAGGTGGCGCCATGACACACCGTCTCACGAGGTGCCGTGCCGTGTCTCCATGGGGTAAGTCCCGTCCACTGCCCCCCTTCCCATGGGGCATGCACGGGCGACGTTTCCAGTGCACCCGCACCCGCACGTCGCTCGCTCCACGCGGGCACCTGCCAGATCGGAAGCAGAGCTAACTAGAGACTAGGCCACTGAGCTCCTTCCCCGCGTCGCCGACGTTGCGATCCCGTCACACTTGTGACGCAGAGCCTCAGGGCTCCTTCCATCTTTGCAAAAAAGAAGGAGGGCATTCCCACTAGATAGATGCTGCTCCTTCCTCCAGACACGCAGTTGCAGCAATGGCCTTACTCTACTGCCTGACCTTGCCTCCCTTTCCTCCGTCTCCCTATTTCCCCCCCTCGAAATGCTTTCCTCTTCTTCTTCTCTCTTTTCCTCTTTTCTCCCCTCCAGACATACCACCTCCATCTCCCATCTCTCGCTGTCTTGGTCGCGTCGACTCTCCAGCATCACCACCATTCGTTCTTTTTGGTGCGCCGTGTTTTTTGCTTTCTTTTGCTGTACCAGTCTATTCCGGCCATCCTGCGACGATCGCTGCCGCACTCTCCAGGACGTATCGCCACCATCCCTCCGGCCCGTACCATCTCGCCTGGCCGCATCGTCTTCCGCGTCGACGGCACGAGTCCAACAAGATGCCCAGGGCCACGAGCTTCCATTCCTCCAACCGACCGCTGCTCCCTGCCCGGCCTGCCACTCCGACTCCCACGCCAACGCCAACGCCGGCGCCCAGACTGCCTGCCACAGCCACAGCCGCGCCTCTCCGACGCACCGCCCCAGAGGTGCTGCTAGATCCCGCCACGAACAACCGCAAACGACTCGTAAGCCGCCTCCCTTGTTCCATTCCATGTCCTCTATTGCTAACATCTCCGTCTGCGCAGTACCAGGACACCCTCCACGACTTCGTCGAGGAATCACCCGCCGACAACCTGCAGCCATGGCTTAGGGGACACCTACAAGGCTTGGAGCACCCCAAAGCCCGCGATCAAGTTCTCGGCGCCACTATCGACAATCGTCCGCATCTCCGCAGCCCGCAGATGGCCGTACCCAAGCTAAAGAGAGACTACAGGAAGGAGACCGAGGACAGACGTTTGAGAGAGACTCAGCTGCTCGACACGCTGTGGGCCGAGACCCCCTGGATGCCCCCGCCAGCCATCGCCGGGCCCGAGTTCTCCGGCCGCCTGTCGGCCCGTGACATCTCCGGCCTCGTCCGCGTCTCCCAGCTCGCCATTCGCAGCGGCGTCAATCTGCCGTCCCTGTACCAGCCTTCTGGATGCATCTACGAGGCTGCGCAGAGTCTGGGAACGCCGATGCGGTGGTCGTACAAGCTCCTCGAGACGGCGCTCGGCATCCTGACACAGCAACTCAACGAGCCCGCGGTTCCGGGTGCCGGTCTCCCAACGCCGATTTCACATGTTCTCTCGGGCGGGATGGGACAACAAAGCCCTCTGGAGGCAGCGCGGGCACACGACGGCGCGCCCAGCAGTTCGTTCTACGACTCCTCCCTGCCGGACCTGTTTCCCGGGGCCTCCTCGCCCTTCGCCAGACTAATTTCGAGCACCCCCTCCCCCTTTCTCGGACCGTTGCCGATCGACCCCTACCCCCTCTTGTCGCTGATAGATCCTCCCGCCGGATCACCAACACCCAGCCCGTTCCCCGGCCCGATGGCTTTCCAGGAACCGATTCCCATCGACTCCCGGCTCCTGCCATCGTCGGCCGCAGATCCCCGCCCGGAACCGCTGCCGGCTGGTCGCTCCCCCTATCTGCAGCCCCAACCTCTGCCTCTGTCGGCCGATCTGCCCAAGCCCACCGTGCCCATGGGACGCCCACAGTCGCCGCCGACGCAGCCAACGACGCAGCGGCCAATCCACTGCCCGCCCCAGCCACTGCCGGCCGATTGCCCTGCACAGTCTCCACCGGCCGACTGCCCCGCCTCTCCAGAGTCTCCCCTGCCCGCTGGTCTGTCCGTCGAACTCTCGACGGCCGCCAACGTCACCCTCGTCAGCAAGGAATCAGACGATGCAGACCGGGCCGTGGCCCAACTGCGGTCTGATGACCGACTGACCGACGACACGATTGAGCACATCAGTCGTCTGCTTGCCGTCTCGCCCGGGGTGTGTACCATCTGCGACCCCCTGTTCTTCTCAGAGGCCTTTGGCGTGGATCCCGTCATCCTCCCAAGGGGCGCATCAAGCAGCACAAGGCTGCTAATGCCGCTATATCACTCGGTCGAACATTGGTCGCTAGCGGTATGCGACCTTGCTGAGGGTCGCATTCAGCACTACGACTCGAACCCGTCCCCGCGCCGATCCGCCGACACCAGGCGCCGACTGTCCAACTGGGCTGCGGCCGTCTCCACCGGCGTCGAGGTCCAGGTTACAAACATGGTGCGTGTTCCCGGCGGACCCCATCTCCACCCCTTTCCATCCGCCCTTGTCGGTCAGCCACCCCTGGGAACCGTGCACTGACATGTCTTGCTCGTGGACAGGCCGGCCCCCAGCAGAGGGATGCGACAAGCTGCGGGATTCACGTCGTCCAGGCGATGGAACACCTCCGCCAGGGCCACCCCGACCTGACGGGAATACAGGCCGAGGACGTCGCAACCACCCGCAATCGCCTGGCTGACGCCATCGAGACCGCCGCCCGTCCCATGTCTCTCCCCGACAGCAAGGCTCTGCCCTGCCCCGACGCCGTCGTCAACGGCATCGAGAGACCCCTCAAGCGCGTCTGCCAGTCGCCCCGCAGCTCATCCGAAGGTGGCGGCGACGAGACGTGGCCCTCCCGTGCGGAGCTCGAGTCCTGGTACCCTAGGCAGGGCGTGGACACCGAGGCTCTGGAGCACGCCGAAGCCTTGCTCGCCCAGACCCGACAGATCATGAGGCAGCGCGTGCCCAGCCACGACGCCCTCCGACGGGGCGCCGCCGAGATTGAGCAGAGCATCAAGGAGGCCGAGCAGGAGATCGCCACGCTCGACAAAGAGTCACACGTGCTACAAGACCACAAGCTGCCCGGCGTCCGCGAGACCTACATCGCGGCACTCAGCGTCGCCATCAAGTCCCGCAAGACGTCAAGGGAACTGCAGGCGTACATCGATGGCATGAGATGCAGCGCGACCGCCGTCTCCGCCCGCATCTCTAAACAGGCGCAGACGATCGAAGCGCTCATGGAAGCACAGATGGGAAGTTGCCGGCGCGCCCAATCCAGCGCGGAGGGACGGGAGACACAGTACCGGGAGGCCTTCCAGAAGCTCGATCGGGAGCTGCAGGCCGCCAAGGTCGCCCGTGCCCGGTTCGTCGAGCACCAACACCAACAAGAAGCGCGTCTGCGGGAGGTCCGACACGCCATAGGCATCATAACGCAGCTGGGGATGCAGGGAGAGGACTGAGGAATCATGGGTACAGGGGCGCAGGCCTTCGACATGATCACGATGGCGGGCGCGGTGGAAGGACAGATGGATCCGAGAACGGGGGGAAGATTATTTAAGGCGCTTTGCAAATCAGAAGGCTGGGAGTATACTTTGGAGCACATTTGGAGCATAATTGAGCCGCACGTCGGCCGCCTTTCGCCGCCGTCTACTCCTACCATCTCTGTGATTGTGCCCGTCTATTTGTGCAGGGGAACAACGCTCTCTGTCCCTGAGCACATGTCACTAATTCTTGCCGGTCAATTCACTTTTCACACTGATTGCCAACCGCAAAGTCACGACATTGGATAGGTTGCGTGATACTTCGTCGAGCGATCGACGGGGAGGGCACGCAGTCACGCATACCTTTTGCGACGTGCATTCATTCCTCGTGTTCGTCTGATCCGTGTGAGCACCATCGCCGCCTCTGCAAGTGCTGTTCCTTTAAGACGTACAGATATCACAGCACGCGTAGGGAGCGGAAGGGTATCGTCGCTTGCTGGTCATACGGTATACCTCTGTTTCGTGGTACCATGTCCCTCTTCTCGGTGTCTTCCCAGACCATTTCACCAGTGCCGACGTCGCTTCCAACATCTTGGGGTTCCGGCTTACACGACCAGCCCGTCTCAGTCTCCATTCAGCTAGCTATCCCAGTGCATAGACGACAACAGCCGCAACTCTTTATCCTATCCATCCCTCCACATTCTCTTGGAAGGCGACAAGGCCGCCCAGTCAAAGCACCCTCTCGAAAGGGGTAGCGAGGATAGCTGCTGGCGATCTGTTCAAGTCGAAGAAGGTCGACCTTGCGGGCATCCGCGTCTTTATGGATGCGGTCGAGATGCGGCTTGTACCACAGGCGGGCGCGCTCGATACCCGAAGGCCAGCCGTCCTGGGATTTCCGAAGACCAGCCAGCAGTTGAATGAAGGATGTCCAGTCTTTGCCCGTCTTGGAGAGCGGCGGAGTTTCGGCGAGTAGCAGCCGTGGCTCGGGATCGGTGGCGACGGTGTTGAGAATTGTACCGGCCTTCTTGGGGCCGATGCCGGTCAGCATCTGCAGAAGACAGAGGCCTGCGACCCGGTCACGGGTGTTCTGGGCAAAACGCAGCACCGTCAGCATGTCCTTGACGCGGGCGCTGTCGAGAAACTTCAGGCCGCCGAATTCGACGAATGGCATGTTGCGGCGGGTGAGGTCGACTCCCGGCGTGCCACCTGGACGTACGGAGCAGCACTGCCTGCTGCTTCAATGTCATTCCGACCTCGCGGTTGGCAGAGTTATAACTCCACGATGTGAGTCCCAACGGTCGTCTTTGGCCACTACACGGCTGGCCGCTCGAGGGACCCCGTCTCAGTCCAAAGGCTCTTGGTAAAGCACTCGCGTGCCAGTTGAATCACACTGTTAGCCGCCACGCGAGGGTCAGCGTTATGGACGATGAGATGAGCGATGAGATGAACGATGAGATGAGCAATGAGATGAGCGATGAGATGAACGATGAGATGAACGATGAGATGACCGATGAGATGACCGATGAGATGACCGATGAGATGGACGATGAGATGGACGATAAGATGAGCAATGAGATGAACGATGAGATGAGCAATGAGATGAGCGATGACATGGACGATGAGATGAGCAATGAGATGAACGATGAGATGAGCAATGAGATGAGCGATGAGATGGACGATGAGATGGACGACGCGATGGACGACGCGATGGGCAACGCGAAGGGCAACGCGAAGGGCAACGCGAAGGGCGACGCGATAGGCGATGCAAGGTGCCAGCGTATCAGGCTCCGGCCATGATCAACAGGGACCCCGCCGTATCCCCGTCAGCCAAGCCGACGCCGTGTTCAACAGCCTTGCGCTGCTGCTCCTTCAACTCGTCCAGATACGCAACCGCCATGCCATCGCCCTTGAATGGTTCATAATGCCTCAGTTGTACTTATAGACCTACTGCCGCCAAAGCAAGCTTATGCGAACAAGATGTAGCCCTTGTGAGCGACCGCGTAACCATTCCGTAAGTCGCTTGGTTTCTTCAGCGTCGTTCCTACGCCCTGTGCCGGTTTGCCGAGCGGCTGAAAGACATGGATTCTTTGCACGGTCTGCAGAGGGAACTTTGAGCAGTCGCGCTTGTTTGTCTCGTGAAGATCCCTGAGGAGTATCGAAAAAGACGCCGCGTCACCTTGTCTGTATTAGTTGCAGTGGCACTTTTGAACTGTACCGCTGCCCACGCCCAGCAGGGTGATGATACCAAAGTTCAGATCACCACCGACGCATTCAAGCCGAATAAAGTCTCTCTAACAGGTGATCAGATTGGATATTTGGAGCTGCTTTGGGGCTTCTCAGTGCAGCCACTCGCGCAGGGTCGTGGTAATAGTCGCATTATCGCGGTTTCTAAAAAGGGCTTCGTTTATGCCACTTGTCGAGAAGGGGGCGATGTACCTTTTCTCAGACATGAAGACGGCAATGGCAGAGCGGATCGGGCACCGATCTAGGTCGTTTGGCGCGCCCAGGCGCACGGAGTAATGATTAAGGGTAATAAGTTTTATCTTCTGACGGTTAAGGAGGTGATTGTTGCTGACATCAAGGCGGACGGTATACTTGGCGAACCTGAGGTGATTATTAGCAATCTACCGGATTTAGGCCAGTATCCAAACCGCGTCCTCGCTTTCGGGCCCGACAGCATACTTTTCATCAGCGTTGGCGTAACCTGTAATGCGTGCAACGAGAGCAATGCGGAAGTCGCGACAATTATCTGTGCAACGCCTAACGGCCAGAGCCGCACTATCTTTTCGTTGGGATTGCGCAATACGATTGGCTACTATTGGCAGCCGCAGACCGGGGAACTCTAGGGCCTCAACCACGCAATCGACCTTATAAGTGACGATGTTTAGGGTAAAGAGCTTAACAAGATCAAACATAGGCGGTCGAGCACGGATGACTTCAAAGAGGGCAAATGCCGTGTCATCACATACTCGCACTGATGCAGCACCCGTTTTTGACCCAAAGAAGTTCCACTGAGGCAGATGAACGATTCTGGTTAAACAGTGCCACAGCCTAACATTTACTATCTAGGCCATTCTCGCCTATGCCCTCGGGTGAACAGCCATACTCTGAATACGCCGTCTCCCCCAGAAAGAATGTCTTGTCTAGTAATACAGCTGGGCCGCCATTCTGCTGATGTTTTGTGGTTATATTAGAAAGAGGAGGAGGCTCTGGTAGAACCCAGTACAAAAGGGACCCGAGGTGTTGTGCAGTCCGTGCAGCCTATGGGATCCAAGATGTCGTGCAGCTAATAGGAGTAGTGCAGTTGGCAGTTCGTGCGGTTTGGGTAGCCTATCAGTCGATGCGGACCTTAGCCTTCGGGTCTCTGCCACCCTTGGTAACCACAAGGTGAATCTTGACGTAAGCCGACATTACACAGCCGGGCCTCATAGGGGATAGCTCCAATATCTTGACTTGCAGAGCCGGCATGCGCGCTACGTGTGAAAAAATGCCGGCCTACGCTAGGCTTTATGGTCGAAGTGATGTGGGCGGAAATTAAACGCAGCTGCATGACAAACCGAACTGGCTGGATGCGTGTCGAACTCAAATCCGTACCTCCACGTATATTTCTATAACAAGAAAGTTAGATTAAGAAGAAAGAGAAAACGGACAGAATCCACTAATGTCGGGAGGAGATTAGACGTTGTCAGTTGCCAGGAGGTGCCTCTTCGTAATGACTAACTGACTGTGAGAGAGATCACCAAAAGACGCGATAATGCGCGCATGAATGGCGCGGGATTAGCTATCTTAACTAACTTTTCCTACTCTATGTCTGCCGCGCGCCATTTGGTGGGGGAAACACCTCGGCCAGCGTCTTTTCTCTCTCTGATAGGCGACTAAGCCTTGATTTCCGTACCTTCGATGTGAATGCATCTCTCCGACAACCCGTTACACTCTATCCATGTGACTAATGACATGAAGTCTTAGCTGGCGTTGCGTTTGGCTGCTCAGCCCTTACCTCCCTATGTTAATACTAGCAGCTATCTCCGTATCAGCGATTCTGAGCAGGCAGGCCGCGCAACCGGCACATCGTGGGAATAATCGACGAAGCCGGCACGAGCTAGCCGTTGTGATCATGCTGCTTGCTGCGGACCGCCTTGCGCTCTTAGTTCTTTGTTTCCTCCGGGAGACGGCCGTCCCTTACTGCGACCACGACGCCGAGGCCCTGTGCCGACCAAGCACATGCTAGGCATCCGCGCCTCCGTCGCTGTCCCGATCATAGACGTCCTCCATCTCCTTGGCGATGCGGGCCTCGTGGTTTCTCATGGCCTCCTGGATCTCCAGGAACAGTACGCCGACGCTCGTGTCCATCTGTTTTTTCTTCCTCCCAAGCCTGGCCACCTCGTCTTCCGCCTTTCGTTTGTTGCTGACTGCGGCGCGGTACATTCCATCGTAGTCTCCAAGCGACGGACGCTCTTCGCCGTCCCCGGCCGCGGTGCCGCTGTCGATCGTGTCCAACAAGGCCAGGATTTCTTGCCTGTATGCCCGCGTGTCGGCGGTGCTCGCCGCTACGCCATGCGTGGCTTCGCTCTGTGCCGCGTCGACCTTGTCCTGGGCCCTGGCGAAGACGGACTGTTGGTTGGTGATCATTTTGCTCAGCTCTTCCAGGCGCGCGTTGGCCGTCGTGGGCTCTCCCGTCTTCCTGTTGTCCTTCTGGAGAGATCGTGTGTGCTTGACGGTTGTGGATTGCTGTCCCGGCCGAGCGGGTGTCGCGACCGCGTTGGAGACGCTCGAGTCGTCCATGATTATGCCCGAGTCGTCATTCACTGACAGTTCCGGGGAGCCGGTTCGTTCGACGCCGCTTCGGTCGGCCATTGCATGTGTTTCTGCAAACACGTCTGGTCAGTAACTCGGATGATGGAGAAGGGAACCGTTGCAACTTCAACATCAGCAGAGACGAACCTTTGACGGCATTCAGCGCGTGGCGAAAGTCTGCAGGCTGGAAGCCGTGGGCCAGGTAATTCTGATCTCGAGATCGACTGCGCAGCGCCTGGTCGAGTTGGTTGAAGAGACGTTCGGCCGTCATCGACGGGGGCTGCGATTCCGAAAAGGTCCTCCAACAGCGTTGCGAGAGAGTGGCGGCGGGACCAAACCAGAGAAAAAGCTCGGCCTCGTGCTCCAGTCCCAGACGGGCAGTCGCGACCCTCCGCCGGCTGATCTCGTGCTTTCCCTGGGCGGCGATCTTGGACAGCTCCTCCGCGAAGACGGCGCGAAGGACGGCGAGGAGATTTGGTCGAGGAATGCTGTTCTGGAGGTAGACGGGGAAGGAATCGGTGATGTTGGAGGCGAGGAAGGATTGCTTGACTCGTTCCCAGATCTGGGTGATGTTGGTTGCAGTGTTGCCTGAAGGATCGCTCGCCGCTCCCTGGAGGTCGGCTAGGGCGCGGTCGAGGGCGTTTGCTGGGGGCGCAGTGCATTCGGCAGCAGACATTGTGGGATCGGCGTGGGACGATGCGCTCAGTGAGACATGCCTAGGCGATGCGTCGTGGCCGGGACCATGGCTCCTCGGATCGTGGTGGGAGGGAGGTGGTCAGGAGGAAAAGAGGTGAGACATTGGAGATGGAGATGGAGATGCAGACGGAAAGAAGGGAGAGGCACGCGGAGTCAAGAGTGACGTACCTGAGGTGGGGCGGAGGGAGCACGGTCCAGTGGGCAAGTGAGTACGTACCTTTGGTCTCGGTGCACCTTTGCTGGCTAACAAAAGAGCTCGGGCCGCCTCTACCTCCCTTTTTGCGTGCACGCCCATAGCAAGCAAAGTACCTGTGGGCATCCATGTTTGCTCAGGCAATCACAAAGGGACAGGAACAGGAACAATGCCTTCCAGGCTGCATTCGCATTCTCTTTCATCGTCAGAGCACAAATACTTGCAAGGGGTTGTATGAAGTAGAATTTTTCATTCGTTATTTTACAAAGAACAATGCCTTCCACTTCCAGGCTGCATTCGCATTCTTGGGATTTCGTTGGAAGGAAAAAGACCTGACGGCAATTACCGTATCCCAAGACGCAGGTCCACCTCGACATGTCTGGTGGCATGGCCCTCCCTGCCACGGCACCAGCACGCAGCGGTCTCCACCACGTTAAATTGAGGCAGCTCCATGATTCGGGTAGCTCGAAGCACGTTGCTCATAACGCCGACGCCAACACCAAACGGTTCAGGTTGGCGCCCTGGCTTGCGATCCCACGTTGCTATGTCCTGAAGTGCTGACTAAGAGAGTACGAGGTGGTAATCCCGCTCGAGGTCCACAGGGCAATGTTGTCGGGTGGATTGACTTCCGAAGGCCCACCCGAGCTCAACCTACCGATGGCAGACAGTGCTCTCAATTCCATTGCGCTGCATGGCGACATAACGAGACAACCTGTGTAGAGAATTCTCCCGCCAGTCTCCTCGTCCCTTGCAGCAACGGCATTCTTAGTGTCATCCAGCACGGCGCTGAAAGCCATACACACGCCAGGCAACTCGGGGTGCATGGACCTCAACGAACGGAGTAGACCGATAGAGTCTTCGAGGGAACGATTCCTAACCAAGCTGACACTCGACCCGATGGATGCCACAAGCGACTATGCTGGCATCCTATGCCTTGACGAGAACTACCTCATCCTATCGGCTGTCGACTCGGCAAAGGGGCAGGAATGGCATTCCGTCTTTATGCTTAATGTTGTCGATGGATGTATTCCATCGAACCTGGGGACAGGCAAGACGCAGGAGATAGAGGAAGAACGGCGTCTTCTCTATGTCGGGATGATGCGGACCAAGGACAGCTTTTCGCTCATCACGCAGCTGCGGGTTTCACCCGCGGCCAGAACTTGAAGGGCGACCGGCACGTTCACGCTTCACGATCACGGTTTCTTACGTCAACGCTGTTGCAATACTTGGAGGCTATGGCCACGTCCAGTCTCTGCGCTTTATTCTGTTTGGAAGGAAGCGAGATTGCACTTCCCGTCTTGGGACACTTGGCGGGAGGCGCATCCGACGCGCCTTCCGCGCGGGAAAGGCGACCCCACCCGCCCCTTCCCCCCTGCTGCTTCTGCGCATCTCACTCACTCCTTCCCGTTCCGCTGCCGGGTGCCTCATCTGTCCGTTTGATCCCGCTCCTGCCACTACCAGCAGCGTGCACATGGCCTAGCGGTTGTGTGTGTGTGACAAAGCTGACCTACTTAGTGCCACCACCACGATGATCGAACGTTCGAGCCTCGACGTGGGCGGTCTTTGTAGTATGGAAGGCCTAACATCCCTTACCAGGTGTTAGGAATAGGGTTGTCCACCTTCGGGTGTAATTCTCCGCCTTGCTCGCACCTGCTACATATAGTCTCGGAAGAACTGTCCATGGGAGCACTGTACTCTCGCCCTGGTAAGGGGGGCCTTATCTCTATGTGATTGTAGCGGGTGCAGCAAGGCTTAATGCTTTTGTTATTGACAATGATTGATTTTTTTTTCTGTCTGATTATATGTTGGCTAGTTAGATGCAGTCACAATTAACGGGGACTGTGCCTTAGGCGTCGGGAGGGCTTTGGCGTCGCATCAGGCGACGTCTAGGATTTGCTTCTGGAGACGCTGTGCTGTGTCCTAGAAAGGCAGCATGAGTCCCCCCTCGGCGGTCGAGGGGGCTTTCCAGATGTTCTAGCAGCTGTAGTTGGTTCTTCAACTTGGGATAAACACTCTCGAGATCATCTGCGCTTGCGCGGTTTACTCAGCTGATAATATGCTGCAGTGCTTGGACCGCGGCCTCCGTCTCCGGCCTCCTGTTGCGGAGGAACCGCTTCAAGTCTGCGAAGCGAAGATCTGTTCCACTCTGGAAGGCCCGTCATGCCCACCTATACATGGCATCGTCCAAGGTGTCCAGGAGGCCGGCCAAGCGGCTTCCACCATTGCCCGTGAAGAAGATGGCCTGGACCGCGTCCTGTGTGGTCGACACAGCCGTTCCGTCGGTCTCTCTGCCTCCTTATGGCCCGGACGCAACACGGCTCTAATCTTCCAGCCCCTGCTGCCGCGTCTCATCGACGGGCAGGGCCTAAAGCGTGTCTAGCAAGGCCTTGATCGTCGCAGACCAGTAGTCGTCAATCCGAATACCAGCCATCCACTCAAAGGTGGAGATGTTGAACATGGCAAGCCCCAAGCGGGCCTTCCACCAGCGCATCGTGGTGTCCCTCCGCTGTTTGTGGTTCCAAAGCGTGACGAGCCGGCGTGTCGGAAAACTCTACTGGCTACCAAGACGGAAAGCCTCGACAAGACTGTAGTTAACGGTCACTTGAATGCCCGGGACAGAATCTGCTGCAGCCGACACATTCGACTAGCACCAGCTGGTTCCAGATCTGCCCATGGTTGTCAGGAAAGTTGGGGTCTCTGCGGTTGACGCGCAGCTTGATGTTGAGGTCTGCCGGCGGCTGATCTGTAGGGTTCTTAACGCTCTTGCGTTCCTACCCGTCTGCATCGGCCATCGGGCACCAAGAAGACGTACCCTCGTAACCTCGTGCAGAATAAATTCCGCCCAATAACTCGTACTACCCTAAGCGCCCGGGGAAGTCACCATACTACCTTTCCATCTCTCACGCACTCTCTCTCGTCGTCGTCTTCGCAAACCAACAATCCGTCCCATGCAAACGGCCCAGCCCTGACTATAAACCTTCGGGAAAGGAAGTGAGGGAGGGGCGTCCTGAATGTCAAAGAGGATGCTACCCAGCTCGACGTCTTCTATGGGGCGTCCTGAATGTCGAAGAGTCCGAAGATAGCTCTCAACCTCACATCACACTTAACCCACCCAACGATCGCAAGCGCTCAACTGAAAAGTTTGCCTCTACTAAGGTCTTTGAAGAGGGTGCTACCCAGCCCGACGTCTTCCATAGCTCAAACGTCTACCAGGCGTCTGACTCTGGCGCGCTCGTTGCCTCGATGTACTTTCGGAGGATGCAGAGCCGGTGCTTTCCCGCCATGATCTCCACCTTGGTCTTTTGATAGCGGACCATGGAGGAAGTTTGCTCGCCGCCGCTGTCTCTGTCGCCATCTTCTCGGGCAGCAGTATCACAGCTATCCGCTCTCTGGTGGATACAACGGACTTTTTCAGCGTCGCAGAGGACAAAGAGACGGTTCTCCGGAGCACCGCGTTCCAGTTCGCCCTTCGTAGAGACCTCCGTCAGCTCCCGCACGTAGCCCGGCTCAACGCGGCGGTTTCTGGGTCGTATCCGGCACATTAGTGTGCAGCTTAGCGATGGCTAACAGGTAAGGTTCCGGGCGTTCGTTAACTGACTCGCTTTCCCGGAAGTGCTTGTGCTTCTTCAACCACCATTTACGGTCCGACCGCGCCGTGCGCTGTCTTCGCCGCTGCTGCCGCCCTTCCGTTTCGTCCCGGCCGGTTGCGCAGGCTGAAGTTTGGTGTTTTCTGTCAGCAACTGTACTTATCGGCAGCTGTAAACGGTATGTGAGAAAGAAAGAAGGAAAGGAGTACCTGCAGCGCGACACCAAGTCTTCACGTTCTACAGCCATTCTCGTATCGCTCAATCCTGATGTTCGGCTCTTGTGTTCCAAGGGCGCCAGGTGTGTGGTAAGTAATTATGGTTTCATTTTCATCTGCACTTTTCCTGATCCTCTCTTGCCTGCCTTCTAGAAGAGAAAGCTAGAAGCTGCTACATCTCTCATACATTCGTTCACAACTCCATTTGTTCCACGGCTGCGTTTTGTTGTGACTCCGTCTGCCCACAAACATCTGTCCCCAATGCACCCGCTTGTTCTGTTGTGCGCATGCGCCAGAGCTGTGTTACTGCACTGGAAGTTGTTACTCAAGGGCGGATGCAAGTAACTTGAAGGCTCAATTTTCGTGTCATCGTGACAGAGGTCGACGCTCGGTGGTAGACTGGTATATGAGGCGCCACCAGGTTGGCGCGTCTTTGAAGTTCAGTGTCAAAATAGGAACCACACACACGGCGTGAGATACCTTCCTGCCACAGGGGCCCCCGTCGTGTTGACGTTGATGAAGTGCATGAATGAATGTGCTATGCATTTTCGCGTCACCCTCCAGATTTCCTTCCACCGTATCTTGTCTCTTGACGACGAGGGGTGCATACGTTGTCAGCCATGTCAGCCATGTCAGCCACGTCAGCCATGTCAACCATGTCAACCATGTCAACCATGTCAACCATGTCAACCATGTCAACCATGTCAACCATGTCAACCATGTCAACCATGTCAACCATGTCAACCATGTCAACCATGTCAACCATGTCAACCATGTCAACCATGTCAACCATGTCAACCATGTCAACCATGTCAACCATGTCAACGGTCAACTATGAATGGCACGTGTCGAATGTGGGACAATAACACAGCACCAGACTTTACTTCGTGGTACGCACAGAGACTAGCCCAAAAAGGCGATATTGATTAGTCTTCGAGCAAGCAACACGACATGTTCTTCTTGTAAGGCGTATCGTCGCCCCATTCGTAGGTCCCGCTCATTGTCCCGTTCCGCAGCTAGTGTGAGGCACACCACCATCAACGGCGACCTTGTAAATGATTCAACACACTCTGCCCCCTTAGGCCTTGATGCTCGATCTTCTTCATGGCCATGGAAAGCATAATCTCCCTTAATATTGCTCCATGACCATCAGCCCTAATGCCCAGAAGGCCGGAAGGAGATAGGATCCTTTGCTCCAAGCATCGATGGGTTTGACGGCGTCGCAGTGCTGCTGATGTACGATCTGTAATGGCCAGCAAATGTTGCGACCGTGAGGAGGAACTCATCCCGGCCCAGCGAAAGTATGAACCGACGACGGGTTTCTGCGAGGGCTTCTTGCTCGTCAGAAGGTATGTTTTTTTGCCGTTAGTGATACCTGAGTACGCAACCGCGAAAGGCATTCCCGGGCACTCACTGCTACTTGTCCCTGATAAACTCCTTGTAGATGATGGCAGCCATCTCGGCCGTCTCCTTTCGACATGCGTCTCTCTTTTCATCCCGACAAAATGGCTTCAACTCAAAGAACAGGAAGTACTTCCTCTGAGAGCTGTTGTCTCCGACGTTGTAAAAGGCTCCGTCGGGGCGGGCGACGAAGATGGCTGGGGAGATGAAGCAGTGCCAGAGGCAGCCGGGTGTGTGCCACCAAAGCGACAGCCGACTTCCGTCGTAGTGACTTGCAGGAATCGGTCCCACGCCAAGGTAAGGTTGTGGGAAGAAGGCGTGGAAGAAGCTAGAGTAGGAGATGGATGTTCGGACCTCGTACTTGATGTGGTGTTTCTCCCGAGAGAATACTGACGATGATTCCAAACGACCAGCCACCTGCGCACCAGCCTCTGCCTCTGCCTCTACCTGCCCGCTAGAAGAAAATACCGGGGATTCGGGAGGCGAACGGATCGGGGAGGCGCTCGTACCGTCTGCTTGCAATCCTCCAGGCGGCGTTGCGGAGGTCTCCTTGACCCGAGAGCAGATCTTTGAGGGCGTATCGATACAAATCGACGTAAGAAGGCTGTGGATGTCGTCAAAGTCCGAATTTAGTTCTCTGGAGGGTGAATGCCGAGTTGGTTCTTTGTCGTAGTCGAGCAGCGGAACGCTCTCTTTTCGGATGCCATAACAAGGCAGCGTGTTTACCAACACCCGGTCCGGCGCAGCAGGCTTAAGCTGCCTCCAACATACCAAGGGGACGACGAAGCTACCAAACTGCGACTAGACAGCAGGGGCATTAAGAAGTGTTTCGTCGGACTGCAAGGCCGGTATCTCTAGGTTGTTCTTCCCACGCGAGCCACGAACATTGACGAGAAAGTCATGAAACGTGTCCGCTTCATGGGGCCCGTGTGTTACAACCGTCTTTATTAGTTTCGTGAAGTCTCCAACAAGGCCGGCATCTTGGAGGGCATTGATGGCTTCTGAAACTAACTTGTTTGGCAGCCAGACGGCACGCAGTTGGAGAAACCCGGGGTGGCGTGGCTTAGAGCCAGATGTAAGCTTCATCTCGCCGAGTCTTGTTGCCGACACCTCGCTCGGTGACCTGGTCCTTCCACATTCGCAAGTCACGCCCCTGCAGCGGATCAATGCCGGTCGGTGTATCTATGAATGTACCTGCCTACCTAAGACTATGCGACCATGGAAGGCGTCGACGCGGGTGTGCCTTCCAAGAAAGAGAAGAGAACGGGCAGGCAACGGACCGGGCAGGAGGCGGACGTACTGACCAGGGAGTGAGGATCTCATTCGGAGGCTACCATTGGCCAAGGAGATGTCCCGGTCACAACTTTTCACGTCGTCTGCGTCCGGACATCCCCGTGTCCAGAAAGCGGGAAAACCACGCTCCAGTATAAGCCGAGGCAGAGTCAAGGTCCCGCGGTCGGCAGCGCCACTCGAGCCACGCAAGGTTGTTGCTTAATTACAGCGGGAATGGGTGATGCATGTCGGCGGTGCATGTCGGCGGTGCATGTCGGCGGTGCATGAATTGGTGGTGATGCCTGACAACTGGGCGTAGGTAGCACAGACCAAGCTGAGTCCGCAGAGCTATGCCTTCAGTGGAAAGATCAGAGCTTTAGCGCTGGAAACTCTGACCTTGCCACTAAACGCTCCAGGGGCAAGGTCAGAGTTTTGGCGCTGGAAACTCTACTCTTGCCACTAAACACACCGAGAGCCGACAAGGTCAGAGTTTTCCTAACCTCGCCTCTAAGTACACCAAGCTAAGTCAGTAGAGCCATAAGCTCGTCCCTACAAGGTCGCAGATGTACGCAAGGTGTCAGATGTACGCAAGGTGTCAGATGTACGCAAGGTCTCAGATGTACGCAAGGTGTCAGATGTACGCAAGGTGTCAGATGTACGCAAGGTGTCAGATGTACGCAAGGTCGCAGTTGTCATACAGGGTCGCAGATGTCATACAGGGTCGCAGATGTCGTGCGGGGTGGCAGATGTCACACACCAAGCTGAGTCAGCAGGGCCTAGGACCGTGCACTGCCCAACGCCTTTAGGGGCAAGGTTAGATTTTCCATCGCCAAAAGTCTGACCTTGCCCCTGGAGAAACTCTGACCTTGCCTCTGAAGGTAATGGGCAGTACCCGGTCCCCTTCAGAGGCAAGGTTAGAATTTCCGGCCGACAAAGATTGTTCAACATCGAGCTAGAAGATGACCTAATCGTGTGGTGCTGTCCGTGTACAGCAAGACAAACCTACAGCCATCGTGCGCCATTACCAGTTCCGGCAGACCGCGACGTTCCAACCTTGGTAAATCTCCATCGCAGCGTATCGCAGGCTTGTCTTGGGGGCACCAATGCGATGCTGATCAGGTCGCAGGTATTAATCGCAATGGTGTGCGTGCGCACACCCAGCCGCAGGGTACCACGTGAGAGCAGGTCGCATTATAGTGTGAAGTTGTGTGAGGTCGCATCGCAGTGCGAGGTCGCATTATAATGCGAGGTCGTATGATACCTAGTACGAGGTCGTGCGAGGCTGTGTGCAGTTCGAGGTTACTCAGCAGTGCGAGGTTACTCAGCAGTACGAGGTTACTCAGCAGTGCGAGGCTACTCAGCAATGCGAGGTTACTCAGCAGTGCGAGGTTACTTAGCAGTGCGAGGTTACTCAGTAGTGCGAGGTTACTCAGCAGTGCGAGGTTACTCAGCAGTGCGAGGTTACTCAGCAGTGCGAGGTTACTCAGCAGTGCGAGGTTACTCAGCAGTGCGAGGTTACTCAGCAGTGCGAGGTTACTTAGCAGTGCGAGGTTACTCAGTAGTGCGAGGTTAAGTCATAGTGACCTTGCGTATCTGTACATCTGCGACCTTGTATTTTTTTTGCGACCCTGTATTTTGCGACCCTGCATTTTGCGACTCTCCATTTTGCGACCCTGTGTTTTGCGACCTTACACTTTATTAACCTCGCACATCAACAACCTTACACATCTATGACCTTGTACAGCGCCCGCCGTCCTATCGTCACGGCGAACCATCTGCCTTGTGTCCGCCGCTTGGTTCGTTGGCCGTGGTGGGCGTGCATGCGGAAACAAGCAACCGCCCCAGCGTTTTCTTTGGTGTCCGTGTTCCGCCCGTGGGTCAGCAAGGACACTCGCGGTGGAGCTGTTCTGTCTGTTGGGGGCTGAGAGCAAAATAGCAATCAGAGCGCGGTCGCAACCGGTGTTTGACGGGGTGTAGAACAATCTGTTGATGCCCATCCAAGACCGGGCGACAGGAGGCGGCGATGCGATGCGATACAACTGGGTGTTGGGTGCCGGTGGCCTACGGGTTGGTTTGGTACTTTGTGTAGTATGGGTGTGCACGCAAAACGATAGGTAGTGGCTTCGGTACTTTGTGTAGTATGGGTGTGCACGCAAAACGATAGGTAGTGGCTTTGGTACTTTGCGTAGTATGGACGTGCACGCAAAAGGGTAGGTAGACATCTAGAGCAGCTTCAATACTTTGCGTAGTATAGACGTGCACGCAAAAGGATAGGTAGTGGTTTTGTCACCTTTCTACGTGTACATAGCCATCTCGTAGACATCTGTGAGTTACAGGCTGGCAGCGGGGATGGCTGAAAAGAATGCCTGGGGTCACATCTCGTGATGGTGTTTTCGTTACCAGATATGACCTCAGGCAGCACGTCCATCTGCAGCATCTGCAGCCGTCGGTCATGTTGCGCAGGTTCTTAGGCTGACTAGTACGGGTAGAGCTTTGCCCAGTTGCCAGGCGGTTCCATTCAGAGGCAAGGTCAGAGTCTTCAGCGCCAAAACTCTGACCTTGCCCCTGAAGGTAATGGGTAATACACGGTCGCAGATTCTACTGACTTAGCCTGGTGTTGGTAGCGCCTCGGGGACGGTAATGGAATGGCAGCAGTCCTAGGGGCAAGGTCAGACTTTCTAGCGCCAAAACTCTGACCTTGCCACTAAACGCTCCAGAGGCAAGGTCAGAGTAGTACACCCAGGTCCTGCTGACTCAGCTCGGTGTGTGCAACCTAGGCCTCCAGGCCGAGCTGGGCCCCAAAGGTGCGCACAGTCTGCATGGTCAGTCGCAGGGCAGTAGTAGACTGTAGTGTCGGCGTCCCCAGTCCGCTGTACGTGGACGATTGCCAGCTCTTTGCGCGATTGTCGGCATCCACGGACGGAAAAAGGTGGATCGACATCTTCCAGGGACAGAGTGTCAGAAGGCGCGCCCAAGGCAAATGTCCACACCAACAGATTCCATACGCGACGTGGTTGAGCGGACCTCTCGCGGGCGCGTGGGTCAGCTGGAGATCCATAGTGTCTTATGTCATCCTCACGGCACCGGATTAACAGGAACCGCGTGATGCCGTGCCAGTGCCCACTACGACACACACCATGCTGAGTCAGCAACGTCCTTTCAGGGGCAAGGTCAGAGTTTTGGTGCTGGAAACTCTGACCTTGCCCTTGTGGAAGCTCTGACCTTGCACTCTGACATCTGACCTTTGCCACTCTGACCTTGCACTCTGACATCTGGCCTTGTGCCACTCTGACCCTGCGCCACTCTGACCTTGCGCCATTAGGACGCCTTGCCCCTAAACAGGCTGCCCATTGCCCGCTGGCCACGCCGTACGCCAAACCTAGGTACGTACTATCCATTCCGTCACACCGGAGAGGCCCCACTGTGCATGTGGGTCTCGTCGTGATGCTGCCCCCCACCCCCCGCACTCGTGGTTTCAGCCCTATGCATCTTGGCCGAGCTGCCAACGTCAAGGAATATGTCAAGCATGGGAAACCGTCGGCCATGATCGAGATCGAGCTGCAACGACGCCCTCAAGACCGGTCAAATCACGTCATCAAAGTTCAGATAGATCGTGAGCGGAACGCGCAGAAGTGGTGGCCCAACGGCAAAGACACATCTGGCGGGTGAGGGGCGTCCTGCAGGTACGGAACCCCCGGCAGCAAGAGCACTGCACTTAGGCACTCAGGTGGGTAGGTGCCAAGTTCGTCCTGCGGAGGTACCTGCAGGACGACCCCACACCCGCCAGGCTCATCCCGTCTAGTGGCGTGGGCAGGCACGGCACGCAGGCAAGCACCTAGTCCTACATAGGGCAGGCACCACCAACCAGCGCCTGCCATGGCCCATGGCTATCTAGGTACCTAGATGGCACGGACCCGCCCAAAGAGATGGCGGCACGGCACGTGCCGAGGTGCTTTGCCTTAGGTACCCATCCACGTGGGTGCCACCCAGGCCAAGGATGCGTTTCCCCTCCACACCAAAGGGGGCAGTCAGAACTTCTACCCAACACCAACATCACGAAAGTCTGGCCACCTCAATTCCCCTCGATTCGTTTCTGGCGCGAACGTCGATTCGAGCTTTCGGCTGCCGTGCGTCCCTGCTGGGCGGCACCCACCGTCGCTGCAACAGCAACAGCAACAGCAACAGCAACAGCGGCATTGCGGTCCAAAGCTAGGCAAGCACCACCGTGACGGCATTTTCCATGGAACGTGACAGGCAGTATTAGCTAACTTGTTTGGGTGTCCAGATTTCCCCTCCCTTCCCCGACACCGCCGCCCGCCGCCGACAATTACCTCCTCGATCGTCCACAGAGTCGACGCCACCCGGCAACCAGGACCCCTCCACAGACAGCCCCGATGTCCCTGCCGGAAGACCTCAATCACACTGTAGACCAGATTCGTTCGCTTCTCGTGGACGCAACAAGAGAAGCCGAAAACGTCTATCGCTCCTTCCGGACTCTCGAGAAATCTTCCCAGCTTGGCGTCTGCGACCTTCGTTTCCTCCTGCCCTCGGACCTGTTCACGCTACTCAGGCCGTTTATCGAGAAGCGTCTGGTTGTCTCCAGCCAGGTTCGTGGGAAATTAAGCAAGACTGCGACACGCTAGGGACTGTCAGCAGAGTACCTCCTCTTCCTCGTGGCCCACGACGTCGTAACCCGCGGCAAGCCTTTTTTCAAAGCCCTGCACACCCTTTCGCAAAGGCGATCCGACTTCAAGGAGGCTTTCTCTCTGCTCTGCCACCGCGCAAATCATCGAAGGAGTTCAGTACGAAAACAGGGGCTTGAATCGCGCGCCAATGTCTTCGTGGCCGATGACATCCTCACCGTGATCCAACATCTTTCGCCCGAAGAATCGGAATCCACCTCAGTGTCGCCTTCGCACCGTGGGGGGGAGAGCACCGAGAACCGCGAATCTGACGCTGCAGACTCTGACGCGGCGTCTCGGAACCCGCGATTAGCCCGTCGCGAAAAGAATCGTACCAGTCCTTCACGCGAAGAGTCGCCAGCACGCGAAGAGTCGCCCGCACGCGAAGAGTCGCCCGCACGCGAAGAGTCGCCCGCACGCGAAGAGTCGCCCGCACGCGAAGAGTCGCCCGCACGCGAAGAGTCGCCCGCACGCGAAGAGTCGCCCGCACGCGAAGAGTCGCCCGCACGCGAAGAGTCGCCCGCACGCGAAGAGTCGCCCGCACGCGAAGAGTCGCCCGTACTGTCCGACGTGGAGTTACCCCAGAACGCACCCGTGGTTTACCTATCACCATCCTTCAACGACGGCTCCTTTAACGTCCCCGATATACAGCTGGAGTTACCTCTTAGCGGCCCGGATATTCTAATCGACAACCTTATTTTCCACTCCAGCAGCGGAAACATGGCGGAACCGTCATCACGCCCGGTAAAGCGGCGCAAGACGGGCTTGTTCTAATCGACCACAGACCCTTCTTCTGCGTTGAGAAAAATTACACAGGAAGCCACTGCAACCGATGCTCTGACCACGATGCTGGTCGGATTTCCATTCATAGTCGTCCTTGACCCAAAACACGTCATTGAGATGGGAGAGTCGACGTACGAGCCCGACGTTGACATGACGCAGAGGGTCGCCACGGCCGAGGCCTTTCTTATGCCCTTCTTGGTCGCGGATGGACACTGGGCGTTGCTCTACATCAAGCGCCGCCAAGACCGTTTGGGCGTCCCGGCCCTCTACGATTGCAACCCATCCCCAGAGGCATCCATCGCCGCCAGAACCCTTGTCACCTTCTTCCTCAACCGGTATGTTCCACGTAGTAACGGGTATAAGGATTACCTGATCAGATGCCATTGTCCTTCGGCAGGTTTGGACTTGGACAACTCCTTCGTTTCAGTTGTCGCGACCGCCGTCCACCTGGTAACAATGATTCCCCTACCGACCGACCTTCCGGGCCACGCGTGGAAGATGATCTTGGACGACCTGAGCCAGGAAGAGGGGAGCGAGTAGGACTCGCTCCGTCCGGGCCTAGACGAAGAACCACTTCCAGCATTCAACGTGACTCTAGCCACAGAGGCCAGCACCTTCGACCAGTACGTCGCTATAGCGAGGGCAATGGAAGAGTGGCAACTCGACGCCTCGGACCATGTGGAAAAGCAACTACAGGAGAACATCGAGCGGCTCGCAGAGGCCGGAAGTGCCCTGACCTCAGTGTACGAGCAGCTCGACGACCTGGCAGACAGGGCGAGTACCAGAGGAAAGAATCTGACTTCGGCCACTGCTACCACAGACGAGTGGGACAGTGCTGTTGAAGAGGAGGACAGAGTCGATAAGGCTTCCCGGTGGCTCCAAGTCACAACACTTGCGGTGCTTGCCGTGGTGGAGGAGATGAGGAAGCAGCGGGCAGCGTTCGAGAAACAGTTGAAGACGCTCCAAGAGGGTGCCGTGTGACTTTTAGTGAGCCGAGTGGCCCTTGGTAATAGGGACGTAGTCATGTTTGTGGCGGCGGCGCCTGGTCTATCCCCTGGCCTCGCCAACGCGGCCACTACTGGATCCTGCGGCACGGCGACAGATCGCGATAAACAGTTTCAGGCGCCTGTATAATGATACGTTCTACACAAGCTGTGACATTCTCAAGTACAAGTGCATTAACAAGACCATGTTTCTGGAGAGCTGTGTTGTGGCTGTGGATGTGTTTAGGAGCCTTTGGATCTCGTGGCCATAGAGCTGACGATTCATTTCAAATAACTAGAGTTGATCCCCCAACAGGCTGCGCCGCGAGCTGCTCATCTCCCGGCTCGTCCGCTTCTACTAGGACCGTCACCACCTCGAGGGCGTTACGCGCGCGTACTGCGAGCACTACACCCGGGAAGAGCCAAGTCGAGCTGCGCGCGGTGGAGCCCGGCGTGGACGGCAGATGCAGCAGTCGCGGCCACCAGTCCCGGACCCTCGACCGTGGATCGCAAGCCACAGGCCCTCTGTCCCCGCGGCGCCCGGCGAAGCTAGCGGGTATGAGCCCCGGAACATGTCGATGAGGCTCCCGGGGTAGACATCCATGCCGGCCAAGTAGCCGAGGTCGGAGTCGTGGCCAACATCATGAAACAGTGCTGGATCCCTGCACGTCGGAGCTCCCAGTTTCCAGCCGCGCAGGACGTAGCCACCCACGCACTTGGTAGCTTGGAAAATGGAAGTGATTGAGCTTGTATTCTGGGGCCCGGGCGTGAAAAAGGTTCGCTGAAGGCTTAGTCTACTTTGTGGCTACACGTTGTCCCTGGCCCCGGAACTTTGACTTGACGTCGGCTATCCGCGACATGAGCTTTGGCCAAGACGTCTACCTTAGAAGATGCTGCGAAACTGCTTGTCTGGCCCATTGGAGAGTCAATGACTGATAACTCTTGTGAGTCTCTAAGCTTGTTTACTTTGTCTTCCATCCGCCCCCTGATTATAGAGATGTATGGTTCGGCGGCCTAGGTGCACGTGAAATTGTCCCGTTGTCTGGGGCTAAACATTTGCAGATGACAACAGAAGAACCCCAAACCTGACGCTAATCGCTTCCGCAGTAGCAAGGACAGCGTCGGACTCGGAGATTCAGTACCTAATTGTGTCTCCAGCAGGCCACGTAAGGTATCTTTGCGTACTGCGCAGTGACGGAACACAAGTCCTCTTGCCTTCGCGGGACCCGGCGAACGCCGATGAGACATGTATGCGCAAGGCGCAGGTGTCGACGCTCGTGTCTGCCATCTGCCCCGATCCTACCGGCCGACTTCTCACACTCCAGCAGCGGATTGAGGGGGTCCCAGCAGCGTCCGCAGACGAGTTACGAGGAACCATTGTTAGCTAGTGCAGCCTCATCGAACAAACCAGTTCAGAACCGCCCCGCTGCTAGCGATAACGACAACGACAGCGGGGACAACATCGACGACAATGGCTGCCGGCCGTATAGACCACAACCATTTCTCGAGACCTCGACCAACCACCATCAGCACAAAGAAGTAGGCTTACTCGAACAAGAAGCGCGAGAAAGGGACGAAGAATAAATTATAGCAGCATGGGGAATTCACCACTAGAGGATAACCAACCCAGATCCCCGACTCCTCCGCGCCAACCAGCGGGTGGCAGGCAGCTGCGTCTCACAGCCGGTCCCCCGAGAAGAACACTTTCTTCTAACTCCAAACCGACGCCGCATTGGAAGCGTGCACGGTCGGAAGAAAGTCATCTCACAGTGGCGGTTGGGAGGTGTGACTTAGGTGGGTCCTGCACATGTATTCAGCGTCTGTCATGGACCCTGTCGGTCGTGAGATTACGCGCAGTTGCACGAGAACTACTTTGGGCAACACCTCGGTGTGTCTCCCCTTCATGTCTACGCCATTTTCCCTCTCCGTCTATATACCTTTTACTAACTTTACCCCCAGTGTTGGTTCCATGATAATCATGAGAGGCTAGAAGCGAGCGTGAAAATGTGACTGAACTGCTTCAAAACGGACAATGAATAAGAAAGCGACCCAGGATAAGTCCCACAGGGCTTTTCTGATGTTTTGTCCTCCATTCGGACGGACGCCAACGTTTCATCACCCTCGTGACTCACAGCTTCTCACGTGAAGGCACAGCGGAGGGTATAAATGCGCTGTCTTGTTATAATATATCTACATTCATGAAAGTCATAGGTGTCACAGATGATCAGCCTCGTATAAGTACAAATACCCGGACACCCTCGGAGTATCAAGAGGGGATAGGAAGTACCAACAGCGGAAACAAGAAAGAACCCACAATCCAGCAGGTAGATCAACATCAGCAACACCAAAATGTCCATCAACTCGTCTCAAACGAGGAACTTCACAATAACGTTAGCGCGGCAGCAACACTTGCTTCTGAAGATGTGTGGCAGAGGTTAGACAACATAGCAAAGGGGATAGTGAGGGCGCGGGAGAATCGAGCAGGGAAACGCAGCGCTGGGCAATCGATCACTCCACCGGCCACAGCCGGATTCAAGGTGAGCATATCGGGACTGGGACGGCGGACGTGACAATTGGACAGATAACCGACTCCGGCGCGGCGCCAGCATCGTTAAAACGGCCACTCGCTTCATCCAAAGAGTGCTAGCAAAGGACCTTAAGTCCACAGACGCGCTCAAGATGACGCAGGAGAAGCACACCATCGGCTGCGGCTGGCGCAAGGCGGGCTGCACCCAAGCGAGGCCATCAAACGGCTTCTTCCCGCAGTTTTACCTGGACTTCTTCAGCGTCGTTGGCAACCCAGGCCGGCCAATATCGAGACAAGGCCAGCCAATATTCATCACTACCTCCTCCAAGTAGCCGTCAGTGCTATACGTTACGAAGCATGTCAGCAGTATGCCTTTCGAAGTCCCGGACGTTCAGCATCGTGCAGGCAGCCAGTCATCAGCGCGGAGACCCTGGCGATGCCTTCAGTGGTTTCGCTTGCAGGAATGTTCGTTTTCTTTTGCACACCAAATTTCCCTTATCCTATTTAATGCCCTGATCTCTGGAATCCAACCCGTCTTACCTTAGAACCCCAGTCGCTAAGATACGTGCCTCAGAGAGTGGTCAAAATGCCGCGCCGCGGCGCGAGTGGTAGTCTTTGTGGTCAAGAAGCATCCGTGGCGGTCCTAGCGGCGCGGTTACTATACAGACCGGGTTCGTCTAGTTGCGTGAGTATAAGGTGGCTAGGTCCACTAAGTATTCACATAGGTCGAGACAGGAAGGAGCAACTAACCTGGATGGACAAGGCTCGACTTGACGAGAACGGCCATATCGACACCGGTAGTTCCCCTTGCGAGCCATAGCAGTGCAAAAGCTCTCAGGAGCTGTATGTTGTTAGATGTTTCTGCTGTATGGGATGTGGCACTGATGATAAGTGGTACAGTGTGTTTATCGGATGGACGTTCTGCTGCTGCGTTTCTGTTGCCGTTGAATAATAGACTCATCTGCAAGACTGGCTAGCAAACCGGCGACTGCTGATCGGCAAGAACATAAGGTGGCCCTCGTCGTCAAAGTCAGACCTGGCAGTATGCGAAGCTCGTTTACAGGCGACGTGCCCTTAGCGGCAAATTTCTGGCGAGGGACTCTGGCCAGCGGGGAAGCTGAGCATAGACGAATCTTTAACCACCCTTGCCCGCATAGCCCAGCAAGTAGAAGATGCATAGAGTTCAGCAGGACCTACCCATTATGACGTTGTGTGTGAACAAGTGACGACGGCTGGGCTGGGAGGAGCTGCCGTGTCCTCCCCGCAACACGTAGACAAGGCGCCACTACATAACTTTGGGCATCAGTGTTGATTTGGTAGGAGGACAGGACAACAACACCAGTGTTTTCATACATCCACGCCCCTGTTGTCTTCAACGTTGATGGCGTGATCAGTAGGGCCATGCAAGCGGAGAGAGGCTCCACGTCACAACAGACGTCTCAACAGTGTAGGGATTGGTGCTCTGCTTTTGTCGGGCGAGAGCAATGATATCCAGGACCGTGTGCCTTGCTACACTACTTGCTTATAACCACTACTGCCTAGTCCAATGCCGTCCCCTTGGCGTTAGCCTTGCAGATCTCACAGCAGTATCCGTAGAGACGTTGGAATATTCTGTGGTTACGCCCTCCGCGGCTCTGGCCCGCGGCCGCCCGTTGCCTAACCATACATACCCGTGACTGTCCTACTTCGTCGATCGCGTTCCTCCCGTGCCGTCATCCCACCGGGTTCTGCTCCTTGCCGCCCGGGACGACGTCGTTAATATCCCCAAGAGCCAAGGTCTTCCTCGGAAGGTCGGAAACGTCGACGCCACATTCAGCGGCAAGAGCCGTATCGTCCTGGTGGAAGCGTTTACAGTAGGCAGCAACTTCATCGGGGAAGGCTAGAAGACGGCCCTTCTTATTAACTGCCGCCATGCGGCCGGCCAGTGCGATGAGCTTTTCGCGGGCAGAGGGCGTCCTGACATCAACCAAGACAGCAGTAATTGCATACTCCAAGGCGACATCCTAGTCCATGCTCAGCCGGACCCGCGCGGGGTGGCTGCCGTCGTCCACGAAACACTCCGCGGAAAAGTAGGTGATGGCCTTGGCGCCTTCATCACTAAGCATAATCACGATAAAGGACCAGCCAGCGTGATGCCAGGGCCCCCTGTTGTAATCCGTTTCGAGACAAACTTGTCTAGGAGCCCGATGAGTGCCTGGGGACCAAGCACGACTGTGCTCTTGTAGTAGAAGGCCAGCATGTGATCGTTGAGTTGGATAACATGGCGTTTCTTGTCAGTGTCGACGAAATCCGTAGACTCGTCCATACGGTCGGCAAGGTGGCGCGCGAGCTGGTCATGTGCTTCGCACCGTGCGCAGGAGAAGCGACCCAGTCCGGCGGCTGTCACGATGATCTTGGTCAGGGCGGGGTCGATGACATTGCCCATCGTCGTGCCTGCTTCGCGCTTAGTCGCCGGGGGCGGACGGCTCGGCCGCCGTCGTTCTCCCCATCAGCAGCCATCAGCGGGCTTGGGGCCAGGAACACGTCGGGCCGGTTTTCGGTCGGTGAGAGGGCTTTTTGGGTGATAGCAAGGTTCTTGCTAAGGGTGTTGAGGTGGCGGGTCACGGCAGTGATATGCCTTTCGATCTCGGCGTGCAAGGGACTCTGGGACAGTGTGTTAGTGAGAGTTTGGAGCTGGTCGACAATGCCAATGGTGTTGGAATTCTCCACGTTCGCGTTGGGCTTGCTGGCCCTATGGCGCCTGGGTTCGTCCTCCGGGTCGTCTTCGCCAACGGTGGTGATGGTGTGGGTGGCGTTGTCGGACTGTTTGCGCAAAAGGGTCCTGGCCTGCTTCCTGGGGCACGCGGTAGGAGAAGAGGGTGCCGTTGGTATTGAGCGCTTGGGCATTGGAGGTGTGAGGAAGCTTCAGACGAGGGGGCGATGAGTGTGTTGGTCAGAAGGGTTCAGTGCTTCGGGCAACAAGCGAGCATGGACAGCTTTTGCCGGTTGGCTCTGGGCGGTCCACGAGTCGAGGATGGGTGCCGGCTTGGATGATTGCCGTGTCTGCTAGACATGGTGGCGAGTGAGCCAACCGCGGCGATCCTGATGATGGCCTTTGTTGTCGGTTATATGTTGGAAACCTCTAGAATAAAGGGCTTCTGTTGGTAGACACAGGGTTGGGTTTGCGTTGTAGTATACTGCGTCAGATGGTTGACTTGTGAGGCCTCAGGCCCGGCCTCTAAGAGAGCTCAAAAACGACGTTGTAGTAAAAGGACTTCTTTCAGGCTTTCCTTGATCGTTTCCCTCTTTTTCGGCCCTGAGCTGCCCCGTCCCGAACGGCGCCGCCGCTGTGGAGTAAACCAGCATTTCCCTGTAATTCCTAGCGCTCCCGATGCCCTTGGCGCCTCCTCTTGACTCTTCCCTTGTAAAACATCCTTCCATCCATATCTTGACTCTGCTCGTAGAGATGAAGCCCTCGAGGGCGCGGTTTGGTTTCGTTTTCTTGTAGCAGTCGGCGATGGTGTTGTTGCTGGCGATCTAGTGAGTGTCTTGGGGCTTTTGTGGCTTGTATGGCTATGGGGAGCCATGATGTCGAGCATCAGCCTCTTCTCTAAGGTGGTCCCTACCTTGAATAAGTATTCGTACAACGCATATGAGTCGGTCTAGACAATATTGGGTGTCTAAGGAGGGCTGAGGCGGTCGGTAACGAGTCGGAGTATTGTCGCAATCTGATGGATCATGTCTACGCCGCTCGGCATAGTGTAGACCTTGAAGGTAAGAACGCTGCGAGCGGTGCGCTTGCTCTTCGTGTAGCTGTAGTGAACCACGTTGCTGCGGATCTCGGAGTTGTTAGTGACGACGTGGTTTTTAGCTAGTTGACGAAGCCTAACTGCGAGGAGAGGTCGGTGTTGTTGGCGAATGAGCCGTCCACGAACACGAAGAGCCTGGCTCCCGAGAGGTTAAGGGCCTCGCTGCTGGGTATCCAGGGACCATTTGTCACTGCAGGCGGCGGTTGGGCGCCGTGATGTTTTCAGCGGAGGGCTCCTGGTGTTGCGCTGCAATCGAAAGATGGTAGGAGACCTCGGGTTGGCAAAAAGATGCGATATACGCGCCGCGGGCACGTTGCTAGACGTACTCGGTCCTCTGGATATGGAAGAGGTTGACAAGGGCAGGCTTCTTACCTTGCCCCTTTTGGCGGAAGAAGAGGAAGTCACCCTCGAGGGATAGGATACCGCCGTTGAACACCAGCGGCTCGTTGGGGCCGGGGAAGATCCTCGGCCTCGCCGTGGGGGTTGCCTTGTTTAGCTCATCGTTGGATGACCAGTCGGGACTTCTCATGGGGTTTAACCGTCGTCTTGCCCTTCACATCGTTCCCGATACATGACTTGAACATACGAATACCGTCGTGGGCGGGGCGGTCGCATGCAACGATGTCTTAGACGCCACGTTCTTGAAGAAGGGAGATCTCGAGCTCTGTGGAATATTGGAACGGATCCGCAGGGGTCGTAATGGTGACCTTGTCTCTGGTTTTGGTGGCGATCGCGGCGTCGCTTGGACGACTCAGTTGGAGCAGGGTCGATGTTGATGATGATTTCGCCGCCAATTTCGTCAGTCCTTTCAGTCGCCAGCGTCGCCATTTGACAGCAAATCCGGCAGGGGAGAGATCTCGAAGTCGTCTTCCATCATGTCTTCGTAGAACGGTTTGACCACGGTTGAGCAGAAGGTGCGGGGACTGCAGGAAAGCTCTAGGACACAGTCCTCGCCGTCGATGGAGCAGCTTGTACGGGCCTTGCCAGCCACCCTTCTCGCGCTATACTCTGACCACAATTGATGTTGGAGGTTCAAAGTGGCGAGGGTATCCGGCCCGTTGCGTCCTCTGAGGGTCTTACTGACTCGACGTTCAGCGCAGGAGCGGCGGACTTCCCTAGAAGCTTTGCGGATGGCCTTGGCTCTCGGAACGACTCCCGGGGAGGGCGCGGAGTGGGCTTCCAACCGTGTATACGCCTCGAGGACGAGGATCGTGGGCTTGGGACCGTTGTGGGCGGCTGTATCGTTGACTGCTTTGACGTTGGCTTGGGTTGCGGCCTCGCGGCTGGATAACGGATGTTCACGGACGTAAATCTTTCGGCTCGATCAACATGCCTTTGGCGGATCCACATAATTCAGAAGATCTGACTCTGGTCCCGGCGTCCATGACGACGACGTCGGGAGGTCCCTGGCACGCGGCGAACCAGCAAAGCTTAGGCGGGCGCCTCCTATACCGCCTTCGCGCGTTGAAACAGGTTGCTGCATCAACGACGTGGAGAGAGACCGGACTGGTTGCCCAAGGACATGATTTCCACAATGACTTCGTCCATGTCGTTGAGGCAGAGGAGGAATGAGTTGTTGGTTGGTTAGCATGACTTGGAAGATGATATCTCCAGACGGCGAGGGGCCGGCCGCCGCTCGGGAAGATTGGGTCACCGTCGCCGAAGCGAATCGTGACCTTGCCGGCTTGCTTGATATTGATCTCCAAGTCCGTTATCATCGTGTTCGTAAGGGCGGCAAATTGGCCGTGGCCGGCCGCAGAGTACCCGGCAGCTCCAGAGTCAGGCATGATGCCTTGGAAGACTGTGGATAACTAACGGCCGTCGTACCCGTCGTAAGCGTGAATAGCGGAGTGCTCCTCGTCGCCGCGGGGGTCTTTGCCGGTGAGGCCGTGAGATTCTGCTCGTTCGGCGAGGATATCGATCATCATCTTGGGGGTTTGAACTGCCAGAGCCTCGGTGGTCTCGATCTCGATGCTTGCCACGTGGCCTGGATCGGTAGTTGATACCGCCATGTCTGTAAGTACGGTCGGTGATGTAACTGTCTTGGGAGTCGCTAGCCTCGTTAGGGTACTGACAAGGCTGTTACTTCGGCTCGTGGTTGGTGACCGAGGATCGCAGTCGCGCTATGAGATCGGTGAGGGTTGACAGCGAGCCGGATAAGCAGAAGCTGCACTCAACGGTGCCGCGGCAAGCGCTGCTTAGCGGGGTGTGGAGGGCCTTTTCGCAGTTGAGGCTTTCTGGCAACGCGGGTTGGAGGTGCACCAACTTATCGATCAACTAGTTAGGTACTTGAGTGGGTCGATTTTGGAAGACACGGATGGAAGACGACTGCTGCCACCCATGCGACGTGTCTGGTCGATCTCGTAATGCTCACGGATACGCGAGACCATGATGTTCCAATCCAACGGGCCCTGTCACGGGTCGCAGAGACGGGTGAAAAGCAAGGAAGGAGAAGGACACTGTTGGCGGAATCGTCATACTGGCCGCCACCGTACTTCATGCGGTCGTTGTAGATTTCGGCCGAGGAGGGCGTCGCTGCTGTAACCCTGGGAGCGCTCCTGCAAACGATCGAACTGAGGAGGTAGATGAACTCCCCGCGACGGCGCAAGTCCGTCGTCTGCGGTCGCTCTTCGTGTCCACAGCTGTGGTCGGGATTGCTCGTTTCTTCATCTCGGACACAGCCGGCAAGGTGAGGAGGGGCTGCTCGGGTGAAAGCTCTGCGGTCGTCGAGCAGTGGGGAGGAGGAGGAGGTGTCGAGAGACCCCGGGCGAGAGTCTGGGTAATTAGGGGTTTCATAAGGGAGAGTTGAAGTCGCCGTGATGTCGGTCGCGGTGCTCTACGGTATCTTGGGGAGCGACGAATGGTCTGAGGTCGTAAATTTTGCGTCGCGGCGTGCCAATGTGATCCGTCTGTCGAAAATAGCATGTACGATGCACCCTCTCTGCAAGAGTCGCGTCATCGCCCTGCTGATTCTTGGTTGGTCTTAGCACATCGTTGCCGCTCTTCAGTTTGACCTTGACATTACTAGCACAGACTGTATCTTGGATTCTACTGCGTAACATCTTTCTTCGCCGCCAACCGCTACTGGTGTTCTATGGTAGCCGCAGTAGCTGTCAAGTCGACGCATTATCGGCCATTGCTCTCCTGTATCTCTTTGAGGAGCTACGGCAAGTATCGCTTGCTGATCCACTGACCTAATGTTTGGAGGACCGCAACGAGAAGGTAGATCCCCCGTGTTTCCCGTGTTGAACCGATGTTTGATTCTCCCCAAAACCGTGGTGTCCGATCCTTGTCGCGCGTCACCGCAACGAATTCCCAGCCGTGGCCCTGAATGATAATGCTGGGGAGGAAGGCTGAGCCAGCCGCGGCGGCAGGGGATTGCTTCTCCGGACTCGTTCCGGGCTTAACAGGCTTGAGCAGATTGACCAGGTAGTCCAACTGCGCAATAAGCCACACACTGATCTGGGTCCCGGCCTCACGAAGATCCTGGCTGGTCAACTTGGTCTCTATGGACAAAGCAAGAGGACGTTGGATCAATCGAGAATACATTGTGTGGTTGATCGACTTGTGTTTGGTGTTCAAGGCCCTTTTTGTCATCACTGGTGACACCTCGGTCATGTGCAGGCAAAGGTCGACCTTCCTGTTATGAGGCGCCGAGTTTCCGTCGCTAATCTGTGCGGCCGAGCTAACATCTGTCAGCCTCAAGGTCTGCATTACCCAGGAAGTAACGGCGAGCTTACCATATGCAAACACTGATGTCGGAGAATTCCTCCAGAGCCATCTCAAGAAATGGGAGATGAATGTGGCCGTTCCAGTGTGCCTCGCAATGCCCATATCTTTCGCACTCTTCGGCCTTGCGCCAGAGCTTCAATGCCTCTTCGACCGACGGTATGTTGCCAACCCTGTCTGGAAAGGGCCAGTACGGACGCGGCGGATCAGAGACCTCCGCCTCCGTGACCCACCCGAACTGAGGTTTATCCATCACTGCGGACTGCAGTGGCTCCTGGGACATGAATATGTTAGAAAGCGAAGACAGAAGGGCTGCCCGGTCTGTGTAGACTTACTCGTTCAGACGTCGGGATTATGCAATGGCCGTTAGTGAGATCCTGGATCTGGTCGACAAGCTCATCTAGTTCTTTAGGGTACACCTTGTCCCCGTCGAATGTTTCCGTCGCCAAACCCTCCAACGCCATCACCGCCGTCTCCATCCGAGAACTCGAACGTTTAGTACTCTTCGTGGATGAGCCCGGAACGCTGTTGCTGCTGTGCAAGGCTCGCGCAAACGACCGATCCCCAGCTTTGTCGGATGGCACTGGAAGGCTATGGGAGGTTGGGGTCTTATCAGGATCGTTGTCGTGTATTTGTGTTCTACGTCGTTTCGTAGAACAGGGAGTCGTGTTGCTAGCAACGTCGCGGCCCGAGCCATTGCTGCTGTTGCCCACAGGGGACGGGCAGGAGTTGGTAGTTCTTGGGGGGGGACTCGAGCTGATCCGGTCGTTATGTGCGCGGAAAGTGCTTTCGCTTTTTGGGATTCGGGATGACGATGTCTGTGTTGAAATCGAGTTCTCGAGGTTGGGAATCGGCGGTCGGGGCAGAGGGCAGTTGCACCCCGGAGAGCCAGGATAAAACACTCTGATGCAGATCCATTCGAAAGGAAAGGGCAGCCGTTACCGAGAAGTTTTGTTGTCGTTGTTGGCTGTGGTCGGTCGCGGTCGGTCGCGGTCGGTCGTGGTCGGCCGTTGCTGGCAGTAATCAGGTAACTTGGTTAGCAGGTAGACGCGGGGGAGATGCATATCAAATCTCACATAATCACAACACTACGTCATAGTTTTGTTGTTGCCAGGGGCACGTGGGGCCCTGCTCCTGGATGAGATAAGATCATGGAGATTAGATAAGATATGATTAGATACGATATGATTAGATAAGATATGGTGAGTCATCAGAATCTGCCCCAGAACATGTGAACAGCCTGTGCTTTTTCGTCCTAAGTAAACAAAGAGCGACTCCTGCCTGCAGACAGTCAGTCACAACTGCTCACGATGGGCCGAACTCTGACCAGTGTCTCTGCCACCAGTCGCTGTATGCAAAAGGTCTGCACGGCACCTCTTGGCATCCGAGAACACTGATACCACCTCTATGCTAGAAGATCTCGGAATCTACACGACAAAGGACCGCCCTCGGTGGCTACCAGATGCATCATCGATTCCGTCTCTTCCCTACCTCGACCACAAGACCGCCGACCGCAATCCAGCCCTCCGACCCCCCGAAAAGCTGCCTCGGGGTGCGAACCGCACCGCCCTCGAATGGGCCACCCATTTCTCCGAGATGGCAACCCTTCTGGCACGACCGATTGTCGACGCTTCCACGATAGCTGAAAAGCCTCCCACAGACTCAGCCGCCCGTCTAAGCCCCCTTAATCGGGACAACCCGATGGAGCGTTTGCTCGCCAAGGGAGAGGTGTATTCGGGTTACTAGGCTTGGCGTTGGAGGTCGACGGCCTCCCTCCGGGCGAATGGTGAAGGCCCCAACGGCTGCAGATCCGTCCGCTGCATTGCCTTGGCCGACTCCTGCGATCCGCTGCCCGAAAATGGTCCATATAGACGAAGCGAGCTTCTCTGCCTGGTCACCCTCGTCATCCACGCAATGAGCAGCCAGCCTCTCGACAAACCCATCGCAGTAAGTTCATTGCCGCGCGACTCTCCCGGCCCTCCTGTACCGGCTCCTCCCCCCTCGGTTCCTCGGTGTTTCTATTTGAGCGTATACTGACTTGGCTCTTTCCTCATGTCCTAGGCCAACCTCTTCATATTCATAACCATCACGCTTCGAGTTCTCCAAATGCGAACCAACCCAAACGGTCTCCACGGTCCCGATCTGTACATCACGATAAGGGACACTCTGTCTCAGACAACATCACCTCAGAAGCTGGTGACCGCGATTGGCTGCAGGTGATCTCGTGGCTTCGCTTCCGCTTTGCCTCCAACCAAGCTATGCCGTCGGGTGAGCCCTTCCCCAAGGATGAGGATTTGGAGGCAAGAAGCGATCATGGGGATGTCGGCGGGTCCCCATCTTCTTCGCGGTCTGGGTAGGCCACCAAGAGCTCGTCCTGGTGCCAGACTAGTCCAGGCCGTCGGGAGCTCCTGGCGCTCGGTGCGGTGCGGCGTTTCCGTTTGTGTTTTTTTTTTCCTTTGGGGCAGCCAAGGTCTTCTGGCAGTGGCACGGCGTTGTTGGTTCAGGGACATTTGGATGATAGCCCGCAGGTACTACTTGGCGTGATGGAGTTCGAAACCTGTTTTGAAGCAGATGTTGATCTCGCTACAGCCATCAAGTGAGTCGTGCAGATGACAACCCGCGTGATATCGTTCCCTCGTTGTCGGGGCCCGAGGCTGTTTATGCGGGAGCGGCGGCCGGCGCATACCTTTGGGAGTAGCGGCACCGTCGACCGCGTCGGCGATAGCGGTGCCTCCGTTGGCCGCGGCATAGCTAGCAGTGCGATGCCTCGTGTATGAAACCCACGGTGAACTTGGCAAGAAACAGAGCAAGTCCTTCTGCGACTAAGGGGCAGATCCGGGTCTGAGTCCCGGGCAAACCAGCACGCGTGAGACTCGGTGTATCGTCATGCATCCTGTGACGGTAGAGGTGCCAGGACTGCCTCTGTCGACGGCAGACGCCCGGCGGAGGCGTGGGCAGGCCGGCGAGAAGAGTATGATGCCCATGTACCTAGCCTACGAGTTAGATGCGTACATAACCGGCGTCTTCCAGTCGCCGGCGCTCTTTGGCGAGGGTGTCCAGCGTTTACGGCGGCCCGGCAGGCAGGAGAGCCAATGAATCAGCTCAGCCCGGTGAATAGCGTTCCAGGACGGGTTTATGGAAGGCTGGACGTTTTCGTCGGGCGACACTGGGGTGCCGTGTCGTTCTGGGCGAAGCGCGAGCCGGCTTTCCATGCTTACGACTACAGGGCCAACATCGAGATCGAGGTGAGCGAGGAGCTGTACGGCCTGGGGCACTGCGCGATGGACGACAGCGAGGATGGGGAAGATGAGGAAGAAACGGGAGAAGAGGTCGATGAGGACGATGAGGCGGCCCGGCTCGAAGACCTGTCCATGGCCAAGAATAGGCCCAGGAGAACAGAAGCGGAAGGAGTGACGAAAGGTTACGGGAGCGCGGGCAGCAGTCGTGGCGGCATCGACAACGCGAGGGACGAGCGGATATTCAGCGAATGCAACGGCCTTTGGAAGCTCGTGTCGGAGCTTGAGATGCGCTTTCTGATGGAAAATGTCACAGCCATCTCGCACGCGCTCCCCGTCTGTATTCAACAGCGGCAGAACCTATGAGAGTTCGGACACGCGCTGTCTGCTTGTCGGCGGGAACATGCTTGCGAGAGAGTTTGCGAGCACCCGGGACTACACCTACCCGCAAGCGTTCCACCCAGAATACGGAAGCAAGTGATCCCCTGTATGCCCTCATTTCTTAACTCGCACTTCGTTGACATGAAGGGGGACACGAGCGACCGGAACGACGGCACCGACATCCTCTCGTTCGGCTACTTGCAGGGTTACTAGAACATCAAGCGTGGCGTCCACCACAGTCCCCACGACCTGCTGGCCACCATGAGATGCGCTTCTTCCTCGTCGGGCACAAGTCGTTCGTGCGCATATTCCAGTCGCTGCCGAGTGAGATCTTCCCGCGGATCATGTGCGCGCACTCGAGGCTGTTTGAGCTGATGCTCGACGATGTGGAGCGTCGGTTCGTCCTCGGCGGCGAGCGGGGACTCGACCTAGCGCGCTCAGACGCCGTCGTTCGCGTCGACCAGCTGGGAGGGTACACATGCTCGGGATATTGGCGACACCTCTCGCGAACAGTTCTTGGGACACTTGGTGCGCTTGAGTGCGTAGGGTGGGAGGCTGGCGCTACCTCGACCCGTCCGTCGACAGCCTCGGCGCGTTGGCGCGTCAGCGTCGGGCGGGGCTTCTCCACGTCTGGGAACTGCACCACCACTATCAAGAATATAGCCTCATGCGGGACGGTTATGGCGGCGTGGGAGGCGTTGCCCGACACGTTGGTATGGAAGCCGCTGTAGCGAGTGTAGGGGGGGTTGCGACTCGGCGGCGAGCGTGTGGCTATCGCCGTCTTAAAGCAGCGCACGCGGCATGACTTCGTTGCTGAACTCCTGCGAATTAGGTATTGGTAGTAAAATTGGGAGGGACTCATTCACCAGTAAGAATGTAACGTGGCCGCTGACACTTCACCTCGCTATTATCAACGGTCGTAAGTCGGCAGACGGGATCGGCCCAGTGATGCGAGTCGCTATTGTTACGGGCTGTTTCCTCGCTGTGCATGTCGACTGGGTGCTTGACTCGGCCCGCGGCTGGCCCACCTCGAGAAGCGTCGTTTAGCGGGGGCAAGCTACCTACCTACGTACGGTGCAGCCAGCGGCCTCTAGGCCGCTATGGTCGCTATGTGTTGGATTATGTATTACTATTTTTAATACTATTACTAATAGTTTATATATATATACTAAAAAGTACTTAAAGCTAGACTTATAGTATTTACTTTATAGTAGTATATAATTAGAAAAGTTAAATAAAGTATATAAATAGTTTAAAGTTAAATTATAAAATTATAATTTATTAACTTTATAATATTAAAATAAGTTCTTAGTATTTCTTAATAGCTATTTAACTATCAATACATTACTAATAAAAACCCTACTACTAAAGATCCCCCCTTTTAAATAACTAATAGCTTATAAGTTATATATAAGTAATAATTAATTACTTTTTTTAACTTTTATTATGAATTAAAAATTAGTATATAAATTTACCTACTATAACATAGCTACTTTAAATTAAAGTAATAGTAGTATTTAATTAATTTTAAAGTAAACTACTAATTATACTACTAATACTACTAAAGCTACTAACACTATATAGTAATAAAAGGAGGCTTAAAAGGCAGTCTAAAGCGGTTGTATCATAAGAGGGACCCTTTTATAGAGAGTCCCAGTACTTAAAATCTATATATACGTATTAGGGACCCTAGTAAAGCCGTCCTAGACATAAGAGGCGTAATACACTTTACTATACACTCCCCTAGCTTTAAGTATCTACTTAAAGCTAAATATCTACTTTAAATATATAAAAAATAAGTACTTTAAAAAGACTCCCCTAAACGTCTTTATAATACTAAATAAGCTATATATATAATAAAAAGATTTATAGTTTTTAGTTAATAACTCTATAACCTTTAGTTAACTATACTTAGTTTAGTTTTTATAGTTTATTATTCTATAGTTAACTAGTTTAGCGTTTTAACTATTACTTTTTTAAACTCTAAATACCCTAGCTAATAACCCTATAGCCCCTAGTAGGCTATTACTATATCTAGTATAATAGTTAATTACTCTATAGGCTATTTAGTATATCCTAGAATTTACTTAGTACTAAATATCCTCTAGAAACTCTAGTCTATTTAAAGTACTCTTCTCTATAGCTCTAAAGCCTTTTAGTACTATTTAACCTATCTCTATAAGGGCTATATAGAGGTTACTATACTCTAAAGCCTTTAAATACTCTAAAATCTCTACCTTCTACTCTACTATTAGGGGTAGTACTTTATAATACTTATAAGTACCCCTAACAACTACCTTAAGTAATTTATATTATATAAAACGCTACTTATAAGGGCGCCTATACGGGTATTTACTAGCCTAATCCTTAGGCTACTAATAAAGGGTCTACTAACTAAACTAGGAACCCTAGGTAGTAAAGTTTTTACTCTAAGCTACTAATACTAAAAGAATAGTATTTAAGTAGCTAGTAAGGATTAAAAACACCCCCCCGCCTAAAATACTTAACTTAATAGCCCCTTAGCCTCCCCTTAATATAGTGTTATAGTATATAATTACTATAAAAGTTCTTCTATACTCCTTAAGTATCTAAATATACTTAAAGTTACTTATTTCCATTACTATAATAAATACTTAAAGCTTTATTTATACTTATAATAGTATAAATCGTAGCTATATAGCTATTAAGAAGTCTTTTAAGTTAATTAGTAGTATAACTTTAGGTGCCTAGTATACCTTTATATATAAAAGAACTCTTTACTACTCTATATACTAATTCTTAAAATCCTAATTACTATACTAAATACTTTTAAAAACCCTAATATACTTCTTTTTAATAGTTATAAATATACTACACTTTATAAAAATAAAGGAGCGCTTTAAAAATTAAATTAATACCTAAAAACTAATACATCCCTTAACTATAAGCTTATTCTATACTACTTCTATTAATCCCTTATTAACCGTTCTTATTACTAATACCTATATAGTAAAATATTTTTATAAAATAATATAATAGTCTTTAGCCTCTTATTAGTAGTATTTTAAAGTATTATTATAGAACTACTAAACCTTAGAATTATCCTTATATAAATCTTTTTATTACTAGGGCTTAGGGTTATTTAAAGTAGTAATAGGCTCTTCTCTAGGCGTTCTTTTATAGTAATAAACAGCCTATACTTAATATTATTACTTATATACTACTTAAAAAAACGCGTTTTTTACCTTAATAGCCTCTTAAAGTATTAGGGCCAGTAGGCCTTTTTAAAAGATATTAGGGGTATTAAGTACTTTAGGGTTAATATATTTCTAGACTTCCTACTAGTAAGCCTTAAAGGTAAGCTATATATTCTAAGTAGGCTAGTTTTATAGCTTTTTAAACCAAATTCCCATCGCGTAGACTAATACTATTATTAAATAAATATAAATATACTTTATAAAGAGCTTTTTAATATATATACTATAGTAGTTAAAGTATAAGAAAAAGAGCTAGGCTTATAACTATATATAGTAAGGTATGTGTGCGTACAAGGTTATATAAAATAAAAAAGCTTACTTTACTAAGGTTTGTAGTAGCCAAGGCTAGATAAATAAATACTAAACGCGGGTACTACAGCTTACGTAGGCATGCTTATATAAGTATATTACTATATAAGGCTACGTTATAGCCACCCTACGCAACATACCCCCTAATTACGCCTTATAGTATAATTATCTATTACAACTATACCCCTAAGGCCTTTTTAACTAGAATAATAAAATAAACTAAAATAACTATTAAAAACGTTGTCTTTTAAGTAATAAAATAATATCCTTTTAGTTCTTAAAAAGTATAGTAGAAAAACAATACTTTTTGTTCCTTATAACCTGCTTTTATACTTTTTATTTATATAATACTTTTAAAAAATAAATAAGTAAGGCCTTTTAAGGCTAACTGCCTATAAGTAAGCCCTTAAGAGCCCTTAAGGAGTAAATAAACAAATCCTTTTAGCTACTAGAGCTTAAAAAAATCTTTCCTCTTTAAAATACCCTTATAGTTAACTTTATATATGCCTTTTTAAATATAGTATACTCCCCTAATATTACTAATACTAAATTAATAGTATTATTTTAATTAGTATTAGTTAAAATAGTTAGTAAGTACTTATCTTTAATCCTACTATTACTAGTGTTACTAGTAACGTTATTATTATTTCTTAAAGCTATTTTTAACTTTTCTATAATAAGTACTTATTTTAGACAGAACTTTTAGGCCTCTATGCCTTCTAATACTCCTTATAGTTATAACTAACGCGCTACTGCCCTTTATAATAACTCTTGAAAGAACTCTATTATTATTACTAGTGCTTTTAATAAAGCTACTAAGGCTTTTAATAGCTTTAGTAATAATAAGTAACTTAAGTAAAACTTTTATAAAGCTACTAGCTTTAATAAAAATAGCTTTAAAGGTAATAAAAACCTTAATAAGGATATTAAGGATTATAGTAATAATACCTGTATTACTAAAGGCTTTTATAATAAGGTTAATAAGCTTACTAAGGGCTTTATTACTAAAGAACCTTATGCTTTTTACTCTACTTTTAATACTTGTAAAAACCTATTTTCTATTATTAATACTTATAAAAACCCTACTTTTATTACTAACTACTATAGTAATATATCTTTTTTTAAACTTAAATAGTAGTATTACTCTTTACTTTTTTCAAAAAAAGCTTTAGCCTCTAAGCTACTCAATAGACCTTCTTAAATCTTTTTAAAGTTAATTATAGTACTCTTCCTATTAACTTTAATATTACTACTAATACTACTTTCTTTAATAGTACGTTCTACTATTTTACCAACTCTAGTTTACCTTTAGTTTCTCCTATTTTTAATAAACTTAATTATAATAGCCTTTTTAACCTATTTACTAAAAGCCTTTACCTCTTTGCTACTTTTTTTACTAACATTACTAGTTCTTAAAACTAAACCTAGAGTAGTACTACTAAGTTTTATAATAAGTATAATGCTATTAATAAAATTCTTAAGGGCTTTAATAACCCTATACTAGCTAAGAAATATTATACTATTACTAAGGCTCTTTAGGGCACTTTTACTACTCCTTTTACCCCTAAGACGCTTATTAAGACCCTAGTATTTAAGAATACTAGTACTAAGGGCTTTAATAGCTTACTTTTAAAGTTAGTAAAAAAGATTATATAAAAATAGAAGCGTACTAAAAAAGAATAGACTACTATACATTTTAAGGGTAATAAAAATAAAATCCTATATACTAAATATACTAAATTAGTTTTATATAAAAAGAATAATAACTATACTTATAATACTAATAAGTATAATACTAATAAGTATAGTAGTTTTAGTAAAAAGTATTAGTATTATTATATTTTATTCTATAATAGTTATAGTAACCTTTCTAAAAGTACTTATAACTCTACCTATACTTTTTAGTATATTTTTAAAGCCGATTTAGTTAATTTTAATATAAGTCTTTATTTTGTATAAGCTTTTTTATACTATTACTAATACTTTTATAAACTATAAACACTACTTATATTATTCTACGTTTTTACTTAAAGAATAATAGTAGTAATAATAACTCTACTTCTAGTACTATTAATAAGGGTTTTACTATAAATAAAATTAAGGTTTTTTTTATTATTAAAGTCCTTAATAACTCCCTCCCTTCTACCTTTACCTCTAATAGTAGTTCTACCCATAACTTTATTTTTAGTAGTTACTCTACCCCTAGCTTTAATATCTATAGTATTATTACTTAGTAGTAGGTTACTAACCCCTTCTTAAGTGGTTACGTCCCTACTAATACCTATAGTAGACGTAGTGGTATTCTTAGTAGTAGTTCTTACTTTTTTAGTAGTTTTAGTAGTACTAAAGTTAGTTATAGTTAAACTATTATTAGTTTTAGTAGCTCGCTTTTTATTACAGGCTTTAGTAACTCCTTTACTTTTTAGTAGTAAATTACTAACTAAGTTTATACTACTAGTAACCCTAGTAACTTTAATAACCTATACTTTAAGCCTCTTAACCCCTATTACTATAACTTATTTAATAGTATTATTAATATAATCCTAACTTAAAACCACACTCTTTTTTATACTAGTTTTTACTAATACACCTATTACCTTTAAGCAACTCTTATAATATTATTTAGTCCTTATACCCTTTTTAGAGTATAGTTTCCTTTTTAGGCTCCCTTAGGGGTATAGTATAGAGTTCGGTATGCGCCTAGTAGGTATAGAGTAGGCTAGTAGCCTTTAGATATCTATTTAGTAGGCTTTTTAGCCCAAATTAACCTTATCTTCCTTTATACTACTTCTTACTTATATTAATTATTATTTTTATATTTTAAAAGTTAAAGAGACTTTTAAAGTATTTAAACTTTACTCTATTAAGCACCTTAGTAAGCCCATCTACTAGTATTATATTAGTTAGTATATAAATAATATTAAAAGAGCCTTTAGTATACTCTTACTTAAGCTATATATTATTAATATTAATATACTTAAAGCGGGTTAAAATACGCTCCTTTTTAACTACTATAAGTCTTATAGTCTACTAATTATTATAGTTAATTCTCTAGATATTCCTAAGCTTAAAGGAGATATCTTTAAAAAACCTTTTAATAACTATAGTCTCTTTAGTAGTCTTTAAGAGGCTAAGAAGTTTAGCCTTTATAGTTCATATTATAATAGTCACCTATATATGCATTGGCCTAAATACATTCTTTACTAGATTTTTTACTTAGAATATTCTCTACTTAGTGGATTTCTTTTTTTACTTTACTACAAGTGGTATTGTAACTATAGAAACACATACATAATAGTTACCTATTTCCTAGCCTTCTATATAACTAGTTTACTAAAAAGAGAAATTATTATGCCTTATAATAACTGTTTTATAACTTTATTATTTATAAAAAAAGCGCCTTTAGTTATTAGTAGGGCCTAACTCCTACCCCCTATATTACTATTAGAGTATTAAGAAGAAATACATAATACAATACAAATACATAATACAAATACAAATACATAATACAAATACAAATACATAATACAAATACAAATACATAATACAAATACAAATACATAATACAAATACAAATACAAAAACATATATTTGTATTGTATTTGTATTTTTTAGAAATATATGTATTTGTATTATAAATATAAATATATGTATTTGTATTTGTATTTTTTGTATTTATTACACTATATATTTAGGGTTATTATTCTTAATATATAAAGTTATAGAAATTTAATAGACTTTTTAAATAGTATAAAATAAGTGTATTTTTTACTTTAATATAGGTATTAAAGGAGATAAAAGTAAGTAAAGTATATAGAAAGAGTTAAAAGTAAAGGGGTTTTAATTTTTAGTTTAGAATACTTATTATATATATATATATATACAGTTTAAAGTAAATTAAATATATAGTATACTATTTATTATATTATTATTTAAATACTCTATAGTATAATATACTACTTGAGTAATTATTTATATAAACTAAATATTTTAATAAGAATATAATATTAATTTCTCTAGAGGGTATATATACTATATATATTTAATAAAGAATTATACTAAAGTATAACTCTATATTAACTTATAAATACTACTTTATTTAACTTAATTTTTAAAAAGTAATAACTACTTAAATAATATATATATAAATATATAATACTAAAGTATTTAAAAGTAATAAGTCCAAGGTAGTTTTTTTTATTTACTATTTAAAAAGAAAATATAATTCAATTACTTAAATTTATAATTATACTTTCTATAGTAAAATAAGTATATTCTTTTAAAAGAAAAGGTTATATATATAAAATAGTATAGTATATAAAGATTTTCCATACTTATTCTACTAAAAAGTATAGTATTATATTAAAAGAATTCAAAAACAGAGTAAAATTAAGCTTAAATCCATAAGTATAGAGTCTTAACGTAATCCCTAACTATAGGGTTATGCGGCCCGTACCTTAATATAACCACACCTAGAATTAAAATAACTAATAACTTTAATAATTTATATTAAATTAAGAAAAATAACTAAAAAGTCAAGAAATTCTAATTTAAAATCAGAATTTCTAAGAAATATTGATTCCATTATTGTTTACGTCATCTGGGTACGTACTAATTTAACTAATAATTAAACGTCTATTTAAACCTCTTTACTTCCCGCCTTAACAGCATATTCTATAAGTATTTAACAATAACAGCAATTTTATACTAGATTACCCTATCAAAATGGATTTCAACAATACTACTTTTACTACCCCCCCTCTGAATAGTTTAAAAACTACCTTTTTATCTTACTATACTTCTTTCTCTTCGGTTCTTTCCCCCCTACTAAATCTAGCCCTCCTATTAGCCAGAATTTCACTATAGACCCACTTTCTACCTTTTTAAGCAGTAAGCTACCCCCTATTAAGAATCTAGCTAAAATGGATTTTTCTATAATTAATTAGGACAATTATACTCTTAAGGGTCCCTTTTTTCCTAATCTTTCCCCTAATTCTACTAACCTTCTCAGCCCCTCGGCCTTCCTACCTATAAAAACACCACTATAGAGCCTATTACTAGCTCTTTAGACCCCCCTTTAAGCCCCACAGACCCCCCCTCAAGCTCTATAGACCCCCCCTTAAGCCCTTCTTTAGGGCCCTTAAAGAGCCCCTCTATAAAGCTTATAAGCATAGGTATAAGGGTATTAAGGTCGGTATCAAGATTACTAAATACTTCTATAGTAATATTAGGCTTAATAGAGTTAGTAAAGGAATAGGTTTAGTATATAATATATAAATAAAAGAGGTAGAAGTATTGTTATAGTAGTAATAGTGTTGTATTAGTGTTTTGCTGTATTACTTGCTTGCTAAGAAAGTAAAAGTCTAAACCCCTATAGACTGGGGGGAGCCCTGCCTTTTATAGACCTAGTGCCTTACCCTTTAGGCCTAGCTTCTAAGGCACTAGTCCTTTTAGGGTTTAGTACGTTACGTACGGTTTAGCTAAGTAGCTCTAGGCCCTGTGTGTGGTTGGCCGCATTTACTGTGGTTGGCCACGGGTGCTGTGGTCGGCCACGAGGGTTGTGGTTGGCCACGAGCACCCTAGAGGGGTTAATAAGAGACATTTAGAGTGGTTTATTCCACTATTGGTAGTTGACCTAGTAGCTTAGAGTCCAGCTTATTAAAGCTAGACGCTGTAGGTTCAATTCTGCCTTTTGTTTCTTTTTACTTTTATTTTTAGTTCTTTTTAATAGACTAATAAAGCTTACCTCTATTCCTTTTACTATAAGTTTTCTTTTTTTAATAGTTTAATACTCTTTATAAAAGTATTTATTTTTATAACTTATACTAATATATAATTATTTTTATAAAAAACACGAGTTTATACTTATAAGTATTATTAATAGGTATTTAAGAGTAAAATAGAACTAAGTAGGCACAGGGCCTAGACTAAGAAAAATAAAAAGCTTTATAGACGTCTTAGCCCTTTTAAATAGGGTTTTTTTCTATAATTTCTTATATAATTTCTTATATAATTTACTTTACTAGTAGTAGTTATATATAAGTAGTAAAATACTAAAAAACGTTAAAAGTTTATTATTAAAGTATATTTAAAAGTAGTATATTAGTTTAAATAGAAAGAATAATATATAATAAAGAAATATTTAACTAAAAAGAATAAATTAATCTATATATAAAGACCTATGGTTTAAAGTACTATTCCAAAAGTTTATTATATTACGCATAGAATTAGAATTTCCTTCTAGTATAAAAATAAACATTTCTGAATCACTAATATATAAATCAATATACTGTATAATAGCCTCTTTAATTTCTTCTATAAGTAAATCCTATATAATTATATTAGCACTTTAAATAGTAATAGTAGTATTTTATTATACTACTTACGTTTAATTCTTTACTATTTTTAGGATTTATATACTTCTTTTTATAACTAGTATTATTAAACCTTAAGTTTAATTTAAATATGATATCCTTTTTAGTATTATTAATAATACTATTAAAAAGTTCTATTTCTTTAATAGTAAGATTTGTTATATTATAGTCTATTTTATATAAATTAATTTAGCGTTATATTATATTATAAGTATTACTAGTAATATAGTATAGTTTAAAAAGTAATAATTTATTTAAATTAGTACTATTATTAAAAGGGTAGTTTATAATAGTAGCTGGGTTATTAATAAAAAGGTTTAATACTATATATTATATATTAATATTATTTACTTATTAAATATAGTCATATAATTAACTTATAATTAAACTCTAATATTAAAGAGTTAATATCCTCTTAAGAGGTAATAGTATTTTTAGTAATAGAATCTATTTTAATACTTTTACTATAATAGTAGTAGTAGTAGTAATAGTAGTAGACTAGTAGTAGTAGTAGTAGACTATAGATACTATAAAGTAAAAATAAATAATAAAAGGTAGTTTAACTCTTTTTATAGTTTTTAAATATGAATAAGTATTGAGTATATTTAGTATTAGTAATATATTTTAAAACTTTAAAGTTATAAGTATACTTTTACTTTTACTTTTACTTTTACTTTTACTTTTACTTTTACTTCTACTTTTACTTTTACTAATTAATAATATCTTTACTTTTACTTTTATTATTACTATTAATAATAGTAATACTTTTTTACCCTTTCTAGGGTGACTAACGGCCCACGGGCTACGTGCTCTAGGAAATAGCTATCCAGCCACCCACCTTATTAATCTTTTTCGCGACAGTACTTAAATTTACCTACTATAACGCAGCTTCTATAGATTTAAAGTAATAGGTGTTTTTAATTAATTTTAAAGTAGACTAATAATTATACTATTAACGCCGCTAAAACTACTAACGCCTTTTATATACTTCTTTAGACCGTCCCTTTAAACTTATTAAACCTAAACTAAACCGTTTTATTACTTCCCTTAGCTGTTATATCCCTCTATAACTAACGCGCTATCGTCAGCCGCGCAGCTATAGCTAGTCTAGCTACCTAGCCCTACTATTATTAGTATCTGTCTTAATATTATTATATATAGACTTTGTTAAATATATTAATATTAAAGTAGCTACTTAGAGTACTATAAATTTAGTAGCTATGTTTTTTAGTTAGTTAAAGTATTTATAGTTAGCCTTAGTTTATAAAATATATATAGTTTTATTAAGTTTAGTATTTAACTTAAGTATTATTTACTAAGTATTAAGTTAATGTTATAGTTAGCTTTTTAATAGTGAGGTTTGTGTTTAATAGAAGTTAAGGTCTAACGCTAATAATAGTACTAGTTTTTATTAAAGGGATTTTAAGGGTTTAAAGTACTTAGGTTATTAGTTTAAGTATTTAATAAAAGGGTTATAGTAGTTACTACTAGAGGGCTAAAAGTATTTAAAGATTAATATAAGGTTAATAGTTAAAAAACTATAAAAGGAAGGACTTAAAGTACTTAAGTCCTAGCTATATATATATATATATATATATATTTCCTTAAATTACTCCTTTAGTTCCTTAATTTATAGTACTTGATTAGAATAGTATCTTTGTAATTTTGGGTATTAAATTAGTTAGAATTAGTAGTAAGTTTAATTAATTTAACTTTAGTATATAGTTCTTTTATTCTATATTAAGTATTATACTAATATAGGCTATTATTACTTATTTAACTACTAAGCTTTTTATAGAGTTACTATTAAAGGTCTATTAACTAACGGGTTATAATATTAGTTTTTTCTTTAAAGGTTTTATTTTCAAAACTTAGTTATAAGTAAGTTATACTCCTTACTTAGGGTTACACTATTTTCTATTTTATTAATATTAATACTAATACTATATTAGGGTATATTTTAAAGTAAAAACTTAATTTTAAGAATTATAAGACTTAAAAGTAATATACTTTTGCTTTAGTAATTAGATTTAAGGGTATTAATATTATGCTTTGTTCTCTATACTTTAGACTAAATAAAGTCTATAAAATAAGTAAAAATTTAAGTTACTATAGTAACTATATATATACTAGTGTAACGCGTTATAATAGGAATAATATAGTAAATACTTATAGGTATTTACTTTATTATAGCGGGTTCTTTACTAATTAGTATAGTATTTTATTATTTATTAGAATAGTAAGAAATTAAGTAAGCTGAGTAGGAGGTAGAAGAGGCCCTTAAGGTACTATAGATATAGCTTATTACTACTTTAAGTTACTTTTTTTAGTTTTATTATTAAAAGTGTTTTTTAAAGGATTATAGGTTAGAGTTAATTTATTAAGGAATATAGTTTTTTAATAAGTTAAAAGTAGAGGATTATTGTTTTATTGTATTAGAGCTTTAATTAATATTAAATTTTGTTAGCTAAAGCGCTAATAAGTTTTTTTAAAATAATTTAAGAGTTAGTAATTTTTTAGAGTTACTTAGTATTCTAGTCGCGTTCTTAGAGGGTACTAGGGTTTCTTAGGTTTATTTTAAGTTAAGCGTTTTTAAGTAAAGAAATATTTAATTTATTTTTAAAGGTTTAATTAATTAACTTTTAAGTTATAGGTATATAATATATAATGGTTTTACTAGTCTTTTAGTATTTATAGTAACTTGTTGCTTTTCTTATTAGATTTAGTATTTTTATAGTTTATTTTGTATATTTACTAGGTTTAAAGTAGGTTTTTAAGTATTATCTTTATAACTTTAGTTTTTTTATTTAATAAGGTACTAAAGTTTAGTACTATTTTGTTAATTAATATAGTTAATAATTCTTTTAACTTTATAGTTTTATTCTAAGTTAACTTTAATATAGTTAGTAGTGTATAAACGTTATGGTACTAGTTTAAGAAGTAAGATGTAGAAGACTAAGTAATGTTTTATAGTGTTTAGTAGTATAAGTTTAAAGTTAATTTTTAAGATTTGTTTAATAATTTGAAAGGGTTTAAGTTATTTATAATTTCATTTATTACTTAGTTATTTAGTTTTAATATTTTGTTATATAAAGTACATACTATTTTTCTTTTTTAAAGGATAGTTCCTTTATTTTTAAAGTGTTAGTGTATTTAAATATACATTACTTAATAAATTTTAAATTATATTAGAGTTTTTTATAGATTTCTTTAATTTAATTAATATAAGTAACTATTTTTACTATTATAGGTTCTGCTTTTAGTTTTTTATAAGTAGTTAGTTTAAATCTATAGTTAAAATAAAAAGGTAAGTACTATGTACGTTTTCTTACTATACTATTATAGGTAAATTAGGCTATTAGTAATAAAGTTATTTAATTGTTTTATTAGTAGTTAATATAATACTTTAGGTATATTTTAAGAATCTAGTTAATTCTCTCTATTTATCTATTAGTCTAGGGGTAGAAAGTAGTAAATAATTATAGTTTAAATCTAAGTTATAAAATTAAAGATTTTTAAAACTTTAAAGTAAACTACGTTTCTTTATTAAATATAATATTTTTAATAAGTCGTACTAACTAAGAATATACTTATTAAAGATATATATAAGTTTTTCTATAGTACTTACTTTTATTTATAGGATAAAGTATATATACTTAGTAAGTTAATCTACTATAGTTAAGATACTATTAAACTATTTTCTAGTAAGTAGTTCTTTTAATTATAGTAACTTAATAATAAAATAAAGAGAAATTAATTATTATACTTTATTAAGTACTAAAAGAGGTTGAATTTCTCTGTATAGTTTATAGTATTTTAGTTTATTTTTATTATAAATATTATAGTTTTTTATAGTTCTAGTTATTTATTTCTATATAACTCTATTACTCTAATATTATTAAATGCGTTTCTATATTTTAGTGACTCTTTAGTATTTATATGCTTTAGTACTATAAATTATTTTAATTATTTTATTAGTTATTTATTTAGGTATACTGGTATTAATTTATTTAATAATTATAAAAAGGTAAATAGTTAGTATAAGGTTTTTATTTAAATCCTTTTTAAGGATTATTTGAGTTTTGTTTAAGACTGTTAATTATAAGTTTAATTATTTACTAAGAGCGTCTGTTCTTTTGCTTTCTGATTCTTTTTTATAGATAATACGGAAATTGAATTCTAAGAGGAATTTTAATTATTTAATCTATTATTTATTAAGGTTTTTAGACGTGGTAAAGTGTATAAGGTTTTTGTGATTTATATATACTATAACTTTATAGTTAGTTTTTAATAAGTATGGTTTTTATTTTTGAAATACTTTAATAATAACTATAAGTTCTTTATTATAGATTTAGTAGTTAAGTTCTAGTTTACTAAGTTTTTTTAAGTAAAAAGCGTACGGGTATAGGCGTCCTTCCTTATTACACTAACTAAGTTATTTACTAATAGTATAGTTTAAGGTATTGGTTTTTACTTTAAATAGTAGATTTAGGTTAGGTATTATAAATACAGGTTTATTAAGGACCTAGTTTTTAACTTTTTAGAATACTGTTTTTTTTTTCTACTAAGTGGTTTTTTTAGTAAGATTTATAAGTATAGAAATGTTTTTTAAATATTATTAAGGAATTATTAATAGAAGTTAATAAATTTAAAGAACAATTAAATGTTTTTAATATTTTATAGTATTAGTTAGTTTTTAACTATAGCGATTTTTTTGTTTAATATTTTAATAATTTTAGGTATAATGGTAAATTTAAGATAGTTTACTTTTTAAGTATAAAATTTGCTTTTTTTGGGTTTAATAAGGAGCTTGGCTTTTTAGAGTTTTTAAAGTACTTAGGATATATATTATTTATATTTTTTAAGGGTATTTAAGAAAATAAGGATGTTGTTAAGATATATAATTATAAAGATGTTAAGCTTTTGTTATAAAATATAGTTAATTATATTTTAAAATGTTGTAGGGGCGTTAGTGAGTCCGAAAGGTATAATAAGATACTTAAAATGTTTTTGGCGAGAGTAGAATACTATTTTTTACTTCTTTTTTTTTAATTCTAATGAGGTTATAGGCTTTTTTAAGGTTAAAGGCTGTAAACTAGTTAGCTTTATAGAGTAGGTTTTGTAGTTTTAAAATAAGTAGTAGTAGGTATTAGTTTTTAATTATAATATTATTAAGTTGTTAGTAGTTAATATATAGTTATAGTTTACTATTCTTTTTTAGTATAAATAGGATTGGGTATTTTGTAGGTAATATTAATTTTTTAATATAGTTTTTAGTTAAGTGTTTATCAATATACTTATTAAGTGCTTTTATTTTTTATTAGTTTAATTAATAAACTCTATTAAATAATAGTGTTTATTCTTTTTTGATAGGGATTTTATAATTAAAGGCGCTATACTTTAGTAGGTTTATTTTTAGTATTAGAGTCAATAACCTTTTATATACTTTATAATTTTTTAAGATAGATAAAAGTTAATCTTTATTAGAAATTAATTCTTTTTATGTTATAGTAAGGTACTTTTTTATAATAGTTTAGTAATTGTTTTTTTAATCTTTAGGTAAGTAATAAATTATAATATTATTATTGGTTTTTTTAGTATTAGATTTTATTTAAAGCCGGTAGTTAATTATATCCTTTAGTAACTAAACGTTTTTTATAGTTTTAATAGAGGTAGTTAGTTTGTTAATTTATTTATAGGTTCTTTTTTTATAGCTATAGTATTCTTAGGATAATGTTTTGTTATTCTATATCTGTGATATTAAAGCGGTAGTATATTTTCTAGTTGTAGTAGTTTAAAGTAAGGGGCGTAGTTTTACTATCGACAACACCTCTACTATACTATACTCTTTTTTTTTATATTATTTAGTAGGTAAGGATCTTTCTTCTTATTTTATAGTATTTATAGTTTATTTATAACTTCTAGTACTATAAAGTTACTTTAAGTACTATTATTAATTAGGACTTTAATTTGTATTTTATTTACTATAATGTTAAGGTAAAGGTGTTTTTTTAAGTTCTTTTTTATAATTAAGTATATAGATTTTGTTTTAGTTATTTATTATAATTCTTTTGTAGTAGGTAAGTTTAGTTTTTTGACTATTTTAGTTTTTATTCTATATATATTTTATCTCTATTAAAGTATTTAACTACTTTTTTTAAAGGGTGTTTTTAATGTTGAGGATAGGTAGTGCGAAGTTAGTTCTTTTTTTTAGAGCTGTTTCTTTTTAAGGGTTTATGCTTTTTTAATATAATATACTTAATATTAATTAATATAGTAGTTCTACTAATCCTTATTATTATTATATAGGTATTGTATTAAAAATTTAGAGTTAGGTTTAAAGACTGCTTTTTTAAGTTCTTTATATTTATAAATTATATATATATAAAGTTCTTTACTAAAGTAAATATTTTTACGCGAAGTATCTTTCTTTTAGTGTAGGAAGAATTGTGAGTTAAGTTTTTTATAAGGTGTTTTTAATATTTGTTGTCAAGGTATTATAACTAGAAAATATTATAATGTTTTTTATATAATGGTTTTAATTATTTATAGTTTTTATTTATATTTTTTAGTTACTTTTTTTAGTTCGTTTTATTGGATTAGTTTTGTAGAATATAATTTGTTATTTATTATTATTTAGTAGGATATATAGTAAGTACTTTTCTTTTTGTATTAAAGGTTTCTTTTTTAGAATTTAAGTTCTGGGTGTTAAGTAAAGCCCTTTAAGTAACTTTATTTTAAGTATATTATTAAGTAACGTTATAAGGTTTATTTAAATTATAAGGTACGTTTAATTTATTAAGTGTTTTTCAGGTTATAGAGTAGGCTATAATTCTTTTTACTTTTTGTATGTTTTTTGTATAGAGTTCCTTAAGTATAAATAGTTTATTATCGGTTTTTATTTTTTTATTCTTTTTAGTAAGTAGTATTTAGGTGTGTTTTATATAGTTCTTATTAAGTTTTATATTAGGAGTATATTTTAGACTTTTAATTATAGTATTAAGCTTTTAGATAATTAGTTTATTATTATATTTAATTTTTCTATTACTAGGTAATATTAAATTATAGTATACTTATTATAGGTTTATATTATTTAGTTACTTTTAAGCTTTTTAGGTTAGTCTTTAGTGTAGTATTTTATAGGTGATAGTGAGTGTTTTTTTAGGAATGTTTATAACGTTATAGTTAGAGTAGTTAGTGTTCTTAAGGTACTATTTTATATATTTTTTACTGTTTTAGTAGATAGTATATTTATTATTATAGTACGTAGTTTATAATAATTTAGTATAGTTTTCTTTAAAGATAGTATTAAGTTATTTGCTTTTTAGTACTAGTTATTATTATTATTTTTTAGTTTAGTAATAGTTTTTAGTTATGTATTTTAGTTTATTATAGTTATAGTACTTAAAGGTGCGTTCTTTATTAGGTTTTTATTATTTAGTAGTACTAAGGTTTATAGGGCCTGTATAGTATTTATAAGTAGTGCTTTATTATTAGTTATTTTGTTTTTATTAGTTATTTTACTAGGGTTACTATTTTTAGTTATAGTACTAGAATTATTATAGCTATTATTAGTACTTTTTACTAGAATTAGTACTTAGTTATTATTATTTTTTTATAGTGTTTTTTATAAATAGTTATTAATTTTAATTATAAGTTTAGTATACTAAAAAAAAGTCTTTAGGTTAGTTAATTTTAATAAGTTTGTTTTTAACTTTATTTTTTAAGCTTTAGTAGAATATAAAGATTTTAGATTTTTTAGTAAGGTTTAATTATACGTTAATACGTTAGAATTTAGTAGTATAGTGGGTAGTGGACTTAGTGTATTTAAGTAAAGTAAGGTTATACTTAGTTTATTACTTTTAGTTAGGGTTTTAGAATAGGGTTTAAAGGGCTTATTTAAATCCCTTAAATATAGTAAAAATGTTTTTAACTTTATTAGTATAGTAGTTTAAGGTTTTAGCTTTAAAGAACTGTTTTTAGAATAGTTTAATTTATTAAAAGGCGTACTTATAAAGAAACATAGTAGTATAAATAACGCGTTTAGTGTTGTTTTTAAAGTTACTATAATAGAAGTTTTAGTAGGTTTTAACTTAAATTAAGAATCTTTTAAGTGTTTTTAGGGTTTTATTATAGGTAATAGATAAGTTAAGTTTAGGTTTTTTGTATTTATTATAAATATGTGTTTTAATAATATTAGTGGTAGTATAGAGGGTCTTGTTTTAGTTTTTAACTTTTTAAGTATACTTATTAGTTTATTAAATAGTTTATTAAAGTTCTTTTATAGTAGTAGAGTTTTTATTAAAAAGCCTTTAAAGCTACTTAATGTTTTAGTAGGCTTATTTGAGTTATTTATTAGTGTTATTATTACTAGATTCTTCTTTATTATCTTTTATACATTATTCTTTTAGTTTTTAAGTAAAGTTATAAACCTATTTATTAAAGGACTTAGATAAAGTAGGAGTGTTTTTAGTAGTTTTAGAAAAGGATATTATAGAATACTATTTATTAGTGTTAAAGGTTAACTTACTAAATAGAAGTTATTAAAATGTTATAACTAGCTGTTTAATAGTAAGGTTTGTATTTAATAAAAGTTAAGGTTTAATATTAATAATAGTACTAGTTTTCACTAAAGGGATTTTAAGGGTTTAAAGTACTTAGGTGATTAGTTTAGGTGTTTAATAAAAGGGTTGTAGTAGTTCCTACTAAAGGACTAAAAGTATTTAAAAATTAATATAAGGTCAATAGTTAAAGAACTATAAAAGGTAGGACTTAAGGTACTTAAGTCTTAGTTATATATATATATATTTCTTTAGATTACTCTTTTAGTTCCCTAATTTATAGTATTAAATTAGAATAGTGTTTTTGTGATTCTAGGTATTGGATTAGTTAGGATTAGTAGTGAGTTTAACTAATTTAACTTTAGTATATAGTTCTTTTGTTTTATATTAAGTATTATACTAATATAAGCTATTATTACTTATTTAACTATTAAGCTCCCTACGGGGTCACTATTAAAGGTCTATTAACTAACGGGTCGTAACAGCTAATTACTTATAGTTTAATAGTAGTAAATTCTAGTAATAGTAAACTTTGCTTTTTTCTTATTAAAGAATTTATACTAGTTTTAGGTTAAGTTAATTCTATTAACCCCCTTAGTTATAAAGTACTTATTACTAGTTTTATAATTAGTTAATAACTATAAAGTTATATAATAGTTATTGCTCTAGGGGTAGAGGCTAGTAGTAAATAGTCTTTTATTAAATATTATAGTAAGTAGTTTATTTAATAGAGTGCTTTTAGGTTATCATTATATATATATAAAAGACGGGAGGAATTAAGGCCTTACTTATAGTAGTACCTTTTTTTTAAGTATAAACGCCACTAAGGCTCGTCAGGCCCTACGCATAATCTAGCTAAAGGTTTGTATAAGTAAAGGTTTATTTAAATATATTTAGTACCGCCTATTAGTAATAGTATTATTATTATTACTAAGTATAGGTAAGAATGATGTTATATATACCCCTTAAGCTTTGTGCTTAAAACTACTTAAACTAAAGGGGGTCAAAGCTACTAAATACACCCTATTAAATACTTCTATTTAATTATACTACTTAATAATATATAGCTATAATATATTTTTTTTAAATTAACTTATAGAAATTTCTATATAAAACACTACTTAAAAAAACACAAATAGTAATACTTTTACTTTTACCTTTATTATTAAGTAATTTAAACCTTTTACTAGATTTAAATAAAAAAAATTAAAAAATACTATTAAAAGGCTCTAAACCTAACTCGAATCCTTAACCTCTAGACTTAAAATTAAAAAGTAATAGTAGTAACTACTATACTATATTACTAAGAAGTAATTACTATATAACTTTAATTTAAATACGTAAGTAAGTAAGTAAGTAAGTAAGTAAGTAAGTAAGTAAGTAAGTAAGTAAGTAAGTAAGTAAGTAAGTAAGTAAGTAAGTAAGTAAGTAAGTAAGTAAGTAAGTAAGTAAGTAAGTAAGTAAGTAATAAGTAATAAGTAATAAGTAATAAGTAATAAGTAATAAGTACTAAGTAATAACTTATGAGTAAGTAATTACTAATAAGTAAGTAAGTAAAAAAGTAAAAAAGTAAAAAGTAAAAAACTATATAAGAGTAGTAATTATTCTACTAAAACTACTTTTTAATTTTATTATAACTATATTAAACTTTATATACTATAGTAACTTATTGCTATATAAAACCTATATTACTTTATATTTACCTTTAAACTACTCTATATCTTTTAAAACCTATTATATTAAAGAAATACTAAAAAGAAAATGTTTAAATCTAGTGAATCCTTTAACCCTCTTAGCGAGTCCTTATTATCTTAACTAAGTAACTCTATTATAAACTCTTAAATATTAATTAATAGTAGTAAAAAAGACTATAAATATGTAAATACTATAGAAAATTAACTAGATTATACATTTAAAAGAACTAAACAGTACCCTATAGTTAATAATTTATTTAAAGTAAAATTATTACCTATACGTTTTAGTTAAGAAAGAAAGGTCGAATTAACCTATAATATACGGGGCTGTAACGCTAAATCTATTACTAAAGTTAAAAGACTTTAAATATTAAACGCAATAACTTACTATAAAAGAAGGCATAAGTATATAGCTACTTCTAAAAAATAAAAGCTAGATCTCTCTAAAATTAAATGTAAGTTTTATGTATTATACTATTATTTATATAAATATTAAATTATTTATACTAATATATAACTACTAGTTTCTAATTATAATAATTAAAGAATACCCCTATTGCATAGTCTACTATTAACGACTTTATGTTTACTATATTAACTTAAAAAAGGGATAGAAATAGTACTATAGTTAATAGTAATACTATTAAAGAGGGAGAAGCATTTAAATTAATTATTAATTCTTTACTACAATTTAACCTTTCCTACTCTACTTTAACCTCTATAGAGTTTAATAGTTTAATTTTATACTTTAATAGGTAAGTTAATCTATATATATTATATACATAATTATATATATATATATTACTATACTGATTTATCATATTAGTACAGCACTTAATATTACCTATAATACCTTTATAAACGCTCTTATAAAGCGTTTTAGCTCTTTTAATACTGCAACTATATATAAATTATAATAGTATATTAAAGCCTATAGTTATATATCTTTTCAGCTAGATAAATAGACTTCTATAGACTTTAAGGCCTATTTAGGTGTCATAGGGTCTTTTATTAATAGTAATTTTAACCTTAATTATATACAACTAGGTATGTTAAATATATAATCTTTAATATACTATTACTAATATATATATAATATAGGGTTTAAATATTTAAGTAATGCCTATATAGGCTACTATATGTAAAACGTATTTATAGAAAGAATAATAAAACACTACTAGATTCTAGTTGACTGAATTATTAGGTAAACTTTATTATAAATTAATATTATTATAGAATTATAAATATATACTAAGATTAATATAGTATTACTAGAGATAACGGCACTAATAATAATACCTTTTTAAATTTATTTATTAATAATTATAGTACTAAAAACAATATAGTACTATATAATATTTACTATATAGTATATATCTTAAATCTAGTTACTAAAGTTATTATTAATAAATTTATAAGCACTGCTATAGATAATAAAGATATTATAGATTTTAAAACTATAGTTATTATTAATAATTATAGTGGGTCTATTGATAAGTTATTTAAAAAAGAAAAAGAAAAAGTTTTAAAAAGTTAAACTAGTAAGTTATATATATATTAATTTATTTAGTATATTATACTAAGTTTTATATAGGTAATATTAGAGCTATTAAAAAGATTGTTATATTACTATGTAATAATAATAGTAATATATATAAGAAATTTAAGTAAGTAATAGATTACGCTAGAAAAAAGAAGGAATTTCCTTTTAATATATATAAAATAAAGATCCCTTTTTATAAGTTATTTACTATATAAAAATACTATAAGTATATATTTTAATAATTTATAGGTTATGAAACTAGATAGAATTTAGTGTTTTTAATACTTAATACAACTATAGAACTTAAACCAGTATTAGATATACTAAAACCATATACTAAAAATAATATATATAAGGCTTTATACCCTTTTGAGCCTAGCTAGACTTAGCTTATATATATAAGAGATATATTACAGACCTTTTATATACTTACTATTTAGTTACAAAGCTAGACCTTTACTACTATTAGTAGTACTTTAGGATTAATTAATAATATATACTATAAACTAATAAACAAAAAAGAATTATATATTAGTAATAGTAATTAAATAGATAAGGTAAGTATATTTAAACTCTTTTATATAAATATTATTATTAATTACTTACTAATATATTATATAATAAATAATAGAGTAATAAATCTCTTTACCCCTATTTTATACCTTTAGTACTAACTATTAGTCTATTAAAAAGAACTAAAAATAAAAGTAAAAAGAGACAAAAGGTAGAATTGAACCTACAGCCTCTAGCTCTAATAATCTAGACTCTAAGCTGCTAGGTTAACTACCTGTAGTGGAATAAACCACCCTAAATGTCTCTTATCTACCCCTCTAGGGTGCTTGTGGCTAACCACAACCCTCGTAGCCGACTATAGCGCCTATGGCTAACCACAGTAAATGCGGCTAACTATACGTAGGGTTTAGAGCCACTTAGCTAAACTGTACGTAGTATACTAAACTCTAAAAGGACTAGTGCCTTAGAAGCTAGGCCTAAAGGGTAAGGTACTAGGCCTATAAAAGGCAGGGCTCTTCCTAGTCTATAGGGGTCTAGACTTTTACTTTTTTAGTAAGTAAGTAATATAGTAAAATACTAATACAATACTATTACTTTTATAATAATACTTTTACCTCTTTTATTTGTATATTATGCACTAAACGTATTTCTTTACTAACTCTATTAAGCCCGATATTACTATAAAAGTATTTAGTAATTTCAATACTAACCTTAATACCCTTATACCTATACTTATAGGTTATAAGTCTAGCTTATTAACTAACCTAACTTTTCCAACTAATTATAAGAGTCTATTTAAACCCACTTATTCAATAACTAACCTTATTTTAACTATAAAAAACTAAAATCTATAACTAATACTTATAAATTACCTACAATTTAAGTCCCTAAGTAACTAAAAAACCTGGTTTTTAGAAAATCCTTAAATTATTTAACTTTCTTTAATAAATCCTTAATAAATCCTTATATACACCTACTATAGCGAACAAATTTTTAAACGATATTTAATTAATACGACCTATATAGAAATTAAGATTATAGTAGCTCTTACTATCTAGTTTAGTTAATAAAAGCTACTACGAGTTAATATTAATAACCCTAAAGTTATAGACTTTAAGTTTATTAACTATAATAAACTAACTAAGATAGTTGAAAAAGATGTAGTAGGACTTTATAGTTTTAACTATTTATTTAAACTACTTGGTTGGTTATATAATAAGTAGTTTACTTCTATTATTTTAAAAAAATAACCCTTAGGTTTTTGGGAGTCTATTTGGTTTTAGTTATTTAAATAAAAAAGACTTTAAACTTATAAAATATAAATAAAATCACTATTCCTAAGTTAAAAGGATAATTAAATTATTAAGTATAGTCTCTATATTTTTATGTAGTACTAGCTAGTAAAGATTTAGTAATAGATCTTACTAAACTACTAGATAATAAGAATAAAGATTTAAATAATAAGATATTGGGTTATATAAGACTTCTTTATAAAGATAGCCCTTTAAGAGTTATAAAAGACTCTAAAATAGCTCTTAAAGCTTAAAAAAGCTTAAAAGAGTTATATTAATTAAAAGGATTTATAAATAAGTTTTTTACTTATAAAGAGTTTTTTAATACTACTTTTAAAGACTTTAATACTTTTAAAGAATACTTTAATAAAGTTAAAGAGCTTATAGATAATCTAACTTTAAATAACCTAGCTTTACTTAAATAAGTAATTATAGCTTAGGTTTTAAATAGTTTAAACGACTTTTATAAGGGGTTTATAACTAATATAACTTAGTTTTTAAAAAAAGACTTAAAAGTCTATACTATTAAGTCTTTATTTACTAATTTATTGAATAAATCTAAAAGAAAGAGTAATAATAACTCTATATAATTCTCTAAGTCTTAAATTAAGTCTAAAAAGACTACTAAACCCTAGAAATAAACTAAGGGTCAATACTATAACTACTATAAAAAACCCGGCTATATAAAGAATATTTATAGATTTTTATATCCTAATAAAACTCCTAATTAATTTAAAAGAATATTAAAAAATAACCCTTTTATAAATAATAAAAAAAAAGAAGAGTTAAAAAATAGAATAAAAGAAAATAATAAGTTAATATAGTTATTAATAACAATTTAACTCTTTTAATTTATTGTTAAAAGTTATAGTTACTTTGAGACTTAATAAATATTGAATTAGTAATTCAAAGGACTTAAATTCTAATATAGAATTTAAAAATATAAGAATTATCTAAAACCCTTATTAATATAGATTTTAAAACTAATAATCTATTACTAAGTAACTTAATAAAATAGTTAACAATAATAGAAAACTTTTAGATTCTTTTACTATATAAAGGAAAATAACTATTTGTTTTAGACTTAGCTATAAGAATTCATAACTAATAACCTATCTCTACTTAATAATATTAGAACTATTAAAATAAAAGGCTAATTAGGGTAAAGTAAACTATCTTTCATTTATAAAAAGGGTAATTTAACTACTATAATAAATAATACTTTTATATTATAAGAGATATTTATTATATATTTAAATTCATATTAATAAATTTTAAGAAAGAATTATTAATAATAATATATTTTAATTTACTATATAATAATAATATAGAATATAATAAAAAGCAAGTCCTTTTAGTAGGAATAAGAGGGAATAACTTTCCTACTTTTTAACTTTAATATATTGTAAAAATTAATAATAAAGATACTATAAAAGAGGCATGTCTAGTTAAGATTAAACCTCTAGATTTGAAGATTAATTATAATAAAGTTGATAAGAATCAATTAAGTTATATAAATCATAATCTTTACTTACTATTCAGATTAACCAAAATAGAGATAGATAAGAGGTCAGCTATGGATATTTTATAAACTCCTCTACGAGGCCTATTTAAAAGGAAAATTCACTAATACTATAAATAAAAAGTCTAGTAATTACGCAAAAGACTATCCTCATTTATATAAAATTACGTTAGACTTATATAGACTAATTACACCTAAAACATATAATAATTATAAATAGTTTATACTATTTATAAATAAAAAGACCCGCTTTATATAGGGAAAATTACTAAAAATAAAGGAATTTAAAGAGGTTTCTACTACTTTTAAAGAATTTAAATCCTTAGTTAAAAATAATAAAAATAAGTATAAAATTAATTAATTTAATATAGAAAGTAGTAAAGAGTTTAATAATAAAAGAATAAAGGTATATAATAAAGAATTATAATATAACTTATAATATAAAACTACTTTACACGTATAGTTTAATATAATATTAAAAGAATACTAATGTAATATAATAAATAAAGTAAGGGCTATACTAATAAACACTAATATTAACTTTAAACCATAGGAGAAGTTCTCTTAGTAGCTATATATCTATATAATAGAACCCCACATAAGTTAATAGCTTATAGACACATATAAAGTTAAGAATAAATATAAAACCCCTTCTAGATTATATATGGATCAGGGAGTATTTATTACTATAAAAAATAAAGACTCTAATATTAAAAAGCTTAATAATATTAAAAGTATAGTAGAATTTAACCATATAATAATACTTATAGAATATAGGATTTAAAGAAAATAAAGCTTTTGGTTTAGAGACGTTGTATATTAAGAATATCTTTATAAAAGATACTAATAATAATAATTAGTGAGCTATTTATACTAAAATAAAATAACATTTATAATTTAGTATAACTAAAAGTAGAAAAGAATTTGTTAATAGTTTTTTTATGATAGATTTAGATTATAATTATATTAATAAGATTAATAATAATAATAATAATAATAATTCAAATTAACTATGGAAACCTCATATAAGAAGAGATCCGAAAGCTATAGATAGGTTGTAATAAGAAGGTAGATGTATTATAAAGACTGTTTATCTTAAATATTATATCCATGTATTAATAGTTTAATAGATAAATCTTATATACTATATTAATAATTTAAATAACTACTATATATAAATAAGTTTTAGAATTGAATGATTTATAAAATTAGATTTAAGTTATATAATATAAATAAATATTAACGTAAATTAAATATCTAGAGTATTATTAAGAAACTATAATTTATTAACCTTCTAGATATAGATAGGTTTATAGAAAAAATGTTGAATATATTAATAATGTAAACTGAAAAACTAAAATGAATAGGCTTGTTGGGTGAAGAGGGCGGTTATAATTAATATATGAGGGGTAGATTACTTAGAACCTTTAGTACTATTATAGGCTAACCCATAAGTTTATTATTTTAATAGCTATATAAAATATAATTAGACATTAAATAATATAACGTTACTAGTGCGTTTATATACACTAATATTAATAAAGAGATATGCGTTTAGACCATCAAATTATTGACATGAATAATAATAAATAGTCTATATAAGATTATAAAGATTTAACAGATTAGTTTGGGACTAGCAGTTCTTATACGGTTATGAATAAAACGTATGGATCAGAAAGGGTTTAAAAAAGATATACTGCAAGGAAGGCTTTAATATAATCGCTTTATGTCGGAAACTGTTTTACATTTACAAAAAAGAAAGCAAGCTATTATGCAGTTTATTATATAGATAACTTTTTAGAAAGAGCATTCTAACCTAAAATTATTAATAGTATAATTAATAATATTTCTAAAGAGATTAATATAAACTACTAGTGCCTAAAAAACTTTTAGGTATTGAAGTAGATATAAATAGGAAAATAAACCCATTTCTATATTAAACTAACATAATGAAATCCCATTAGTTAAATATATGTCAATTACAGGTATTTATCAATTGCAATAATAATATAAAATTAGTAGGCGTTATGAAGAAGCTACTAAAGAAGCAAAATAAACAATCAATAAGAGATAGGCTTTTTAATATATTCTGTTTCCAAAACCAGTTTATATAGCCTTTATAGTTATAGTTATTAGTTTATTACAGGCAGAATCCTTCTAAAGAGTATTTTATTACTTTAAATTAATTATAGTATATCAAATAAACTTCAATCGTAGGGATTTTGACATGAACCACTTAAGAATGTAGTAAACACAGGGATTTTTGTGATCAATTAGCTGAGATTTTTAATAATAGAAAATTCACTATGGCTATTTATTTGTCTAGATTTTATAATATAATTAGTTAGAATACTACAACAGAAAAATAGTAGCTTAATACTTATAAAGTTAAATATATAGTTTTATTAAAGTTATGAAGAAGCTATATATTTATAGAATGCTTATAATGATATTTAATGCAGATTTTAAAAGCCTAAATAAACTAAGACTTTATAGAAAATAAAGTAGCTTAAAAACTAGCTAAAATCAAATTTTATAGGCATGGTTAAGTAATATTAATATTAAAACACTACTTTATGTAAGAAGTAATAATGTAATAATAAAGTTTTACTATTTCATATCTACTAAGTGATAATTTAACTAATGTTTTAACTAAGCTATGGGTAAAATAAAGAAGACAGTGACTATATAACTACTTTAAGTATAGTAGAGTATAAAGGTTTTTTTATCTTTTTTAAAATGAAACTAAAACAAAAGAATATAAATCTATTAAAGAATAAGTTAGAAATAACAACTTATTATATTAAAAAAAGGTCTTTATTAATATATATTTTTTTTTATTTTTACTTTAAATATTTTTATCTAAAAAAAAGGTTTTTTAAAATATTTTATATAGAAGTTTTAATAATAAAAGTCTTTAATACACCTTAAGAACGCTGCCAGATCTACAATAAAATTAAATTAATACATATCTAGCAGGATATTAGTCTATTAAAAAGAACTGAAAAATAAAAGTAAAAGAGACAAAAGGCAGAATTGAACCTATATCCTTTAGCTTCTGTTATTAGACTCTAAGTATTTAGGGTTAACTACTTGTAGTGGAATAAACCACCCTAAATGTCTCTTATCTACTCCTTTAGGGTGCTTATAGCTAACTACAACCCTTATAGCCAACTACAGCGCCCGTAGCCAACCACAGTAAATACGGCTAACCACACGCAGGGCCTAGAGCTACTTAGCTAAACCGTACATAATGTACTAAACCCTAAAAGGACTAGTGCTCAGAAGCTGGGTTTCAAAGGGTAAGGTATCACTAGTCTATAAAAGGCAGTGTGGCCTCCAGCCTATAGGGGTCTAGACTTCTGTTTTTTAAGAAGTAGCAATATAGCAAAACACTAATACAACACTATTACTTCTATAACAATACTTCTACCTCTTTTATTTATATATTATACACTAAACCTATTCCTTTACTAACTCTATTAAGCCCAATATTACTATAGAAGTATTCGGTAATCTCAATACTAACTTTAATACCCTTATACTTATACTTATACTAACTATAAATATAGAGTTAAATATACTATAAAAGTATTTTTCTAACTTAATTAACCTTAATAATTATAAAAAACGCTATAAACCCTATATTATAGAGTATATATTAGACCCTAGACTTAACTATAAAGGTTTAAATAGCGATAATATAGCTAGACTTTTACTTAAGTCTGTTATATAATAAGTTAAAAAGGATTTAGAAATTAAATATAAAAAGTAAGTATATATATTAATACTATTAAATATATAATAAAGTAATAATACTAATTAAAGAAATAACTATAGCCTTAAAGAGTATATAATTAACTATATTACAGCCTTAAACCTTAAAAGTCTTTATTTAAAGTCTACTTAGAATTATATTTCTATAGAAAATCTAACTAGCTCTAATAACCCTAAAAATAAGGGTAAATCTAAAGAAACTACTTCTTTTTATAGTAGTAGCTTTACTATAGATACTACTAAACCTTAAGTTAAGTCTAAAGAGGTTAAATTACTTTAGCCTTAGCTTAAAACGGAATTTATTAGTAATTTATTTTTGATACAAAGTACTAAAGAGAATAAACATTTATAAAAAGACAAAATTAATAACTACTATAAAGTTAAACTATAAGGAGATAAAGTAAGTTAAATATATATATATATATATATTAGTAGTATTAACTATTTTATATAATATTTTAAATACTAATATATTATAAATAGATTAACCCTATTGATTGGTAGAGAGAAAACAAAGTTAAATTCCCTATATTAAGTATAATAGCTTGAAAATATCTAGCTATTCCCTCTACTTTAGCAGCAGTAGAGGCTAGTTTTAACTAATTAAGTAATATAATTACTAAGCAACGGACCCGCCTTAAATATAAAAATAAATACTAATTAGTATTATTAAAAAGCTGGTTTTCTAATAATAATAAAATACAACATAACAAAGAATTATTTTAGCCTAAATTATATACAGATTTATTTAATTATAGGGATATATTAAATAGTAAATTAGATTTTACTATAGAAGAGTCTAAAATAGAAAATAATAGTATAGATTTAAATAGTAATAGTGGACTAGACTTAGATTAAAGGGTTTTTAGAGTTTTTAGAGTTTTTATTAATTATTATTAATATTATAGATTTTATATAAATTTAGTTTACTTAATACTTTACTACTTTACTTTATTAGTTTTATTTTTAAAGTAAATTCTATTCTTTAGTATTTAGTACTTTAAAAATTAATAACTTACTATATACTTTATATTAAGTTAGAAATCCACTAGTCTTATAATATATAGATTTTTCTATATATTACTATATATTTACTTTTTTAAATATATAACCCTTAATATATAGTATAATAAATACAAAGAATATAAATACAAATACATATATTTATATTTATAATATATTTACCTTCCTTAAAAATACAAATATAAATATATGTATTTATATTATTTATATTAGCCCTACTAATATAAATATATATATTTATATTTATTATATTTATATTTTTATAATACTCTACTACTAATAAATTAAGTATTAGACTAATCCTTTTATATTCCATCTCCTATATAAGTTTTAAGCTATTTTCTCTTCCTTAGTATCCCTAAGTAGCTACTTAACTATAGATACGTTACTAGTAAAGACCCTACCACTAAGGACCCCCCCCCCCTCTTAGGTAACTAACGGCCTATAGGTCACGTATAGGTAATAACAGTTAGCACGCGAATTCACCTACTATAACACAGCTTCTACGGATTTAAAGTAATAATAGTATTTAATTAATTTTAACTACTAATTACGCTACTAACGCCGCTAAAACTACTAACGCCGTTTATACACCTCTATATACCCCCGCGCCTAACCGTCTAGTAGACCGTCCCTTTAAACCTATTAAATTTAATCTAAACTGTCCCTCTACTTCCCTTAGCTATTAACCTTTTTTATAACTAATACACTATTATTACAGGCTGCGTGACTATAGCTAGTTAACTTTATTTAAAGGATCTACCCTGCTTTTATTAGTATATATCTTAATATTTAAGCCTTGGGCTATGTACTAATTCCTAGCTTCCTTTACGCTATTAAGAGCCTTGATAGCTATAGTAGTAGCACCTATTACGCTACTATACTAAGCCAGGGCTCTTAAATAACGCGCCTATACCTTAACTTCTTTTTTTATATTTTTAATTAGTAGCTAGTATAGTTAATTATATAAAAACTAAATCTATAGATCCTAGTAGTTCTTTAGTAGTAAGATATAATTAAACTTAATAATAACTACTTATTTATATAATAATAGGGTCTTAAAGTTAGTATTACTATTATTATTATAAAGGCCTAGTATCTTAGTATCTAGGCTAGTCCTAAAGAAGTCCTTATAGACTATAGTTAAGAAACTATAGTTTTTACATTATGAAAGTATTAGGTTTGTTTAACTATTATTAGTAATCAGTATTTGTAATTATATTAAATAAAATATACAATAAAAGAATTAATAAAAATTTTATCACATATAAATTCCTTTTTAACTATATTTACTAAAGCTTACGAACGTATATATATATCTAGTTGTATGTCGAGAAGAATGCTGATTAATAAAGATATCAGGAGCAAGTTGAAAATGATAATAACAAATATACTATATTATTAATATTTACTACTTAATAAATGCAACCTGAAAAATGCAAGATGATTGGTAAGTCATTACAAGACTATACTATAGTTATTAAAGGGAAATATTAGCAATACATTTATTTTCTTTTAATAGTTTATTTATTAATCCCACAAATATCACACACAACCAAATATTCTTAATAATTTTACTTATATTATTTTCATTATAGATTTTTTATTTTATTTATATATATTATAATCAGGTACATATACATAAACTATTTTCATATTTATAGGTTATTACCATTAATAAAAAAGTATTCAATGATAGTATATTATATAGATATTCAAGTTATTATATTCCCCCAGACTTTATAAACTATTCTATATTTTAGTTTCTATTCTATAAGCCTTAGTAACTTTTATATATTATAACCCGTTAGTTAATAGACCTTTAATAGTAACCCTATAAAAGGTTAGTAGTTAAATAAGTAATAATAGTCTATATTAGTATAACACCTAATATTAAACAAAAGAACTATACGCTAAGGATAGATTAGTTAAACTTACTATTAATCCTAACTAATCTAATACCTAGAATTATAAAAATACTATTTTAATTTAGTACTATAAATTAAAGAAGTAAAGAAATAATTTAAAAAAATACACATATATATAACTAGGACTTAAGTACTTTAAGTTCTACCTTTTATAGTTCTTTAACTATTAACTTTATATTAATTTTTAATACTTTTAACCCTCTAGTAGTAACTACTATAACCCTTTTATTAAATACCTAAACTAATTACCTAAGTACTTTAAACCCTTAAAATCCCTCTAATAAAAACTAGTACTATTATTAGTATTAAACCTTAACTTCTATTAACACAAACCTTACTATTAAAAGGCTAGTAATAATATTTTAATAGCTTCTATTTAGTAAATTAATCTTTAATACTAATAAATAGTATTCTATAATATCTTCTTCTAAAACTACTAAAAATACTCCTATTTTATTTAAGTCCTCTAGTAAGTAGGTTTATAACTTTACTTAGAAGTTAACAAAATAATATATAAAGAATAAGAAAAAATAATCTAGTAATAATAACACTAATAAACAACTTAAATAAGCCTACTAAAACATTAAGTAGCTTTAAAGGCTTTTTAACAAAAACTCTACTACTATAAAAAAACTTTAATAGGCCGTTTAATAAGTTAATAGGTATACTTAAGAGGTTAAAAACTAAAACAAGACCCTCTATACTACTACTAATATTATTAAAATACCTATTTATAATAAATATGAAAAACTTAAACTTAACTTACTCATTACTTATAATAAAACCCTAAAAATACTTAAAAAATTCTTAATCTAGGTTAAAACCTACTAAAACTTCTATTATAATAACTTTAAAAATAATACTAAACGTATTATTTATACTACTACGTTCCTTTATAAATACACTCTTTAATAAATTAAACTATTTTAAAAACAGTTCCTTAAAGCCAAAACTTTAAACTACTATACTAGTAAAGTTAAGAACATTTTTATTATATTTAAAAAATTTAAATAAGTCCTTGAAACCCTATTTTAAGACCCTAACTAAAAGTAATAAACTAAGTATAACCTAACCTTACTCAAACAAACTAAGTCTACTACCTACTATACTACTAAATTCTAATATATTGACGCATAACTAAACCTTACTAAAGAATTTAAAATCTTTATATTTTACTAAAACTTAAAAAATAAAGTTAAAAACAAACTTATTAAGATTAACTAACTTAAAACCTTCCTTTAGTATACTAAATTTATAATTAAAATTAATAACTATTTATAAAAAAGATACTATAAAAAAATAATAATAACTAAGTACTAATGTTAATAAAAAGTAATAATAGTAGATATACTAATTCTAGTACTATAACTAAAAATAATAACCTTAATAAAATAACTAATAAAAACAAAACAACTAATAATAAAGTACTACTTATAAATACTATACAGGCCCTATAAACCTTAATACTACTAAATAACAAAACCTTAATAAAAAACGTACTTTTAAGTACTATAACTATAATAAACTAAAATATATAACTAAGAACTATTACTAAACTAAAAAATAATAATAGTAACTAGTACTAAAAATAAATAACTTAATACTATTTTTAAAAAAAGACTATACTAAATTATTATAAACTACGTACTATAGTAATAAATATACTATCTATTAGAATAACAAAAAAAACACAAAATAGTACCCTAAAAACACTAACTACTCTAACTATAATATTATAAATATTCCTAATAAAACACTCACTATTACTTATAAAGTACTATACTAAAAACTAACTTAAAACACTTAAAAACAACTAAATAACATAAACCTATAATAAATATACTATAATTTAATAATACCTAGTAATAAAAAAGTCAAACATAATAACAAACTAATTATTTAAAAGCTTAATACTATAATTAAAGGTCTAAAATACACTACTAATATAGAACCTAATAAGGACTATATAAAACACACCTAAACACTATTTACTAAAAAAAACAAAAGAATAAAAGCCCATAATAAACTACCTATACTTAAAAAACTATATATAAAAAACACAAAAAAAACAAAAAGAATTATAGCCTACCCTACAACCTAAAAAACGCCCAACAAATTAAACATACCTTTTGATTTAAATAAACCTTATAATATTACTTAATAACGTACTTAAAATAAAATTACTTAAAGGACTCTATTTAACACCCAAAACTCGAATTCTAAAAAAAAAACCTCTAATACAAAAAAAACAACAAAAGTACTTACTACACATCCTACTAAATAATAACAAATAATAAATTATATTCTACAAAACTAATCTAGTTAAAAGAACTAAAAGATAGTAGCTAAAAGACATAAACAGAAACCACAAATAGTTAAAACTATTATATAAGTAATATTATAATACTTTTTTAATCACAATACCTTAAAAATAAATATTAAAAACACTTTATAAAAAAACTTAACTCACAATTCTTTCTATACTAAAAAATTACCCTATATAAAAATATCTACCTTAATAAAAAACTCTATATATAAATTATTTATTAATATAAAGGACCTAAAAAAGTAGTTTTTAGACCTAACCCTAGATTTCTAATATAATACCTATATAATAATAACAAAAATTAGTAGAACTACTATATTAATTAATATTAAGTATATTATATTAAAAAAGTATAAACTCTTAAAAGAAAACAGCTCTAAAAAAAAAGAACTAACTTTACACTACCTATCCTTAATATTAAAAACACCCTTAAAAAAAGAGGAATAGTTAAATACCCTAATAGAAATAAAATATATATAAAACAAAAACTAAAGTAATTAAAAAACTAGACTCGCCTACTATAAAAAGATTATAATAAGTAACTAAAACAAAATCTATATACTTAATTATAAAAAAGAGCTTAAAAAAACACCTACTAATATCAGTGAATAAAAGAGGGTTAAAGCCTGAATTAATAAATAGTACCAAAGTACCCTTTTTATTACTATACAGGGGGGGTCCATAAATACAGCGTCCAACACCTAATGCGTCCGACCTCGGCTGACTGGTTCAGAAGCAGACTACTGATTACGCCGTTAACGCTACTGAAACTACTAACGCCTTTTGTACGCCTCCCTAGACTGTCCCTCTGAACCTATTGAATCCGATCTAAACCGAACCGTCCCTTCTCTCAACCGCGCTACGGCTGGTTGACCCGATTGGACCGCTTTTCCCTGCGCTTGTTAGTAGACGTCTTGCTATGTTACTAGGCCTTGTTGAACGTACTAGTCTCTTGTAGACTCTGGGGGATCTATGGTTGTTGTTACCGCTTCTATTACTTACTTAAAGTAGTATTAGTTATTTTTTAAAAATAGTAAGTCTAAAATCTAATTTAGTATTAAATTAACAAGTAATAGGTCTATCTTTAATATTTATTGAAATTTATTACTATTGATTGAAAGGTAAAAGCTGTAAAAATATAATTTAAATCTTTATACTTAAGGGTTAGGCTAGTTAGTTGTGCTGTGTATTAATAGTATGATTGCTGTGTAGCTATATTAATAAGCTGTCATAATACTGGTTCTTAACTATAGAGACGTAGTTATAGTATTTAGTATTTTGTAGTTGAATTTTGTATCTATAGTGGTTTTGCTATTTCAGATACTTTAGCCGATTTTAGGAATGTAGAAGATGAAAGAATCAACAAAAGGCCTTGCTCAGCCTTTTTCTTTGATTATGAATACTGTATTAGGCCCTATAGTACATCACAGTGCTGTAATATAGTGTGATCCAAGCTGAAGGTTGTATAAGTTGAAGGTTTGTTTTGAGATGTTGAAGGAAGCTGTTTGTATGCCGTCTATTGCGTATGTATATTGTTATGCTAATTAGTAGAAAGAGTTATATGTATGTTACAAAGACACTTCAATAAGTTCTACTGAGACTATTTCTGTTTATAGGTTAAACCACTATACACCTCATTACATTTTTATTTATTACACAATGATAATATATAGCTATATATTCTTTTTGATCAATTTATAGAAATGTCCATACGTTGATACCATTGTAAAAAACATTGTAAATAAACTATAAATACTATAGAATAAAAAAATAGATCTTATTTATTTAAATATATAAAAGAAAGAGTATAGTATAATAAAAGTATTATTAAATAGTAAGATCTATGCCCCTTACTTAAACTGTTTATAACTAAAAATATGACTAATACTGAATATTATAAATATAGCAACAAAGTATTATCCTAAAAATACTATAGCTATAAAAAAAACCTATAGATAAATTAGTAGGCTAACTACTTCTATTAGAACCACAGAGAAAGTTTAATTACTAAAGAACATAGTTAACCGCCGGCTTTAAATAAACTCTAACACCAAAAAAACTAATAATAATATTATAATTTATCACTTACTTAAAAGTTAAAAAAGTAGTTACTAAAATGTTATAAAAAAGTACCTCGCTATAATATAAAAAGGATTAATCCCTAATAAAGATTAACTTTCGTTTATTCTAAAAGAATACAAAGTATATAAAAAGCTATTTACTCTAATACTAAAAACAAACCTACTAGAGTATAGCACCTTTAATTATAAAATCCCTATTAAAAGAATAAATACTGTTATTTAATAGAGTTTATTAGTTAAACTAATAAGAAATAAAAGTACTTAATAAGTATATTAATAAACACTTAGCTAAGGGCTATATTAAAGAATTAACATTACCTATAAAATACTTAATTCTATTTATACTAAAAACGAATAGTAAACTATAACTATATATTAACTACTAATAACTTAATAATCTTATAATTAAAAACTAATACTTACTACTACTTATCTTAAAGCTATAAGACCTACTTTATAGAGCTAACTAGTTTATAGCCCTTGACTTTAAAAGAGCCTATAACTTAATTAAAATTAAAGAAGGGAAGGAGTAAAAAACAGTATTTTACTTTTACTAAGGATATTTTAAGTATCTTATTATACCCTTTAGACTTACTAATACCCCTATAACGTTTTGAAATATAATTAACCACGTTCTATAAAAAAAACTTAATATCTTTATAATTACATATTTTAATAATATTCTTATTTTTTTAAAAACCCTTAAGGAATATAAGTAATATATATACTAAGTACTTTAAAAACTCTAAAAAGCTAAGCTCTTTATTAAACCTAAAAGAAGTAAATTTTATACCTAAAAAGTAAACTATTTTAGATTTATTATTACACTTAGAATTATTAAAATATTAAATAAAAGAATTACTATAGTTAAGAACTAGCTAATACTATAAAATGTTAAAGATATTTAATCGTTCTTTAAATTTATTATCTTTTATTAATAATTCCTTAAAGGATATTTAGGAAATATTTTTATACTTATAGATTTTACTAAAAGAAATACTTAATAAGAATAAATAAAACAAAAGAAGTAGTATTCTAAAAAATTAAAAACTAGGTCCTTAACGAACCCGTACTTATAATACCTAACCTAAATCTACTATTTAAAGTAAAAGGTAACGCTTTAAACTATACTATTAATAAACAACTTAGTTAGTGTAATAAAGAAGGACACCTATACCTGTACACCTTCTACTTAAAAAAGCTTAGTAGACTAAAACTTAACTACTAGATCTATACCAAAAACCTTATAGTTATTATTAAAGTATTCTAAGAATAAAAACCATACCTATTAAAAGCTAACTATAAAGTTATAATATATATAAATTATAAGAACCTTATATACTTTACTACGTTTAAAGACTTTAATAAATAATAAGTTAAATAGTTAAAATTCCTTTTAGAATTTAATTTCTATATTATCTATAGAAAACGATTAAAAAATAAAAGAATAAATACTTTTAGTAGATAATCGGACCTAAAATTAATAGTCCTAGATAAAACTTAAGTAATTCTTAAAAAGGATTTAGATAAAAACCTTATACTAGCTATTTACCTCCTTATAATTACTAAACGGATTAGTACTAGTATACTTAAATAAATAACTAATAAAATAATTAGAATAATTTATAGTACTAAAGCATATAAATACTAAGGAGTCACTAAAACATAAAAATACATTTAACAATATTATAGTAATAAAATCACATAAAAACAAGTAGCTAGAACTATTAAAAACTATAAAATTTATAATAAAAGTAAACTAGAACGCTATAAGCCGTATAAAGAAATTTAACTTCTTCTAGTACCTAATAAAGTATAGTAATTAATTTCTCTTAATTTTATTATTAAGTTACTATAATTAAAAGAACCACTTACTAAAACGTAATTTAATAGTATTTTAGCTATAGTAAATTAACTTACTAAGTATATATACTTTATTCTATAAATCAAAGTAAGTACTATAAAAGAACTTATATATATTTTTAATAAGTATATTTTTAGTTAGCACAGTCTACTAAAAAACATTATATCTAATAGAGGAACACAGTTTACTTTAAAGTTTTAAAAATCTCTAATTTTATAGCTTAAATCTAAACTATAATTATCTACTACTTTCTACCCCTAGACTAATAAATAAATAAAAAAGATTAACTAAATTTTTAAAATATACTTAAAAGATTATATTAACTACTAATAAAATAATTAAGTAATTTTATTACTAATAGCCTAATTCACCTATAATAATATAATAAAAAAAAGTATATAGTACTTACCTTTTTACTTTAACTATAAATTAAAACTAACTACTTATAGAGAACTAAAAGCGGGACCTATAGTAGTAAAGGCAGTTGTTTATATTAACTAAATTAAAAAAATCCATTAAAAACTTTAATATAATTTAGAATTTATTAAGTAACGTATATATAGATATACTAATACTTTAAAAATAAAAGAACTATTTTTTAAAGAAAGAGATAGTACGTACTTTATATAATAAAATATTAAAACTAAATAACTAAGTAATAAATTAAATTATAAAAAACTTAAACCCTTTAAAATCATTCAGTAAATCTCAAAAGTTAACTTTAAACTTATACTACTAAATACTATAAAATATTACCTAGTCTTTTATATCTCACTTCTTAAACTAGTACTATAAGGTTCACATACTACTAACCACATTAAAGTTAACCTAAAATAAAACTATAAAGTTAAAAGAATTATTAACTATATTAATTAATAAAACAGTACTAAACTTTAGTACTTTATTAAATAAAAAAACTATAGTTATAAAAATAATATTTAAGAACCTACTTTAAACCTAGTAAATATATAAAATAAACTATAAAAATACTAAATCTAGTAGTAAAAGTAATAAGTTACTATAAATACTAAAAAGCTAGTAAAACTATTACGTATTATATACTTATAACCTAAAATTTAACTAATTAAACCTTTAAAAACAAATCAAATATTTCTTTACTTAAAAACGCTTAATTTAAAATAAGTTTAAAAAACCCTAGTACTCTTTAAGGACGTAACTAAAATACTAAGTAACTTTAAAAAATTACTAACTCTTAGATTATTTTAAAAGGACTTACTAGCGCCCTAGTTAGTAAGATTTAATATTACTTAAGACTTTAATATAGTAAAATAACGATCCTCTATTTTTAATGTATTAAACAACTATATTCCTTAATGAATTAACTCTAACTTATAATCCTTTAAAAAAATACTTTTAATAATAAAGCTAAAAAAGTAACTTAAAGTAGTAGTAAACTACGTCTATAGCACTTTAAGGGCCTCTTCTACTTCTTATTTAGTTTACTTAATCTTTTACTATTCTAATAAATAATAAGATACTATATTAATCAATAAAAAACTTATTATAATAAAATAAATACTTATAAGTATTTACTATATTATTCCTATTATAATACATTGCACTAGTATGTATATACCTACTATAGTAACTTAAATTTTCGCTTATTTTATAAACTTTATTTAACTTAAAATATAAAGAATAAAGTATAATATTAATACCTTTAGATTTAATTATTAAGGTAAGAGTGTATTACTCTTGAGTTTTATAATTCTTAAAATTAAATTTTTACTTTAAAATATACCTTAATATAGTATTAGTATTAATATTAATAAAATAAAAAATAGTACGACTCTAAGTAAGGAGCACGACCTACTTATAACTAGGTCTTAAAAATAAGACCTTTAAAGGAGGAGTTAATATTATAACTTATTAGTTAATAGATCTTTAATAGTGACCCTATAGAGAGCTTAGTAGTTAAATAAATAATAATAGCCTATATTAGTGTAATACTTAATATAGAATAGAAGAACTATATACTAAGGTTAAATTAGTTAGGCTTACTACTAATTCTAACTAATTTAATACCTAGGATTATAAAGATACTATTCTAATCTAGTAATATAGATTAGGGAACTAAAGGAGTAATTTAAAGAAATATATATATATATAACTAGGACTTAAGTACCTTAAGTCCTACTTTTTATAATTCTTTAACTATTAACTTTATATTAATTTTTAAATACTTTTAGCCCTTTAGTAGTAACTACTATAACCCTTTTATTAGACACCTAGACTGATTACCTAAGTGCCTTAAACCCTTAGGATCCCTTTAGTAGAAACTAGTACTATTATTAGCGTTAGACCTTAGCTTTTGTTAACACAAACCTTACTATTAAAAGGCTAGCTGTAATACTATAGTAGTACTTAATATACTTAATAACTCTAGTATAGCTTTTAAAAATAAAAAGCTATAAAAAACCTTTATCTCTTATAGTTTACCTTTATTTATAACGTTTTAGAACGTAGTTAGGCTTTTTATAGCTATCTTTAAAGTAAAATCTTTTAGAGATTTTTTACTAAGTACTTTAAGTATTATACTTAAATAAGTAAGTTTAATTTCTAGCTTCTTTAGTAAAATCTCTGCTTCTATCTATATTACGGGAGACGTGTTTTAAAAGGGGTTAAAAAACAAAGTCTTATTAAAAGTAATATTATAAGTAACTATAACTCTCTTAAGGGCTAGTATTTAAATCTAGTAGAAATTATATATTTATAGAACGTATTCTATAAAATAGCTAATATAAGTTCTTTTTATAACTTTAAAGTCCCGTCTACTTATTCCGGCTTTATAGTTTTTAGTAAAGATATAGACCTTATAGCTATATACCTATATACTTTTAAAGTAAGGTCTTAGGTCTTAAGATAGGTTAAAAGAAAGGTTTTTAGTATACTTATTATAATATTCTTAAAGCTATTTATTTATAACTAAATTTAGAAACTTCTACCCCTAAGACTTATAGAGATAGTTATTATATAGAAATACAACTACTAAAACTACTTTTACCTATAGTTTTAAAGGTAGGTTAGCTCTAAAGAGTATAGTAAGGCCTTTTTAATAATATCTTTTTTAGTTTATTTTTAAAAGCCTATAGGCTCCTTAGTATCTACTAGTAGTATCTTAATATCAATACTATTCTTTTAGGTCTATTTCTAATAGCCTGTTTTACTTTAAATAGTAATAACAGCTTATTTAATATCTTAATCGATTTTATAAATATAAAAACTATATTACTATTAAACCTATATCTTAAAGAGCTTAAAGTATAGGTATATACTATTATATGAACTAATAATACTAACTCTAGGTATAATTAAAGTATTATTAATATAAGTAGTTATTAACTATTACTATAACTCTAGGAAGAAGTAAAGACTTAGTATACTAAAAAGGTCTTAAAAACTTATTTTCTAATATTCTTAAAATAATTTATAAATCCTACTTTATATAGTATTTATATGCAGAATTAGAGAAGTCTTTTTAATCCTTACCCCCCTTTATTATATAGATTAGTTTTTTATGAGTGCTTTAGGCTTAAGTAATTTAGTATAAAGATAATGTATAGTAGTATCTATATTGCATAGTCCCCTAGGCTCTATTAAGATAAATAAGAGTAAATGAGTTATGAAATTAAGTATTAAATATAAAGGTTACTAGTTATATTAATACTTTATAGGATTATTTAATAATAAATATTAAGGGTTATATATTTAAAGAATATAATATTCTCCTTATATCTTAACCATTTTAAAACATAACCAGTCACTCTTAATTATAGCACAAAGTAGAATCCCATTGATAGAACAACACAAAGTTCTTTATAGTTCTTTTTAAAATACATTAATATAAAACCCTAATAAATATTATTATATAAAATGTAAAGTTAATATATACTTTTCAGGCAGTCCTAAGAAATATATTCTTCTTTATAGCTAGCAATAAATAATAAGAGAAGTAGTTGGGCTTAGCAGTTAAGAGCTGCCCAACTTTACCTTATAAGAGGTGAGAGGTAGTGGCTCTAAATCCTACGTTTGTCAAAGGTTTTATACCTCCTAACTATACGTTGCGCGCCCAAAAGTACAGCCAGTTAGAGTTTTCAGGGTAGACCTACCAATCTAATTAGCTAATAGAGAGCCATACACTACCTGAAGCACAGGAGTAGGCGGCCCTACTAGGCTGTATATAGTAAATAGTACTTTTTTTTATAATAAGTATCCCCCAATTCAAATTAAATAAATTTATACATAACTTACTTAATATATTTTTACTAAATAAATATATATTTTTCCCTATAATTTTTTTTCTATACACCTTATATTAAATATTATATATTTAAAATAGGTAAAAGCTACTACTTTACATTTCTACTTTATAATATATGTTTATAGAATAATATAAATGTATATATATAGTTAATAAGATATAGTAGTTATTAAAAATATACTTTGCCTAGTTTATAGTATGTAGTGATTTTATTAAGAGAGATATTTTATTGGTTCATAGGTACTACTACTAGTGTATTGAAGACTGAGACATTTTAAGAATAGGTAATGTTAACCACTGGTGAAGGGTGTATACTAAACTAAGAGTACTCTATAGTAAAGTATTTAAATAATAAATAAGGTAAAGAACTTGTTAAAATCTTTGTGTTAAAGAATTCAGTGCTTTAGTAACTAAGGACTTTACAAAGCTTCTTAGAGTCCTTAGGAGGTTTAGCTAAACCAAGATAAAAGTTTGTCTCCTATTAATTAATTCCTTACTTAAGACATTCTATATATAGCTACTTACTAGAGTTGTTTTAGTTTATAGTTTTAAAACGTCTCTCAGTTGAGGTTATTCTTTTGTAGCATTAGTAAGTAAAAATTAACTTACATATTAGTAGGGGAAGCAGAAGAAAAGCACATATATAAGTAATTTTCTTTTATTATGATTAAATTCAGTTAAAATGAGGTAATAAGTTAGAGCATTTGTAATATAGTAAATACACCGCTAGAGGCTTTTAACCCAACTTTATTTTCGATATTAATAGTGTTATATAGTCCTAAATACCTTAAAGTTATTTGATAGCATGTTTTATAGCTATACCTTAATTTATAGATTTTATTTCATTATTATTTTACTTATTTAGTTAAAAGCAGACTTTAATAGTATTTTAAGTATAATAAAAAGGTTAGATAATTCCTTTTACTAAAAGTAATATTATAAAAAGTACTTATTATAGGCTACTTTTATTTAAACTATTATTAGTAATACTTTATATTTAAAGACACTTTTATAAGGACGTTATTATATTTAGTTAGTAACTATATAAATTAAAGGTTAGTAGGTATATGGCCACATTAAAGGAGCAGGATTATACTTTACAAAATATATCTCCTTTTTTAGTTACTAGTTACACTTTAGGTTAAAAGGTTATTTTATAAATTAATTACAATATAGTTTTAAATGAAGTTAGTAGTGTCTTCAAAGAGTAGAGTTTGTAGCATTATCATAGCATATTCTTTTAGGTGCTGTTTAATTTACTTAAATATATTAGCCTTTATAGTAAGAGTTAGTAGTTTAATAGGGATAGTAACTAGAGGGTTTATAGTTTAGTTCTTTTTTAATTAAGCTTTATAAACTACTTAATAATAGTTTTATTTTTATTTAAAAAACTATTTAATTATAGAAGGGGATAAGGAGGCTTTAGTAATATTAAAGTAGTTAATAGAACTGTTAGGATCTATTTAGTGCTAGATGCCTTAGCTCTTTATAAAGTACTTAAAGGTAGTATACTATTTAATTTATTTATTAGAACTTTTAAAAATAACTTTAATAGTATAATTAATAAATATAATTAAAAAGGTTATTAATAAATATATTATTAAAGAAATTTAAGTATAAAGATAGGTTTAAGTAGTTTCTTTTATATGTATAGTATTCTTAAAGGTATTTTAATTAAGTTAGAGCTAGGCTTATAACTATAGTAAAGTACGCGTATATATAAAGTTATATAGAATAAAATAAGCCATCTATTAAAGTCTACATAGTAGCTAAGGCTAGAGATAACAATAGACGCGGGCACTACACTATTAGGTGAGCATTTATATAAGTATATCATATATAGTTACGTTATAGCTACCCGAAGTAAATAATATAATAATATTAACTACTTAATCAATAAAACTTTTTAATAAATTATATCTTTAGTTAATAAAGTATTTATATCTTTAGTATTTATTAATTTTATATTTAAACTTTAAAAGGCGGTATGATTTTATTTTATATTAAAGTTATTACTAATAGTTCAAGTAGTATAGAACTTTAAAATTATAAAATTACCTTTTATTATTTAATTTAGAAAATGCAATTAGGGGTTGTTATCTATATAACTGTATAGAGGCTTTACTAGTATGTTATTATTAACAACATTTATAGCATTATATCTTTTTATTTATTCTAGAATTAAGTAGAGTAAGTAGAAATCTTTTTTTTAAATATTATAGGTTATTATATGTATAGGAATATAAAAAATAAAAGGAATCAATAAAGGGCTTACTTATAGTACCTTTTTTTACTATAAATACTACTAGGGCTTATTAAGCTTTATAGTATATTATAGTACTTATAATTTAATTAAAGGCTTATATAAGTAAAAGTTTATTTTAATATTGCTACTTATTAGTAATAGTATTATTATTATTATTAGTATATTTATATTTACGTCTATATTTACTGCTATAGTAGGAAGAGTAAGTAAGTAGAAGTAAAGGGAGAAGAGAGAATTCCTACTAACCTTATTTAAATTCATTTAACCAAAGGAGCTAGTTATTAAATACACTTCCATAAATACTTCTATTTAATTATACTACTTAAAAATATATAACTATAATATATTCTTTTTAAAATAACTTATAAAAATATTTATATAAAATACTATTAGTCTATTAAAAAAACTAAAAAAAAGTAAAAAAAGAATAAAAGGTAGAATTAAATCTATAGTCTCTAGCTTTAATAAGCTAGACTTTAAGCTATTAAGTTAACTACTAATAGTAGAATAAACCACCTTAAATATTTCTTATTAACCTCTCTAGGGTACTTATAACTAACTATAACCCTTATAGCTAACTATAGCGCCTATAGCTAACTATAGTAAATATAACTAATTATATATAGAGCCTAAAGCTACTTAACTAAGCCGTATATAACGTACTAAACCCTAAAAGGACTAGTACTTTAAAAGCTAAGTCTAAAGGGTAAAGTACTAAGCCTATAAAAGGCAGAGCTCCCCCTAGCCTATAGGGGTCTAGACTTTTACTTTCTTAGTAAGTAAGTAATATAGTAATATACTAATACAATACTATTACTATTATAACAGTACTTCTAATTCTTTTATTTATATATTATATACTAAACGTATTCCTTTACTAACTCTATTAAGCTTAATATTACTATAGAAGTATTTAGTAATCTTAATACTAACCTTAATACCCTTATACCTATACTTATAAATACTACTTAAAAAATATAAATAACTAGTTAATAACTATAAAGGTTTATAATAGTTATTATTTTAGTTATAAGGGCTTAAGATAAGTAACTTTTCTTTAAATATTATAGGTTATTATATATAAATATATAAAAGATAAAAGAAATTAATAAAGGCCTTATTTATAGTAGTAGTACTTTTTTTTAATTATAAATACTACTAGGACTTATTAAGCTTTATAGTATATTATAGTATTTATAATTTAATTAAAAGTTTATATAAATAAAAGTTTATTATAATATATTTAGTACTACTTATTAGTAATAGTATTATTATTATTACTAGTATATTTATATTTATATCTATATCTATATTTACTACTATAGTAAAAAGAGTAGGTAAGTAGAAGTATTAAAGTATATATACTCTACTAAACTCTACTTAAAACTATTTAATAAAGCTAAAGAGAGTTAAACTTACTAAATATACTCTATTAAATACTTCTATTTAATTATACTACTCAAAAATATATAACTATAATATATTCTTTTTAAAATAACTTACTAAAATATCTATATAAAACACTACTTAAAAAAATATAAGTAACTTTAATAGTTCTAAGAGGTTACTACTAGTATTACTAGGGATTAAGGTATTAATATTATTATTTTTAAGAATTAGAATTAATAGACTTAAATTATTAATATTGTTTTTAAAGTATAGTTTAACTACTATAGACTAAAAGGTTTATAAACTATAAGAGGTTTTAACTATATAGTTTTTACTATTTTCTAAAATTAATTTTAATAGTTTATATTATTTATTTTTTTATACTTTAACTATTAACTAAATAAAGAGATTTAAAGTTATAAAGGTATTAAAGCTATTATATATATTAAAAGCATTATTAACTTTATATTTAGTATAAAGTCTTTAAACCTTTTTAGTTTTTTAATAAATAGGATTTATATATATAATAATACTAGGGGATAGAGTAGACTTAGTAGTAGTTTAGAAGTAAGTACTAAATACTTATAGTATCAGTACTAGTTTATTTAGTTTAGCTGTATTATTAATTACTTTAAATATAGTTTAAAGTAAAGCCTTTTTAAATATATTAAAGTCTTTATATTAATATATTTTAAATACCCTTTTAACTATAGTATAGTATTTTCTATTTTTATTAATACTATAGTAAGTTTTAATTAGTATAATTTTGACTTAAATACTTATAGTAAAAGCTATACTTTTAAATATTATTAATTAAAAAATAGTTTTAAAGTTTATTATAGTAAAGTTAAATAAACTTAAAAGTATATTAATTTATTACTTTTTTACTTTTCTTTAAATAGTATAAATTAAGATATTTAATAAACAATACTCTATATTAAATACTATTACTATATTAACTATATATAGTACTAGTTTATTATTAAAGTATATAATATTAATAATAACTTTATAGTTGAATTTATAGTTATTATAAAGGGTAAACTAAAAGTATTATAGGGCTTTAGTATAGAGTTAGTAGTAATAGTAAACTTTTATTAATTCTTTAATAGTTTTAGTATTAATATTATAGTTAGTTTATTAAAGTATATTATATAAGTATTAAACTAATAAGTATTTAAATTAATAATAAAAATAGTAAAGTTTAGTTTTAGTTAAAAGGTAGTAAACTAGAACTTATTCTTTATTAAAGAGTATTTATAAATAGTTCTATAACCCTCTTTAGAGTAACTAATAGTCTATAGGCTATAGACTTTAGAAAATAGCTATTTAACTACCTACTTTATAAATCTTTTTTATTATTAATTATAATAAATAGTACTTAAATTTACTTACTGTAACGCAGCTTCTACGGGTTTAAAGTAATAAGTATTTTTGATTAATTTTATAAACTACTCATTACACTATTAACGCTACTAAAACTACTAACGCCTTCTATACGCCTTCTATATACTTAACTATTACTATCTCTTTAAACCTATTAAATTTAATTTAAACTAAACTATTTCTTACCTTAACTATTAAATCCCTCTATAGCTAACGCACTATTATTATCAACCGCACTACAGCTAGTTAACCCAATTAGACTACTTTTCTCTATACTTATTAATAAACGTCTCGATATATTACTAGGCCTTATTAAACGTACTAGTCTCTTAGCTCTAGGGGATCTATAGTTATTATTACTACTTCTATTATTTATTTAAAGTAGTGTTAGTTATTTTTTAAAGATAGTAAGTTTAAAATCTAATCTAGTGTTAAATTAGTTAATAGGTTTAGTCTAATATTTCTTATTTAGTTTCTATTACTACTAGTTTAAAAAAGATAAAAGCTAAAGATAGTAATTTAAATCTTTATACTTAAGGGTTAAACTAGTTAGTTATACTACGTATTAATAGTATTAATACTAAGCTATATAGCTACTTTACTATACTACTAAATATTATTCTTAACTATAGTAATTAAGTTATAGTATTTAGTATTTAATAGCTAAGGGACTTCTATATCTATAGTAGTTTTTACTATTTTATCACTTTAAAGGATTCTTAAGTATATAGAAATATAGAAAATCGGAGGAATTAATAAAAAGCTTACTTATAGTAATACCTTTTTCTTTAATTATAAACACTACTAGGGCTTATTAAGCCCTATGTATAGTTTGATTTAGCTAAAGGTTTATATAAGTAAAGGTTTATTTTAATATATTTAGCACTGCCTATTAGTAATAGTATTATTATTATTACTATAGGAAGAGTAGGTAAGTAGAAATATTAAGGTATATATACCCTACTAAGCTCTACTTAAGACTACTTAGTAGAGTTAAAGGGGGTTAAATCTATTAAATACACTCTATTAAATACTTTTATTTATTATACTACTTAATAATACATAGCTATAATACTTCTTTTTCAGAATAATATATAAGAATGTCCGTATAAAACACTACTTAAAAAACACAAATAAATAGCTTTGTTTTTATACTATAAGTAAAATAGTTTTACTTTATTTTATTTATTAAGTTATTAAATATAACTCTTTATTTATTTATATTTATAGAGTAAAATAAAAAATATATATCTATTAAAAAAATATAAAGCTTAATTAGTTTAAATACTATTAATATAACTATAAAGCTAAGGGACTTAATTAGTATACTATTTCTAAAGTCAATTCCTTTATAGCTAGTTTAGTTAGTATTAATTTAAAAGTTTAAAAAAACAGTTTATTAAAAAAAACTTATAAATATCTACTAGTTAAAAGCTTTAATACTTTAGTATTAAGAATAATATTTTATAAAATAGTATTTAAATACTTATTATTATTTGTGTTTTTTTATTTAAGTAGTATCTTATATAAATATTTTAGTAAGTTATTCTAAAGAAATATATTATAGCTATATATTTTTAAGTAGTATAATTAAATAAAAGTATTTAATAAAGTATATTTAGTAGGTTTAACCCCCTCTAACTCTTAATACTTCTACTTACCTACTCTTCTAGTAATAACAACAATACTATTACTAATAGGCAGCGGGCGCGACGAATATATTAAAACAAACCTTTGTTTATATAAACCTTTGGCTAGATCACGCGTAGGGCCTAATAAGCCCTAGTAGCGTTTATAATTAAAAAAAAAGACACTATAAATAAGGCCTTTATTAATTCCTCCTATTTTCTATATACCTATATATAATAATAACCCTTAAAGCTATAATATCTAGAAGGAAAATTCCCACTAGCCCTACTTAGCCCTAGGACAAATAAAAGAATATAATGCTATAAATATTAACTAATATCAATACTACTAAAAAGCATCTCTATACTATAAGAGTTTATATATTTAATATAAACCTTAACTAGTACTACTAAAATAAAAATAATAGAGTAGTACTTATAATTTTAAGAGTCTTATACTATAAAACTACTAATAATAGCTACTATATAGATATAATAATATATAACTTATATATAAAGGGTAAGGACTTTATAAACATTCTAAATAATAAAAATAACTATAAATACTTTAACTAGCTAAAGGACGCGGCTACTAGAGTTTTATTAGCCTAAGTAGCTAATATTAGTATATTTAGTAAGGTAATATTAAGACGGATACTAATAATAGTAGGGAGCGGCTAAACTAGCTATAGCTATATAGTAGCGGTGCGTTAGTTGTAGAGGGATATAATAGCTAAGGGCAGCGACGGGATAGTTTAGTTTAGGTTTAATAGGTTTAGAGAGACGGTCTAAAAAGGTGTTAGTAGTTTTGATAGTGTTAATAGTGTAATTAGTAGTCTATTTTGAAATTAATTAAAAATACTTATTACTTTAAATCTATAAAGGCTGCGTTATAGTAAGTAAATTTAAGTGCTGTGATAAAAAAGATTAATAAGGTAGGTAGCTAGACGGCTTTTTAGAGTACGTGGTCTGTGGGCCGTTAGTTACTCTAAAGGGGGTATACTTATTATTATAAATAAAGACGTTTACTATTTTAAGTTAATTAATTAAGTCTTATTTTATTATAGTATATTTACTAGTTTAATTATTAAAAATATTAACAACTTTTCTTTTTTCAATATACTAAGTTTTTAAAGTAAATTATAAAACTATAATAGATTTATTTTTATTATTATAGTTATTAATTATATAAATATTAATATAATTCTAGTTATTATTAACGTTAAGTACTTAAGAATACTAGTTAAGTATATTATTATTATTTCTTTTTATTATATGTTTTATCCTAAATAAATAATTAGTTATATACTTCTTTTAGTATATTATTAGTTATAGTATAGTAGGTTAATTTATATTTCTTATACTTTTATTAGTATTTGTCTAAGGATACTTTAATAATTAGTAAGTTATTTTATTATATATTTAATATTATTTTAGACTTTAAAAATAGTTCTTAAATAGTTAAAAAGATTAGAGTTAAAATAGAGGCTAATATATATTTTAACTAAAGTATTAGCTATTCTTTAGTTTATTAAACTAATAGTTAGTTATATATACTATCTTAAAAAGTATACCCCCTTTAGAGTAACTAATAGTCTATAAGCTATATACTTTAGGGAACTGTCTAGCTACCTACTTTATTAATTATTTTTATTTAATAAATAGTACTTAAATTCACTTACTATAATATAGCTTCTATAGATTTAAAGTAATAGGTGTTTTTAATTAATTTTAACTACTAATTATACTATTAACACTACTAAAACTACTAACGCTCTTTACTATTCTTTTAAACCTATTAAACCTAAACTAAACCGTCCTATTACTTCTCTTAGCTATATAGCTATAGTTAGTTTAACTACTCCCTACTATTATTAATATCTATTTTAATATTACCTTACTAAAGATACTAATATTAATAAGTATTTAAGCTAATAAGACTCTAGTAACTATATCTTTTAGTTAGTTAAAGTATTTATAATTATTCTTATTATTGAGGATTTTTATAAAGTCCTTACCTCTTATATATAAGTTATATATTATTACGTTTATATAGGAGTTATTACTAGTAGTTTTATAGTATAGAACTCTTAAAATTACAAATACTACTCTATTATTTTTACTCTAATAGCGCTAGTTAGGGTTTATATTAATTATATAAACTTTTATAGTATAGAAGTACTTTTTAGTAGTATTAATACTAGTTAATATTTATAGAATTATATCCTTTTATTAATCCTAGAGCTAAGTAGGACTAGTAGGAATCTTTTTTTAGATATTATAAGTTATTATTATATATATATAAAAGATAAAAAAAATTAATAAAAACCTTACTTATAGTAGTAATACCTTTTTTTTAATTATAAATACTACTAGAGCTTACTAGACTCTATATATAGTATAATTTAGCTAAAGGTTTATATAAGTAAAGGTTTGTTTTAATATTACTACTTATTAGTAATAGTATTATTATTATTATTATAGAAAGAGTAGGTAAGTAGAAGTATTAAAGTAAAGCTAGGGGGGTTAAACCTACTATATATACTCTATTAAATACTTTCATTTAATTATACAACTTAAAAATATATAGTTATAATATATTCTTTTTAGAATAACTTACTAAAATATTTATATAAAATATTACTTAAAGAAATACAAATATTAAAAAGTACTAGAATAGGGATTATAGAATTAAATCTAGTAAAGTATTAATTATAGTACTATTATATTACTATTTAATTTTTAATAGTAAACTAAAGTTAGTAATAAATTTCTTTATATATATTTATAAAGTTAAAGAAGTATATACTATATTTAGGTATTTTTTAGTAAGTAGTAAAAGGGGTATTTTAAAAAGATATATCTTTTAATAAATACTTAAAAGTCTCTTTTAGATTATAGTTATTTTAGAAATTAGTATTTTAAAAACCTTATTTTTCTTTTTACTAAAGTTATTTTAAAAAATAGTTATAAATAATATATTTTTCTATTCTATAAATTATAATTAAAATACTTTATTAGTTTTAAAGTAGTATTATATTTATATTAATATTTCTTTTTAGGTATATATTTAACTATTATAAAAGGTATTAAAGTAATATTATAGAGTATAATTTTTTAGTATTAAAAAAAGTAAACTTATACTAGTTAAGTAGGGTTTAAGCTTTAATATAGTCATTTTTAAAAGTATAAAGCTTATCTTTAAAGAAGTTATATTTACCTCTTTTATACTTTATTGTATTAATTTATAGTTTTATAAAATTAGTTAAACTTTAAAAATATAAAGAAAAATTAAAATACATATCTTAGTACTATTATAGTAGTAGTATTAATTATTATTATTATAGGAATACTAGTATAAATAGTATTTTATAATTTATTTCAAAGTTTATAAAAGTATTAAATATTTAACTTTATAATTTAAAGTCTAGTTTATAAGGTTATTAGAATCTAAAATAGGGTTTTAGTTTTTATATTTAATTAAATAAAAGTTAGTGTATTAACTATATAGTTAGCTTTTTAATTTTTACTTAAAAAGTTAAAAGTAGTAGTACTAGTAGTAAATCCTTTAAAATAAATCTTAATTAGCCTTTAGTACTAACTACTATTTCTTTAACTCTAGAGTTATTAATTAAAGTAATTAGTAATATTATTTTACTTTTTAGTGAAGAGTATTTTAAATATATTTATTATTATAGTTTTTTAATTAATAGTATAATTAAATCTTTTAAGAGACGTAAGTAAAGTTTTAAATTATTAAGTAATCTTTCTTTAAAGTAGTTAAATATTTTTACTATTTATGTTTTTTTACGTAGAATCTTATATAGACATTTCTATATATTATTCTAAAAAGAATATATTATAGCTATATATTATTAAGTAGTATATTAAATAAAAGTATTTAATAGAGTGTATTTAGTAGGTTTAACCCCCTCTAGCTTAAGTGGTCTTAAGTAGAGCTTAGTAGGGCGTACGTACCTTAATACTTCTACTTACCTACTCTTTCTATAGTAATAATAATAATACTATCACTAATAGGTAGCGGGCGTGACAAATATATTAAAATAGACCTTTACTTATATAAACCTTTAGCTAGATTATACTATATATAGGGCTTAATAAGCCCTAGTAGTGTTTATAATTAAAGAGAAAGGCATCCTAAGTAAGCTTTTCGTCAATTCCTCCCGTCTTCTACATTTCTATATACCTAAGAATTTAATAAAATAGTAAAAACTACTATAGATATAAAAGTCCCCTAGCTACTAAATACTAAATACTACAACCTAGTTACTATAGTTAAGAATAATATTTAGTTGTATAGTAAAGTAGCTATATAGCTTAGTATTAATACTATTAATATATAATATAGTTAGCTAGTTTAACTCTTAAGTATAAAGATCTAAATTACTATCTTTAGTATTTACCTTTTTAAACTAGTAGTAATAGGGACTAAATAAAAATATTAAACTAAACCTATTAACTAATTTAATACTAAATTAGATTTTAAACTTACTATTTTAAAAAAATAACTAATACTACTTTAAGTAAGTAGTAGAGGTAGTAATAATAACTATAGATCCCCTAGAGTTAAAAGACTAGTATATTTAATAAGGCCTAGCTAACTATATTAAGACGTTTACTAATAAGTATAGAGAAACTTAGAATATAGTTAGTAGGTATAGTATAAAGTAAATTAAATATAACTTATAGTGGTCTAATTGGGTTAACTAGCCGTGGCGCAGTTAAGGAAAGGGACGGCTTAGTTTTAATTAAATTTAATAAGTTTAGAGGGACAGTTTACTAAAGAGGTGTATAAAAAGGCGTTAGTAGTTTTAGTAGTATTAATAGCGTAATTAATAGTTAAATTTAATTGAAAATACTTATTACTTTAAATCTATAAAAGCTGTATTATAGTAAGTAAATTTAAGTACCGTCTATTAAACAAAAAAAATTAACAAAGTAAGTAGCTAGATAGTTTCTTAAAGTACGTAGCCTATAGGCTACTAGTTACCCTATAGGGGGTATATTTTTACTATATATATAATATATTAGTTTATTTATAAAAGAAATTTATTAACTTTAATAATATTATAAAGTACTTTTATATTATTTATTTTATTATATAACTTAGACCTAATAAAAGGTCTAGGTAAAAAGATAAAAAACACTACTTAAAGAGAGATTTGAACCCTCGACCTCTAGACCTAGGAAATAAAAAGCAAAAAGTAAACCACTGTGCCAAACTGCCGCTGCCATGTCCTCAGCAGCAGCAGCTAGCTATTAGTGGCTTAGATTAGTGTAATTTATACATATATGCCTAATAGGGCTAATCCAAGCAGCTAAATCCTAGCTTACGCCCAGCTAATTACTAGTACCAGTACGTAAAACGCCGGTTTAACTAGTAATACAGCCGGCCTATTATAGTGGTTTTACTAGTAAACTAGTGCCCTATTAGTAGTAAACTAAGCCTAGTTTAGTAAAGACCCACTTTTTAGCTAGTATATGAAAAAGTATATAAAAAGGGAAAGAAAAGGTCTATATAAGCAGCAGTTTACCCCCAGTATTTAGAATAAAAAAAGTAAGCAATTACAACCCAATACAGCCAACTACTACTATTCTACCCAATCAAATTACACAATTCTATAGTGCCCCACTTTTCTTTTACTTTTACACATCCAACTAAACCTAAAATAGCCCTAGTTTATAAAGGCTATTTTAAGTATAACCTCTACTCACACTTCCTCACTCTTAGTAGTTATAAGCCCAGCTACTTAAACCTTATAACTAACACTACTTTACTTAATTTAAACAAAGCCTTACCTATTAAGGCTAGCTCCAACAGCCTAACTAATTAGAGTAATCCCCACATAACCTTATTTTAATATTAACCCTACTAACTAAACCCCTCCTAAACTAAAAATTAACTAATTCTTAACTTTTTTAAAAGCTTTTTAGAAATTACTTATACTATTAAAGGCTCTAAATCTTTCTATCATAACTAACTTTGTACTATATATATAAAAAACAAAATATTCACCTCTTTTCATATATTTCTCTATAAAAATCAACTTTTTAAAAATTCTATTTAACACAACTAACCTTATTCTTTTAATTTCACTAATTCTATTAACAAAGCAGCCCCTATTATTAAGTTTTAGCTATTTAATTAACTTATAGAACCTTAGAAGTTAAATATTCCTTTTTATTTTTCTAATTTCTTCGTTATTACTAAAGTTTACTATACTCTAAAAAAAGTCTTTTAAAAACTTTTAAGAATTTATTAACTTTAAATTAAAAAAACAAATTCTTTTAAGACCTAAAACTCCTTTTTAAGTCTCTTAGTTACTACTTAGTATAACTATATACTAGCTAAACTACTTTTTTTCTTAAATTTCTATTTAAATTAATAAAAATCCTATTTACTTAGTAAATTCAAGTCTTTTTTAACTATATTAAAATAAAAAAGTATATCCCTTATCTTATAAGTAGTACAAACTACCTAGTTTAGTTTACTCGTTTTAAAGCTTTACTTATTAATAAAAATATAAAAGTTACTTTTAACTCTACTCCTCGTAATAACCAACTCTTAGAAGATTCTAAGATATTAGCTTATATAAAGCTATTAATTAAGGATAGCCCTCTTAGAGTTATAAAAGACTATAAAACAGGATTTAAGGCTTAAAATAAATTAAAGAATCTATATAAACCTAAAGGCTTTACTTCTAAGTACTTAACCTATAAAGAGTTCTTTAATACCTCTTTAGAGGATTTCTCTACTATAAAGGATTACCTAAATAAGGTAAAAGAACTTATAGATACCTTAGTTTTAAAAACTATAGCTCTACTTAAATAGGTTATTATAGCCTAGGTTTTAAATAGCTTAAATAATAGTTATAAAGGTTTTATAACTAACGTAACCCAATCTCTTAAAAAGGATTTTAAATCCTTTATTATAAAGTCTCTATTTATAAATCTTATAGATAAAGTAAAAAGAAAGGAAACTTCTAAAAATACTCTATTAGTAAAACAGAAGTTTACTAAATCTAAAAAACCTTAAAAAAGAACTAAGGGGGTATACTATACCTACTATAAGTTTTAAAGCTATAAAGTTAAAAATTATTTCTTTTTATACCCTAATAAAGCTCTAGGAGACTAGAAAAAGAAATAAAAAATTATAAAATCTAAGCCTAATAGGGCTAGAAAGGCCCTTAATATAGCTCAAAAGGCTTTAATAGCTAAAAAGACTTTACTTATAGACTCTTTAGATACTAAAAAGCTAAAAGCCTTAGAAGCTAAAGCTAAAGAAGTAAATACTTCTTAACTAAACTCTATATAGCTTAATAATAAAGCTAAGAAAGAAATAGAGTAAGAAAACGTAAGTTTAACGTAAAATAACCCTTATAATAACTCTACTAAGTAACTAATAGGTTCTTTAATTTAAAGGATTATTAGTAGTATAGAATATAGAGATTCTAAGGATAATAGTAACTCCTTTTACTTAAATACTAGAGCTACTATATATATTATAAGTAATAAATCTCTTTTTATAAAAACCTCTTTTATAAGTAAGAAGGTAAACTGGGGGAAAGCAAACTCTATAACTGTCTCTTTAATAGGAATAGTTATAATTAAATTCCCTCTATTAAATAAAGTCTTTATATTAAAAGACTACTATTATATACTTAAATTAGGTATTAATCTACTTAGCTAGAAATAACTAAAGTACTATTCTATTACTTCTATACTATATAAGGATATAGTACTATTATATAGTATAAGCCTTAATAAGACTCTTTATAAGGGAGTATTATAGTCTAGACTTTATAAAGTTTCTTTATAAACCCTCTTTTATAATAAACTTTAAAAGTTATAAAGTAGTTTTATAGTAAATATAACTACTATAACAGCTAAAACACTATATAAGCATAAACAAATCTATTTACCTAAAGTAAATCTTAATATATATACCTTATAGCATAATAGGTTAGGCTATATAGGGGATAAAGCCCTTTAATATCTTCCTAATAATACTATAAGTAATATAAATTTAAAAGAATATAAGAAAACAAGTTTATTTAGTTATAAGGCCTATAATAAGGCTAAATTTACTACTAAAGCTAATAAAACCTCAAAAGACTATAATAAGAAATACCCTTTAAACTATAAAGTTATAGCTGATTTATATAGCCCTATAACCCCTCTTACTTACGATAATTATTAATAGTTTATTATTTTTATAGAGCAGAAGTCTAGATTAGCTTATATTAAGCTATTAAAAACTAAGTCTTTAAAAGAGGTTAATACCGTAGTACTAGAATACTATAATAGAGTTAATATTAACTCTAATACTATAAAAGAATTCAATACAGACGGAGGTACTAAATTTAATAATAACCTTATAAACTATACTTACTTTATAAAAGGTATAACTTATAATATAAAGGTCCCTTATACATATGAGCTAAACGGCATAATAGAACGTATTATACGTACTATAATAAACAAAGCTAGAGCTTTATTAGCTACTACTAATCTACTTAATTACTTATAGGGAGAAGCAGTATTAGTAGTTCTATATCTATATAATAGGACCCTACACAGCTCTATAAACTTTAAAACCCCCTTTGAGCTAGCTATAGGCTGTAAGCCTAATATAGCTAATATAGCTACTTAGGGAAGTTTTTGTTACTATAAGAATAAAGACCCTAGCCTTAAAAAACTAAATACTAAAGTTTATAAAGGAGTTATAATTAACTATAATAAATCTATATATAAGATTTTTGATATAGAAAAACGTAAAGCTATATGGGCTAGAGACGTAAAAATTATAGAAAATTAGTTTATTACCTCTACTATAAGAGATAAGCTCCCTACTATAATAAGGGATATAAATAACTCTAATAATACAGAGTTTAATATAAAACTACGTGATAAAGCTAGCGGTCTAGACTTGAATCTGGAGGTAAATAAACACAATAATACTAGTAATAATACTAGTAATAATAATAATAATAATAAAAACTCTATAGTAGTAGAAATCCCTACTATACCTAAAGAGGTTAAAGAGTCTTATACAGACTATACTTGGGTTATAGATTAAGAAAGAGCTCTAATTACTATAAAAGACTGTCCCCAACTCTCTATAATTACCGCTATAAATAATAGTAAAAAAAGGGCCTCTTATATTCTATCTACTAGTACTCTAAACGAACCTTCTACTTATAAACAAGCTATTAATAGTACTGAAAATCAGTACTGGATTTAAGTTATGAGGGAAGAAATCGTAGAGTTAGAGAAATCTAAGACCTGGTATATATATAAACCTCCTATAAACATAAAACCACTAGGGGGTAGATAGGTATATACACTTAAACATAACAATAAAGGCGAAATTATTCACTATAAGGCCCGTTAGGTAGTACAAAGTTTTAACTAGTATATTAGTATAGATTACTTAGAGACCTTTAGTACTACCTATAAGCCTGAAAGCTATAGAGCTATACTTATACTAGGAGTTAAAAACTCTTAGTTTTTTAGGTAATATAACGTAAAAAACGCCTTTTGCCACGCTCTAATAGATAAAGATATCTAGGTTTAACAACCTACTAGATTTTCTATAAATCCAGTAACTAGAAACTATATATATAATCTAGATTATAAGAATACCCATTCTATAGGATATTACTGTAAGCTATATAAGGCTTTATATAGTCTTAAATAGAGCCCTAGACTCTGGTATAAGTATTTAAAAAATATTTTATTTAAATTAGAATTTACCTCGTCTCTATATAACAAAGGAATCTTTATAGCTAATAATAAAGCTATATAAGCTATAATTATTTATTACGTAGACGATTTTATACTTTCTGTAACTAAAGAAAGTTAAATAGACCTCTTTTATAATACTTTAATTAAGTATATTAATATAAAGGATATAGGAAATCCTATAACGTTTTTAAAGAACAGAATCTTTATTAATAAAGAAGATAAAACTATAAATATATACCAGACTTAATATATAAATAAAGTTCTTAAGAAGTATAATAAAGAGTTAATATATATATATAACACTCCTTTATATACTAGTATTAAGCTATATCCTAATAAAGGATAAGCTACTAAAGAAGAAATAAATATTTACTAGTAAGAAATAGGCTTTTTAAACTACTTAAGTTTAAAAACAAGGCTTGATATAACTTATACAGTTAATATATGTACTTGCTATATAAGTAACCCTTCTAAAAAGTATATTATAGCTTTTAATAGAATATAGAGATATTTAAAGAAGTTTCTTTATTTAGGATTAATTTATAACTATAATATAAACCTAAATCTAGTAGGTTTTTCAGACTCTAATTAGGCTAGAAACCTAGTAGATAGAACCTCTACTATAGGTTATATATTTATCTTTAGTTTATATAATACTATTAGCTAGAATAGTTAGAAACAAAAAACTATAGCTTTAAGTACTTACGAGGCTAAATATATAGCCCTATACAAGGCTTCTAAAAAAGCTATATATCTCTATAACTCTATAAACTATATATTTACTACTTTAAGTTTTAAACCTATAAATAAACCCTCTATCTTAATAGATAACAAGGCAGCTTAAAGAATAGCTGAAAATCCAGAATTATATAAGAAAGCTAAGTATATTGATATTAAATATCATTTTACAAGGCAAGCTATATATAACGAAAAACTAGTTTTATACCATATTAATACTAAGAGTAACCTAGCGGATATTCTTACTAAACTAATAATAAGTAATACTTTATAGTATTTTAAAGACACTATAAGTCTTAATAATAAAGAGTTTTTACCTTTACCTAATAAGAATATACTAGACTTAAAACCCAAAGAGGTTCAATAAATAGTCTATTAAAGGTTTCCCTTATTTTTTTTTTATATAAAAGAGTTTTTTATAATATTTTCTCTTACTATTTCCTTATATAAGGTTTAAAAGTTTTTACATAAATAGCTATATTTTTTTTCCCTTTTATAAGGTTTTTTTTCATAAGCTATATATACTTTATACACTATATACACCTTAAAGGGGTAACTTAGACCTAATAAAAAGTCTAGGTAAAAAGATAAAAAACACTACTTAAAGAGAGATTTAAACCCTCGACCTCTAGACCTAGGAAATAAAAAGCAAAAAGTAAACCACTGTACTAAACTGCCGCTGCTATATCCTCAGCAGCAACAGCTGGCTGTTGGTGGCTTGGATTAGTGTAATTTACACATATATGCCTAATAGGGCTAATCCAAGCAGCTAAATCCTAGCTTACACCCAGCTGATTACTAGTGCCAGTGCGTAAAACGCCGGTTTAACTAGTAATACAGCCGGCCTATTATAGTGGTTTTACTAGTAAACTAGTGCCCTATTAGTAGTAAACTAAGCCTAGTTTAGTAAGGACCCACTTTTCAGCTAGCATGTGAAAAAGCATATAAAAAGGGGAAGAAAAGGTCTATATAAGCAGCAGTTTACCCCCAGTATTTAGAATAGAAAAAGTAAGCAATTACAACCTAATACAGCCAACTACTACTATTCTACCCAATCAAATTACACGATTCTATGGTGCCCCACTTTTCTTTTACTTTTACACATCCAACTAAGCCTAAAATAGCCCTAGTTTATAAAGGCTATTTTAAGCATAACCTCTACTCGCACTTCCTCGCTCTTAGTATATATTACTCTATTATATATATATTATTATAGTTTGTGTTTTTTTAAGTAGTATTGTATATAGATATTTTAGTAAGTTGTTCTAAAAAGAATGCATTATAGCTATATATTTTTAAGTAGTATAATTAAATAGAAGTATTTAATAGGGTGTATTTAGTAGGTTTGACCCCCTTTAGCTTAAGTGGTCTTGAGTAGAGCTTGGTAGGGTGTACATACCTTGACGCTTTTGTTTATTTACTCTTTTTATAGCAATAACAACAATGCTATTACTAATAGGCAGTAATGTTGAAATAAACCTTCGTTTGTGCGAACCTTTGGCTGGATTACGCGTAGGGCCTAATAAGCCCTAGTAGTGTTTACAATTAAATAAAAAGGCACTACTACTATAAATAAGGCCTTTATTAATTCCTTCTATCTTTTATACACATACAATAACCTATAATATCTAATAAAAAGTTACCTACCCCAAGCCCTTATAACTAGGACAATAACTATTATATAACTTTATAGTTATTAATTAACTATAAAAGTAGTAATAAGTACTTTATAGTTAAGGGGGTTAATAAAATTAACTTAACCCGTAACTAGTATATATTTTTTAATAAAAAAAAAACTTACTATTACTATAATTTACTACTATTAAACCACTAGTAATAGGCTTAATATAAACACAACAATTCTTAGATTACAGAACGGAACCCTTTTAAGTATTCTATAGTCTAAGGCTAACTACGAATACTTTAACTAGTTAAAGGACGTAGCTATTAGATCTTTAGTGCTCTAAGTAGCTACTTTAGTGATATCTAATATTAGTATATTTAGTGAGGCCTGTGTGAATGTCGAGGGGGATGCTAACAATAGCAGGACTAAGCAGCTGGACTAGCTGTAGCTGCGTGGCTGAGGGAAGTAATGGGACGGTTTAGATTAGATTTAATAGGTTTAGAGGGACGGTTTGCTAGGGAGGTGTATAGAAGGTGTTAGTGGTTTTGGTAGTATTAATAGTATAATTAGTAGTTGAAATTAATCGAAAACACATATTACTTTAAATCCGTAGAAGCTGCGTTGTAGTAGGTGAATTTAAGTGCTGTGATGAAAAAGATTGACAAGGTGGGTAGCCGGACGGCTATTTCCTAGAGTACGTGGCTCGTGGGCCGTTAGTTATTCTAGAGGGGGTATATTATTATAGTTAAAATACTACTTATAGTAAAGTAAAAAAAGAAATCTACTAAGTAGAGAGTATTTTAAGTAAAATATTTAATAAAGAATATATTTAAACTAATATATATATTTAGTAAGTTAATAAGTAAAGGGTATTTAAAAAGAAGAGTAAATATATTACTAATATTAACCCCCCTTTAGTAACTATAATACTTAAAGTTATTACTTAGAAATAACTTCTACTTATCTACTTTTATACTATAAAGTACAGCGGGGTAGTAGCTATAGTAATAATAATAATACTATTATAAATAAGTAGTAATATTAAAATAAACCTTTACTTATATAAACCTTTAGTTAAATTATACTATATTATAGTAGTATAACGTACTATAAAGCCTAATAAGCCTCAGTAGTATTTATAATTAAAGAAAAGAGCACTACTACTATAAGTAAGGCCTTTATTAATTCCTTCTATTTTTTATATTTTTATATAGTTAATAATTATAATAAGTTTAATATAGCTTAATAAATATATTAAGTCTAAAAACTTTAGTTTTTTAACTATAGCCTATAGAGACTACTTTAGATTTAACTAAACTACTAAAAACATAGGCCTTACTAGCCTTAATAGTAGTACTAACTTTATAGACTTTCTACTTAAAATATAAGTAACTATTACTAAGTTTAAATACTACTTACTATTAAAAAACTACTTAAATTTATGAATATAACCTTTATATAATTAACTATACTAACTACTAATTAAAAATATAGCAAAAGGAGTTAGGGCGTAGGCGCGTTACTTAAAAGCCCTAGCCTAGTATAGTACTATAATAAGTACTACTACTATAGCTATTAAGGCCCTTAATAGTATAAAGGAAGCTACTAAAAATTAATACATAGTCTAAAGCTTAATAATATATTAAAACGTATACTAATAAAGGTAGAGTAGATCCTTTAAATAAAGTTAACTAGCTATAGCGATATAGCTAAGGGAAGTAGAGGAACAGTTTAAATTAAATAGTAGTTTTAGCAGCATTAGTAGTATAATTAGTAGTTTATAAAATTAATTAAATACTACTATTACTTTAAATTTATAAAAACTACGTTATAATAAGTAAATTTATATACTAATTACTAACTAATAATAAAAGTTAAAAATTAATTAATTCTTATATATACTTTATAAACTATTAGTTACTTAAAGGGGGGGGGGGGTCCTTAATGGCTAGGGTTTTACTACTAATATATCTATAGTTAAGTAGCTACTTAGGGATACTAAGGATATATTACTCTATTATAAGTAAAGTAGTTACTTATAATATAAAGTATATTTTTAAGGCCTTATTAACTAGAGTATTTATTTATCTTTTAAATTATTACTAAAATAATATAAAAAGGTTTTACTTCTTAGGTTTTAGCTTTATATATTAGTATAAGTAGTATACTATTTAAGTATTAATATAGGTAAAAGATATTAGTTTATTAGTATTAAAGTTAATAGGCTTTTTTTAATACTTAAGATTTACTTATATTATAATTTTATATAATAAGATTTTTAACTATATCTTTTTAACTATTAAGTTAAGTAAAAAGAAGCTTAAAAGTACCTTAAATATATTTATTAACTCTATTAGTATTTAAAAAGGGGATAAAAGCGGATTTAGAAGTTATACTAACTCTTTATTCCTTTTTTCTTAATATTAATACCCTTCAAAATATTAAAAATACTTAATTTTACTATTAAAAATTTAAAAAGAAGTTCTTTTTTACTTCTTAATAAGTCTTTTTCTTTAGTAGAAACTTATTATAAAACATAAAAATATAAATTTTAATAGTTAACTTTAAGAATAGTTTAATATTTATAGAATAGTATTATTAAGTACTAATATTATTAATTTACATTTATAAATATTAATATTATATTAAGTAAGTATATAGTAGTTACCTATTTCTTTTAGTTAAAAGGGTAATAGTAATATTAAAGTTATACTACTAATTAATATAATAAAACGTATAGATAGAAAAATATAAAAAGATAAAGCTAAAAGCGTTAGGGGCCTTAGCTATATTAAGTATACTAACGGCCTTAAGGGCCTTAAATACACTAAACGCACTAAGAGCTATAAACGTATTAAATACGTTTATAGCCTACCTAAGTCTTTTACCTATTCTTTTTTAATACTTATACTTTTATTTAATCTTTTTTATTAACTTTAAAGCTAGGCTACTAAAGTTCTTAGTACTAGTATTATTTATTAGTCTATTAAAAAGAACTAAAAATAAAAGTAAAAGTGACAAAAGGCAGAATTGAACCTACAGCCTCTAGCTTAATAAGCTAGACTCTAAGCTGCTAGGTCAACTACTAATAGTGGAATAAACTACTCTAAATGTCTCTTATCAACCCCTTTAGAGTGCTCGTAGCCAACCACAACCCTTGTGGCCGACTATAGCGCCCATAGCTAATTATAGTAAATATAGCTAACTATACACAGGGCCTAGAGCTACTTAGCTAAACTATACGTAATGTACTAAACCCTTAAAGGACTAGTACTTTAGAAGCTAGGCCTAAAGGGTAAGGCACTAGGCCTATAAAAGGCAGAGCTCCCCCTAGCCTACAGGGGTCTAGACTTCTACTTTCTTTATAAGTAAGTAATACAGCAAAACACTAATACAATACTATTACTACTACAATAATACTTCTACCTCTTTTATTTATATATTATATACTAAACCTATTCCTTTACTAACTCTATTAAGCCTAATATTACTATAGAAGTATTCAGCAATCTTAATACCAACCTTAATACTCTTATACCTATACTTATATTATTAAATATAGTAGTTTCTAAAAGTATTTTAAAAGTAAAAAAAGTAGTAGAGGTACTTTAAAGAGTTTTAATAATAGTATAATACTTTTTAGTTAGTATAGAGTTATTAAAACCCTTAAAAAGCTTATTATTAACTTTATACTTATTATAATATTTAATAGTACTACCCTAAAAGGTACTCTAAGTACTATAGACTTTAGTAATATTATAACTATTTCAACTAAAGTAATTAAAGAAATAAATACTTTTTATAATAGGGTTTATAAAAGTATTATAGTAGAGGTTAGGCATACTATAGGGAAGAACTAAAGTACTTAGAATAATAAGAGTCTAAAAAACTATATTAAAAAAGGCTTAGTTAATAGTTAAGTTAAAACTAATAGAGAATTTACTATAACTAGTAATAAAATATTATTTTATTATACTTTAAGTAGCTTTATAACTAAAATTATTAACTAAAAACTAATAAATAATACTATTACTAGAGTTAAAAGGAGTAGTAGTTTCTTAATAAGAACTACTAATAGGGTTAGTAAATAAAGACTAAGTACTATAAGAATAAAAAGAAATAACTAGGTTACTATAAGAGTTAGTAAAAGAAACTTTATAACTACTAGTAATAGTAGAGTAACTATAAAAGTAATAGTTAATTAAAAGCTTATTAATATTATTATTAAAGTTAAAAGTACTAGTACCAGTAAAAGCTAGGAATTAACTAGTACTATTAATTTTATTATTATTAAAAACCTTAGTATTAGTATTAGAGTCTTTAAGTAACTCCTAAGTAAAAGCCTTTTTCTTTTAAGTACTTTTATTATTAATAGTACTATTTATTTATTTAGAAGTAATATAATAGGTATAGTTAAGGGCCTTTTTATTATTAAAGTTCTATTTAATAGTAGTAACTACTTTAAAGTTAGTTATAAACTCTTAAAAAGCCTAAATATAAGTATAGTAACTATAAGTATTATTTATAGTAGTAGTAGTTAAAAGGTTTTAGTTAGAGTAGAGATTTATTATAAAAAGGGTTAAAAATAGTCTTTACTTAGCTTTAATTATATATAGTATAACTAAAGGGGGTTAATATTAGTAATTTATTTACTCTTTCTTTTAAATAACCTTTACTTATTAACTTATTAAATATATATATTAACTTAAATATATTCTTTACTAAATTCTTTACTTAAAACATTCTCTACTTAATAGATTTCTTTTTTTACTTTACTATAAGTAGTATTATTACTATAAATATATATATATATATATATAAATAAAGTACTTATGTACTTTAATAAAATACTTTTTATATTATATATATTTATATAAATAAATAAGTAGTTTTACTTATTTAACTAAAGTACCACTCTAAAAGTAGGCTTATACTTTTTAGTACTAAAACTATAGACTTACCTATCTACGTTCTAGTAGTAGCTATTAGTACTTTATATAGTATAGATATATATACAAAATAGCAAGTAGCGGCCCTAGACCTCTTAGTCACAGCTTACAGCTCGCAGCTTGCAGCCTATAGATTATTAACTACGTCCTCTATCACTAAAGCAATTAAAGCACTACGTTATATAGGGCCTAGTTAATACTATAATTATAAGGCCTAGCTAGTTAAAAATGTTTTAAGTTGTTTTTCCAAAATACATACTCTTTTAAATAATTAAGAGTCTATTATAGTAACCTATTATTCTTTAACTTAATTTAGCTTAGTAATAAGAGCTCCCCTAGCGCTATAGTTAACTATTATAATTTATACGTACCTTATAGCTAACGGGTATATAAACTATACTAAAGTAAGTAGAATACTAGTTAGTAAGTCTATTTATACCTAGGTAAGTTAGTACCCCTTATGCGGGTCACCCCTCTATACTAGTTACTATTTTCTTTCTGTTTTTTCCTTTAATACTACTACTATGTTAATTTATTATAATGCGTTTATTAACTATAATATTAAAAACTTGTTTTTTAAAAATACTACTATATTTACTATACTAAATTATATAAAAAGCAATATTTAAACGATATTAAAAGTATACTACTATAGTATATTTATTAAAAAGTAAGTAAGACCTTTAGAATTATTTAAACGACCCTTAGTAGTTAAATAAATAGAAAACTAACGTATTATAAGAATAGAAGTACTTTATAGAGACTCTTAATTATTTAAAAAATTTATATAGTTATATAGACTATTACTTAGAGAACCCTTAGCCTTACTCTAAACCACTTTTAACTATACTAACTTACCTAATACACCCTCTTTACTTTAAAAAATACTAAGTAACTTAGTAATAACTAAATAGCGGGTTTTTATACTAAAACCCCTCTTTAAAAAGTATACTAAGTAGGATAGTTAAATTATAGTAGATTAAAGTAGTAACTACTAACGTTTTATAGTAGTATTTTAATTTTTAAAATCTTAAAGTAATTAAAATAACCCCCCTTTAATATTAATATAATATAAATAAAATAAGCCTTATAGAGGGTTAAAAAAGTAATAGGCTAGTACTAGAATTAGTCTATTTAAAAAAGATCTTTATTTAAAAGCTAAATAACTTTATATAAGTTATAATACTTAAGTATATTTTAATTATAAAAAAAGCTTTATTTATTAGTTATATTTAGTAGTAAGTCTATATAATACTAGTAGTTTCTTAATAATATTAGTCTTTTTAATAAATAAAAGTTCACTTTAACTAAAAATAGTTAAATATTAAATATTACTATAATTAATTAAATAGTAAATATATTTAACCCTTAAATAAAGCTAGTTTATAATAATAATTAAATATAGTAGTTTTTAATCCGTAGTAGCTATAGTAGCTATATAACGTTTAATTTAATATAAGTATACTTTTTTTAAAAGATTTAACTTTTATTTTTATCTTTTTATACTAACTATATAACACAACCTCTTAATATCTTTATTTTTAACTCTCTTAAGGCCTCTTTTTTATAAAAGGTTTATAATTATATAAATCTAATAACTACTATAGTTCTTAAAAAGTATAACGTTTTTTTAATCTATACTTAACCCCCTTTAGAGTAACTAACGGCCCACGGGCCACATACTTTAAAAAATATCACCCCTTATAGTAGCCGTCTAGCTACTAACCTCATTAATCTTTTTTGTCTAACAAACAGCACTCAAATTCACCTACTATAACGCAGCTTCTATAGATTTAAAGTAATAAGTATTTTTAATTAATTTCAAAGTAGACTACTAATTACGCTATTAATACTACTGAAACCACTAACGCCTTCTATACGCCTCCCTAGACCGTCCCTTTAAACCTATTAAATCTAATCCAAACCGTCCTATTACTTCCCTTAGCTATCACATCCCTCCACAACCAACGCGCCGTTGTCAGCCGCGCAGCTACGGCTGGTCCAGCCGCTCCCTACTATTATCAGCATCCCCCTTAATATTATCAGCCTCGCTAAATATACTAATATTAAATATTACTAAAGCAGCTACTTAAAGCGCTATAGATTTAGTAGCTACGTCCTTTAGTTAGTTAAAGTATTTGTGGTTAGCCTTAGACTATAGGATACTTAAAAGGGTTCTATTCTATAATTTAAGAATTATTATACTTATATTAAGTCTATTACTAGTAGTTTAATAGTAGTAAATTATAGTAATAGTAAGCTTTTTTTTCTTTTTATTAAAAAATATATACTAGTTATGGGTTAAGTTAATCTTATTAACCCCCTTAACTATAAGGTACTTATTACTACTCTTATAGTTAGTTAATAACTATAAGGTTATATAATAGTCGTTATTCTAGTTATAAGGGCTTGGGGCAGGTAACCTTCTATCGGATATCGTAGTAGGTGGTTTGCTTATTAGGGTGCTTTTGGCTTTAAGGGTTGTTGTATATAGGTGTATAGAAGACGGGAGGAATTAACAAAGGCCTTACTTATAGTGCCTTTTTGTTTAATTGTGAATGCTACTAGGGCTCGTTAGGCCCTACAGTATGTCACGGTGCCTATAGTGTGATCCGGCTAAAGGTTTGTATAAGTGAAGGTTTGTTTTGATATTGCCGCCTATTAGTGATAGCATTGTCGTTATCGCTACAAAAAAAGCAAGTAAGCAGAAGCGTTAAGGTACGCACGCCCTACTAAGCTCTGTTTAAGACTACTTAGTAGAGCTAGAGGGGGTTAAACTTACTAAATATACTTTATTAAATACTTCTATTTAATTATACTACTTAAAAATACATAGCTATAATGTATTCTTTTTAGAATAACTTACTAAAATGTCCGTATAAGACACTACTTAAAAAAATATAAATTAATCTATACTTTAATAAAACTAAATAGTATATTATTAACTAATATATATACTAACTTCTATAGTACTAGTATTTATCCTTTAAATAAAAGTAAGGTTATAATTAACTATTACTTAATAATAAATAACGTACTATAGCTAAAAATACTACTTAAAGTACCTTATAAGAATTCTATAAATACTACTAAGGCTAGGTTTATTTTAAAAATACTTACTAAATTAAAGGATCTTTATAGTATTAATTTTATATAGTTAGTTCTATAGTTAACTCTTTAATCCCTTTACTAGTATAGTAACTAATTAGTTTTTATTATAGAAAAGGCCTTAAATTTATAAACTTCTATATTACTTTAAAAAATTAAAAAAATTAAAAGCCTAAAAATATAACTAAACGTTTATATACTATAGAAAAAGGTAAAAATTCACCTTAATCCTAATAAAGTCTTTTATAATATTAAAGCTATATATATAGCTTAAGAAGTAGTATCTATACTAATATTTAAAGTAATAAAGATAGTTAAATTATAGGAGATTAAATTTAAGTTACTATAGAATACTTTTTACCTTAAAAACCATAAATTACTATTTATTACTAAAATTTAATTAATCTCGTAGTGTTAAGCTAATAGAAAACCAACCTGACCGGCATAGGGGGGTGACCCACATGGGGGGTGCTGACTTAGGTATCTAATAATACCTCACGACATGCTCACCTAGGTACGTAGCTTATTTATACGTAGTCGCAGGTCCAAATCCGAGGTTGGCGGGATACTAGTTGGTGTGCATTCAACTTCAATTCAATAACAGGCGCTTCCCACTCCTGCAACCTCTAACGGGAACCAGCTGACCTTTTCTTCTATAGCACCAGGAACGAACATGTACTCGGCATTCTACGCCCCCTTCCCGCTTCCCCGTACCTGTCCACCTGCCCGAGCCGTCCTTCCTTCCAGACACCCAGGTGTCAAGGAAACTCAACCACCGAGAACCCTTATAACCTATCTGCCGGCCCCTTGTGTATGGCGCACGCTCTCTGCTATAATCTCCTGCTGCCGGTCGCGGGGTAGCGATTTCCACCAACGTCTAAAGCGACGATCCTGTGCGGCCTTGTCCACGTTGCTGGCGTCCACTCTGTTATCCTCGCGGGTCTGTTGCGTCTCGAGTTGGCGCCTGGAGTTTAATCGTAGGGCCGCCGGGACGAGACTCGGGTCCGTGAACCTTTCGAAGAAGAAGCCATCAGCGCTATGACGATCCGTGTTCGAGGCCGCAGGCCTCTGGGGGAGGAGGGTGGCCGGGCCTTGCTCGACGTGGAGGCGGCCTGGAAAGCCCGTGGCCGTACTTTGGTATTGGCGTTCTCGTCCGTTGTGATGGCCGGTCTCGTGTGTTGACCTCACTCCCAACGCCGCTGGCCAAAGAGACGATCTGACGCCCGTATTTGGGATCCTTGTACCTGGACTGACGTTGAAGTCGACGCCGTCCAAGTTGATATTACCGATGGTGTTGCTGTTATCGAGGTTGCCGTTGAAGTGTCTACCACCGTTGTGGTAACTGCTGTCGCCACCGTTGTCGTCAAGATTTCTGTTCACGCTGGCATCATCGAGGTAACCGTTGCGATAACCGTTACCGGAGCTATTACCAAAACCGAAACCATGGCCGTTGCTTTGGTGGTAGTGATCGCGTTGATTGCTGTCGAGAACACCGTTGCCAGTGTCGTTGCCCTTGGGGTTGCTGTTGGCATTGGTATTTCTATTGACATTGCCATGGTTGTCATCGCGGTTGTTGTTGTTGTTGTCGACGTTGCCGGTGTTCTTGCCCTCGGGGTTGCTGTCGTTGTTGTTGACGTTGGTGTTGTTGTTGACGTTGGCGTTGGTGTTGACGTTGACGTTGGCGTTCGTGTTGACGCTGTCATCCTTGTTAGCGTTGGTGTTTACCTTGTTGATGCTCTCCGTCTTGTTTTTGGCTAGGTCGCAGCGCGCAATGGCACCCTTCCAGCTTGCGTGCACGAGAATACGTTTCAGGCTCGCCAAGTCCTCCTCCCACTTTCCAGGCCATCGCTCCTCATTGTCCAAGAGGGTCTGGTACTGCGGCTGGATTACGGCGGCAGCGGCAAGGTCGGTGGCAGTGATGACCTCGGCGTTGGCGTGACGCGGCTTGTGGTGGTAGAAGCGCTGTATGTGCCGGGCGTTCCGACCCTGGGTATCACTCCAGACTGGCTTTTCCTTTGATCTCCCAGAGCGGTCCGGCGATTCGCCCCGATCGCGTTCGTCTTGCTGTTCCGACATGGCTAGGCTTTGGTGAGGGAGGTCCAGTTGTGGCTGTGGAACGTGACGGCTGTGAGGCCTGATGGTAGTGGAAGATGGTAGCTGTTAGAGATGATAGCTGTGAAAGACTGATGGTCTCGGGAGGTTGATGGCTGAGTAGTCGATGTCTGTGGAAACAGACGGCTGTGGAAGTTGACGGCCGTGAAGTAGACGGCCGCGTAGTTGATGGCCGAGGTGTTAACGGCATGGCAGGAGGAAATATAGTCTGGGCCGACAGGCATGTGGGCTGAGGCCAAGATATATGTGACAAGTATTCATACGGGCAAAGACGGCGAAGGCAAAAGCAAATGGCCGAATGGGTTGCGCCTGAAATGGAAAGAGACACATCATCTTCCAGGTAGCCTCACTGCCAGAGAATCACAGACACAAAACAAAGCTGGAGGCGAGACAAGGCGTGAGGCTTGTCCCCAGCGCGCCTGGGGACTGAGACGGGACGCTACCTAGCTCGTTGTATTGTTTTTCTTTGGGCTCCTAGAGGTAGGTGCCTAGCTTCAAACGCTGACTTGGCCTGATTCCCATCCGGCCACCTCTTGGAACGCGCGGCCGAGATGTTATACCGCCTTTCTTGCCTCTCCGTCCACGACGAGTCTCTCAAGCACCCCATCCACAGGCAGTGGTCAAGCCGGCTGCAGCCTTCTCTGCTGGGCTTCCTGTGCTATCCCCCTCGCCGCGCAGGGCACGCAGGATGACAGTATCGTAGACGCTCCGCTCCCGCTCGTCCATGAGCATGTTGGCTGCTTTGATGTAGGGGTCGGCTTTGTCGGGGAAGGGCGCAGCGAAGCCGTCGCGCGGCTCAACGACACGAGAGGCAGCGCCGAAGGCACTAATGGAGATGTCCAGATCTCGCGCGCCAGGGCCGGGAGGGGAGATGTCGAGGTATTCATAGAACGAGAGAGGCGTCACAGTGCCCGGTTTGGCGTCGAGGAAGGCAAGGTGGATAGCGCAGGCCTTATTCACAATCTCTAGTAAGAATCACGCGTGTTTGTTAGCGGAGAAATAACGGGACAAACGGACTGCTAGGGCGGTGGCAAACCTTGGATGGGGTTCGATTCTGGGCGGGCGAATTGGAATATGGGCTCGAGCATCTTTCGGGGCCGCGACCACAGCTTAAAGAGCAAGAACGGCAATGTGATGCCGACAAGAAGAATAATAACATCATAACGCCGGCGTGGAAACATTTTCGTCATCTGTGGTGGCGCCCTGCGTCACATAGGGTCTGGTCGGTGTTGTTGCTGATGGCTGAAGTTGTGAGGCCAAACGGTGGCCATGAGCTATGGAGGAGCTGTGAGGGAAGCTATGAAGCTATGAAGCTATGGCCAGGTAGGTACGTATTTTCGGGCGGATACTGATCCGACGCCGGCGGGGTGCACCCCGCGCCGTAGTGGGGTTGTTCTTCTCCTTGGTGTGGAACGCGCGGGAACGTTCTACTTTAGCGCCTCTCGACAGCCAGAGCAGGGCATCTCAGTAACAGCATTCCAGGGCGGCTTATCATTGAAGCAAGAGGCTGTAGGAACTCCAAACGTCGGATGGTCGCAACATGATGCTCAGCGTCGAGAAATTCATAGGAGATCTTATTTATCACCACCTCCCCTGGTGCAACACCCCTAGCTGTAACTGCATAGCTAGGTATCTCTAAGTACTTTCCCTAGGATCGATATTGGGTCAAAGGCTCTGTTAAGGTCTCCAGAACCACCGCGATCCAGTATTACACCCCGCCCACGGGCCAGTTCCTCGGCTTCAACCCCTCCACGCCCGCCTCGAAAAGGTCCTCCGTCCAAGCCCGCGTCTAACGAACCTCCTGGTAGCATACAAGAAGAACGTGGTGCGCTACGAGCCGCTCGGCGTTGTCGGCGCGCCGACTAGCTGCTCCTACACGACTTGAGCACAGAGAATAGTCTCGTCTCGCCTCACCTCACCTCTTCGCGTCCTGTCCTGTCCAGCCTCTGCACAGCCCCTAGTCCCCACGACTCCGCCACTCGTAATATCTACGGCGTAGAGCAAGGTCGGCCTTGCAAGCCATGCGAAGACCCGTCTCGTAGGCTCGGAGATCGTGGAGTATGTCGTTGCTCTCGTGGGGTCCTGGTCCAGTCTGCTTCTGGGCCGCTGCGGTTGCCCCCTGTGGTGACGCAAGCGGCCGGCGCTGGGGACTGGGCTGCCACGGCGATCTCAGACCCGTCTCGGCCCTCGTCTGCCAGGGGGTGATATTGGGCGACGGTGGGTATCCATCTACTCTTGGGGAAGCAGCATTGCCCGCTACACCCGCAGTGTGTGTATTCGCCGGTCGGGTATAGGGGCTGCCCCGACCAAGTAACGCAGAGACACGCTCTAGGTTGTCAGGGGTGGCTTGAGTCCGAAACTGTCGTGATGGCGGTGTGTGCGGCTGATTCGGTGATAGCGTAGAGACGACATGTCGACGGGGTACCGGGGAGCCGGTACTAGAAACGAACTCTAGAAAGATACAATACAGGTTAGCCCACGTGTATTTATAGGATCACTAGGGGTGGAAGCTATCTCACCAGACCGGTTGTAGTCGCTGTGGTACTTGTTCTTGATGTAGCTCAGCTGGGGAGTAGCGACGGGCGGGACAGATACAGCCGGCGACAGCGGGGCAATTCGATGATGGCGGCGATCTCGGCGGTACTGGTCCTGGTGCTGCTGCTGGTGCTGCTGCTGGTGCTGCTGCTGGTGCTGGTGCTGCTGGTGCTGCTGGTGCTGCTGGTGCTGCTGCTGGTGCTGCTGCTGATGCTGCTGCTGTTGCTGCGGCTGCTGATCCCGACGTTCCTTTAAGCGGGTGGCAAAGTGGTTCAGTCTGTCCATGCCGCGGGTGTTGAGCAAGCCTTGCTGATTGAGATACATTAGCTCCCTGACCTCGTCTGTGTCCGGCGTGCCGCCAGCGTTGCACCTCTGGTTGGTCTGGCTGAAGGGTAGCATCGCGACCAGGGCAGCCAGAGCAGGAAGTAGGACGAGTGGTGGGCAGGGCAGCTTCTAGGTTGCCGCAAAGTGGAATGGCGGGGTGAGAAAAGAGAAAGTAGAAGAGAGAGCGGGGAGGAAACGGGGCAAACAGCGGCAGAGCAAACGGAAGAACTGGCACGGGCCATAGGTTCCATCTGCCTGGGACATCTGTCGGTCCGTCATCATTCTCGCCCGTCGTCCTTTTGTCCTTGTTCTCTCGCCTGGTTGCTTCGTAGTGTCGTCGTTTCGCCTCTAGGATCTCCCGTCGCATCGCTCGACTTCTGGGTGGTTGGTTGCCTGTGTCCGTCGACCACCTTCTGGTGCACATCAACCTGTCGTGTCCATCGACTTCTACCACCCTCATTCTCTCCTTCTCTTGCGTCTTTGTCCTCTCGTTCGCTCATCGGTCGACCTCACTATGTGTCCTACAAACAACTCCAAGGTTAATCTAAATCGCACCCTGGCCGGCCGGTTAAGCTGACCTGGAGTAAACAGATGGCTTGTGGACAGGATCTCGCCGTGTTCAGGACAACCAAACCAAGGCCGTTTAAGTTCGGCGCGGCCTGTACGCGCGCCATGTACCAGCATCTCGTCAGGTATAAGATCCAGCGTGGCCAGGTCCGAACGGGAGACTGGAAGCATCTCGAACGCGCGATGCATCTCGTTGACGATGAGGGCGCGTCCCACGGAAACCTCTTCGAGCAAGAGGTGTATCATCGCGTGTCCAAGTCCCTGCAGTCAAAGGTGATCGAGATGGAGAACAAGCTCGGCGCTGTGCGGGTCGTTGATCAGGGCGACGGCACATCCAAGTACGTCTATGCCTCGTGGACGCGCGCCTGGCTGCGCGACGACTGGGACGCATCGCCGACCAACAGAACCAAGGCCAGTGCTTTGCAGCTCCTGAAGCGGCCCGAGCCAAGTAGCGGACGTGACCCTCTGCCGGGACGTGGCATGCCTGGAGACGGAAACGATGACAGCAGCAGCGAGAATGGCCGAGACGACGACGACGAAGACGATGACGATGATGAAAACGACGATGATGACCAGCTCCGCCAACCGCATACTTATGAGCCCGAGAACGCTGCCGACGTTAACGCAGCTAACGACCGTGTCGAGGCGTGCTGGGCGCAGCTTGAAGAGTCGAGCGAGCTACTGATCGACATAACGTGCCGTATCTTGTGTCTTAAGTATGCTGAGGATGATGAGTCGTTCTGGGTGCAGGACGCGCTGCAGGAGATGTTGGAGGATTTCGATGAAACGCTACTGGTTGTGAAGGCGGACGAAAGGGCGCTTGGAGATGCATATTGGCACCGGCAGGAGGTCGTTAGGGGGCATAGAGTAGACGTCGAGGACTGGACGTATCCGTGTGAGGATATGTTGTGGAGGCAATGTGAGCTGGCGATCGCAGCAGCGCGCCATGTAGCGTCGCAAGACCCCACTGTATAAAACGCATCTCCTTACTGGATTAATAAATTTAACTGTGTTTTTAAACCTTAATAACATTACTTATCTATAGTCACTAAAATTAAAGTTATATAGATAAAATAAGATCTTTAAAAGTTATTATATAATTACTATAGTTTAATATATTAAAACTATTTTAAGTAAATATTTAATTAATAAGTTATAAAAATAAATACTACTTATATTTTTAAGTAGTGTTTTATATAAACGTTTTTATAAGTTGTTTTAAAAAGAATATACTATAGTTATATATTTTGAAATAGTATAATTAAATAAAAGTATTTAATAGAGTATATTTAATAAATTTAACTTCCTTTAGCTTTACTAAGTGGTTTTAGGTAGAGTTTAATAAAGTATATATATTCTAATACTTTTACTTATTTATTCTTTTAGTAACAATAATAATAATATTACTAATAAATAGTAATATATATATATTAAAATAAATTTTTATTTATATAAATATTTAACTAAATTATATATAGAGTTTAATAGGTTTTAGTAGTATATACTATTAAAAAAAAGTACTACTATAAGTAAAGCCTTTATTAATTCCTTTTGGTTTATATATATATATAATAATAACCTAAAAGTACTTTATTAAGTATACTACTTACTATAATATTTATAAAAGAAATTTCTATTTACTTTATTTAGTTTTAAAATAAATAAAAGAATATAATTTTATAAATATTAATTAGTATTAATACTACTAAACAGTACTTTTATACTATAAAGAACTTAGTTTTATATTTAATATATTTATAGTACTACTTCTACTAAAGTAAATAAAAAAATCTATTAAATAAAGAATATTCTTAGTAAGTGTAAGTATAGGTATAAGGGTATTAAGGTTGGTATTGAGATTGCTGAATACTTCTATAGTAATATTAGGCTTAATAGAATTAGTAAAGGAATAGGTTTAGTGTATAATATATAAATAAAAGAGGTAGAAGTATTATTATAGTAGTAATAGTATTGTATTAGTATTTTACTATATTACTTACTTACTAAAAAAGTAAAAGTCTAGACCCCTATAGACTAGGGGGAGCCCTACGTTTTATAGGCCTAGTGCCTTGCCCTTTAGGCCTAGCTTCTAAGGCACTAGTTTTTTTAGGGTTTAGTATATTACGTACGGTTTAGCTAAGTAGCTCTAGGCCCTATATATAGTTAGCCGCATTTACTGTAGTTAGCTATAGGCGCTATAGTTAGCTATAAGGGTTATTATTAGATTACGTGGCTTAGAGCCACTAGTATACTATAATGTATAGGCGGATTTTAGCGTTTAAAGTAGCCAATAGCCGCTCTAGAGTAACGTTTCACTAGCTCTAAAGGCCGTAGCTATATTTAGGGGGTTTAAAGGCCTATAGTACTATTAAAGTAAAAAACGCATTAAGGGCCCTTAAAGTATAGCTTTATATATATACAAATATACACAAAATCTAACAATTAAGAGTCTCATTCTACTACCCCCTCTACTATATATAATTAATCGTTTCTAAACTACTTTATTAAACGCAAAAATTACTATAAATGTCCTTTTAACCCCTTAAAAAACTATCCTTAATAGCCTAGCTACTTAGTACTTATAACTCTATAACTTTTAAGTACTTATAAATACCCTTAATACGTAGGAAGCTCTTAACCTAACCTCTATAGATTTAGAGCCCTTTATTAGTAATACCCTACCCTAGGAACTATACTTTAATAACTACTTAAAGTCTATTACTTACTATAGCTTTAAACTAAAAGCCCTTTACTCTTAAACTATAGAATCTAGAGTAGATAAGTTTACTATAAACCCTCTTTTTTAAGCGCCTCTAGAAAAAAACCTCCTACTCCTATTTAAAGTAGTAAACTACTACTATACTAAAATAATAACTAACCTCTCTAAAAAGGCCCTTAAGTACTATATTAACTCTTTATCCCTATACTATACTATAAAAGTAATATACTAAGAATAAAAAAAGGCTAAAAATACTATTATTTTTTAAATATAAAGTACTATTATTAAAAAGCTTAAGATTTAGTACTACTTAAGTACTTTAGAACTAGTAGTTTAAATTTAAAACCTTTATAAATACTTTAAACTTATAAAAAGTATACACCACTAACGTACTAACTAGCTTTATATTAACCACTTTACTATACTCTATAATAAGTAGTTTATAATAAGAGCTACTATAGTTAAATAGTTTATAATATAAGTTAACTATATATATAAGAATTATACTATTAAACTTAAAGTAGCTTATAAAGAAGATTTATAGATTTATAAACTACTTTGCTCTTTTAACTATTTACTACTTTAATTTTAAATTAAAAGTTATTATATAATAATAAGTAATAGTTAAAATAACTATAGTTTTAATAAAGTCGTTACTAAAATAACTACTATAATTAAATAAATACTAGAGTTTATAGAACACAAAAGAAGCGTATAAGGCGCCTTTACTATTAATAAAGTAGCTCTTTATAGCCCTTTTAAGTACTTTAGTAGCTATAAATATAATAATACTAACCTAAAGAGATCGTAAAGTAAAGCTTTATTAGTATCTTTTACTCTCTTTACTCTATTAGCCCCTTTTTACTTAGTATACTTTATATACTACTACTTTAAAAATTACTTTTATACCTTCCTAGAGTATGCGTATAACAAGTAAAAGCCACTTAACTACTACTATAAAAGAGCTAAAAAGAACCTTATAAATAATAAATAGCTAATTTAGTATATTAAAAAGATTTAAGACTAGTAACTATATAGTTACTATATAGAAAGTATTAAGTGTTTACCTATAGTGTTTTAGGCTACTTAATATAAGGGCCTATTACTATATCCCCTTAAGGACTCCTACCTCTTTAACTCTAGTACGTTTATTTATATTTTTAGAAATAAATAATAGTTTAGTAACTTTTAAGTAGCCGGTGTAAGTAATTACTTATAAACTAACTTAAAGCTCTTTGTGATTAAAGGATATAAAGATATAAGTATATATATTATATTAATTAATAGTAAATAATCTAGCTTATACTTATATAACGTTATATTATATACATTTATAGTAACTAACTTTATTTTTTATAACTAACTCTATAAGTATAGGTACTAGTAGGACAAGCGCTCTAAGTAGTACTTTATACTATATAAATTTAATTACTCTTTTTTTAGCTTTATTAAAACTATATATAGCTAAAGAGTATTAAAGTATAATAAGCTTTTTAATAAGGTACTTATATATAAAGACTTTATATAGGCTGTTTAGTATATATATACTCTATACTATTAAATAAAGTACTTTTAATAAAAATAAAAATTTTTAAAAGGCTTTAAAGAAATATAGTACTGGCAACTTAGCTACTCCGGCCCTGAACCGCTCTAGCGCTTCTCTTTATTAGCCCGTAGCGTCTAAATCTCTATTACCCCTAGAATAGTACTTAGTAATGCCCTTTTAAGTTACGATACTTATAGTATTAGTAAAGTAAGGTGAATTATTAACTATAAGCTGTAGAAAAGTAATATATATATCCACCCTAGTAAGTATATTGTATTTAACTTCTACTTATATACTAAGAACTATAGTAGGTTTATATTTGTATTAGTATTTACTAACTGCGTTTTATAGTACTTGTAGGACTACTACCTATATAACTATAGTATAGAGATATTTATTAAGGTTTTTAAAAAGTTTATTTTGCTTTTAAAGGTTTAATATAATGTTAAGATACTTACTTTTAAGTATAATAGTAAGATTAAAAGGTACTACTGCTTTATAAATAACCTTTAAAAGTGTAGTAAATGCGTTAAGCTATCTACTCTGTATATATAAAATTAAAATAGTGGCGCTAAGTGTATTAGTACTATAATTAAAATAAAGGCTTAAATAATATATAAAGGTAGTAAACTGCTTTATAAGGTGTAGTCTGATATTTATAAAGTAGTGACCTATTTTTATAACTGTATACTTTAAGTGGCCTTTAGTTAAAAGACTTTATATAAAGCGCTTTACTAATAGCTCTATAGTAACGAAACTATAAAACTAAGCTTTACGTACTTAAAATTATATAGGTATAAGGCGTATACCCTTATAGCTACTGCGTAGTTTAAGAAGAAGCGTCTTAACTACTTTTATAGCCGTACCTTTATAGGCTTTTTTATTAGCTATACGTTTATAAATTAGTATTAAATATAAAACCCTATAACTAGGAAAATTGTTACTATACGTAACGTTATGTTTAATAAAAAAGAATACTATAATAGTAACTTAAATTTACTTACTAGTAACTATAATAACTTTAACTTTTAAGCTATTACTAAATAAGTTTAAAAAAGCTTTACTACGGCTAGTAAAACTGACTTTTAAATGTGGCTCTGCTTGTTTTTACTAAGCAAAAAAGATAATAAAGTGTCCCTTTTTATAAACTCTCTTAATAATATTTTTAATAAACTTAATTTAAGTAATACTACCCTTAATAATAATAAACCCTATAACTATAGATACTCTTTTATTTATTTTAAACTTCTACTTACCCCTTTTAACTTACTTATTTTGTTTTTTTAAGTACTAATTAAAAAAGACTAATACTTAGGGAGGTAGATTATAACTAAGTTAATAAATAAAAACCTTTTTTTTATAAACCCTTATTAGTTTGTATTTATAGCTAAGTCTATAAACTAAACTACTCTAGTAGTTTATATACTCTGGTATAAATAAATGTTTTATAAAGCTACTTTTTTAGCTGGTACTTTATTGTTATTTTAAAATACTCTATAGCAAAGCCGCTTTTAAGCTAACTACTTAGTTACTTATAATTTATTAAAGGGGACCCCTAGTATTTAATATACTATAGGGGCGTTCTAAAACGTAAATATTAAATACTTTAATAATAAGATTTGGCTATAGAGAGGAGTTATGGGCGCTTAGATTTTGTTAAGTAAGTATAAAGTGCTATACTAACTATAGACTAAAGTTCCCGCTCCTAGTACCCCCTAGTAAAAGCTCTAGCCCCTACTTATATTTTATTTAAAAGTATTAACTTACTCTTATATAATTTTAATACGGGCAGCTAAAGTAAACTATTTATAAAGTTATTATAAGACTAACTCTTAGAGAGAGGTTCTTAAGAGTACTATTAATAGCTCCTAGATTCTAGGATACTATTAAGTATATATATATAAGTTAAATAAGTATAGGAGGCTTTTTAAGATTAAAGTACGCTTTGTTATATATAGTAACTAGTAGCTAAGAGACAAGCGAGATACTTACACTTTAATACTTACTAGTATATTGTTTTAAATACTTATAACTATTATAAACCGCTTTAACTTTAAGCTTTTATAATATAATATAGTAAACGCGTTTATATAGGTTTTACTTAATAAAAATATTTATATATAAATACCCCCTAGGTATTAGAAACCTAGGTATATCCTTAAGCTTAATAAAGTACTCTATAGTCTATACTACTCTTTACTCCTATAGTAATGCTATTTAAAAGCTGGTTTAAAAGAGTTTAAACTAAAGTACGTAGTGGGTGAGAATTGCTATTAGATGCGTAGCTATATTATCTTCTTTTTCTATATTAATAACTATGTTCTATACTTCCCCTTTAAATACTATAAAGAGGCCCTTTTACTTATAGGAGTGCTTTAGAAGTAATACTTTTTTAAGGGTAGTAAAGACTTATAATAGTTCTTAAGGATTAAAGTTATTTATAACTATACTATAAAGTGCTTTTAGTTTTTATAGTTTGTTTATATTAATAAAGTTATTAAGTGCTTAGAAAGGCAAGGTCTGTAAGTAAAGTAACTATATACTTCTCTAATTTAATTACTTAAACTACTCCTTTATAAGGGCTCTACTTTGTATATAAATATTAACTATTACTAAGGTAATATTAGTTTAATTATATATAGTATAATAATAATAAGGCTAGATATAGCCCTTATAGTAAGCTATTTTACGCACTTTAACTATAATTCCAGCTTTAAGTACTTTAAAAAAGTGGAATAAGCAATTAAATACTTTTTTGTAAAGCGCGCTTTTTACTTTAAATTTAGTTATAAAAAAGGCGGCCCTAATAATAGTTTAGTAATTACTTTAGATACTAGCTTTACTAATAATATACTAGACCGTAAGAGCTTTTAAGTATTTATAATTAAGCTTTTTAGTGGCTTTATTAAGTAATAAGTTAATAAATAGAATACTATAACTACATTAACAACTAAGACTAAGCTTTTTACTCTTTTTTAAGTAGCTAAAAAGGCTATCTTTATAAGCTATTTAATAACTACACTTTGTATAGACTTTAGTAAACGGACCTTTAGCACTACTTCTACTTTTAATACTACTATACTAAGCGTATGTATTTAATATACTAATTAATAAATAATTTATTTTATTAATAAAGAAATAGTCTAACTATATATAAAGCTTTACTATATTAATATTTATAACTACTAGCTGTATTAAGAGGTTTAAAAAGGCTATATTAAAGTTAAATATTAGCTTATAGTATAGTTAATAGTAAATGGCCTTATAAAGCTACTTACTAGTGCCTACTTTAAACTCTTCTTTAAGTAACTTAATATAGTAGATTAAATAACTTAGCTTTAAGTACTTTATAATACTAAGTTTTAAAGTAAACGCTATAAGGGCCTTAACTTTACTAATAAGGAATAAATAAAAGGGATTATAGCTCTTAAGTACTCTAAAAATAGCATTACTCTTTCTACTATAGGGATAGAGGTTTAATAAGGATAATAGAACCACTTAAGATAAGGACTTTAAAGGAATTATAGCCCTAGGAAAGTGAGTTATATAAAAGTAATTATAGAGTAGTTAGAGTATAGTTAGTATATAATTTTATTTATAATTAGATTTAATAAGGCTCTTAAGAGGCTCTTACTAGGGAGGTGTATTAAATTACATAGCTTAAAGCTGCTAGTATACTATAATATATAGGTGGATTTTAGTGTTTAAAGTAGCTAATAGCCGCTTTAGAGTAACGTTTTACTGGCTTTAAAGGCTATAGTTACGTTTAAGGGGTTTAAAGGCCTATAGTACTATTAAAGCAAAAAACGCGTTAAGGGCCCTTAAAGTATAGCTTTATATATATATAAATATACGCAAAATCTAATAGTTATAGTTAGCTATAAGTACCCTAGAGAGGTAAATAAGAGATATTTAGGGTGGTTTATTCTACTATAAGTAGTTAACCTAGTAGCTTAGAGTCTAGTTTATTAAAGCTAGAGGCTATAGGTTTAATTTTATTTTTTGTTTCTTTTTACTTTTATTTTTAGTTTTTTTTAATAAACTAATACTAAATATAAAAATAAAACTAAAGAAATTCTTAATAAAATTATTATTAATATAAAGCCTTTCTCTACTAAAGACTTAGTACTAGTAGAAGCTCTAAAATAATAATAAAACTAACTATAAAAAACCCTCACTATAACGTTTATTTTAATTAAAGAAAAAGCTAATTTTACCCTTACTATTAAGCTAAAAAAGTAGGGGACTATTACTACCCTAGAGGAGCTGTTTTAGAGGTTAATAGAAAAAAAGATTTTAGCCTTATAAGACCGTAACATCTTTAATATTATTCTATTAGTAAACGTCTTTACCCCCTTTAGAGTAACTAACAGCCTATAGACTATATACTCTAGAGAACTATTTAGCTACCTACCTTGTTAATCTTTTTTATTATAGTACTTAAATTTACCTACTATAACGCAGTTTCTACGGATTTAAAGTAATAAGTATTTTTAATTAATTTTAAAGTAGACTATTAATTACACTATTAACGCCGCTAAAACCACTAACGCCTTCTACTATTCTTTTAAACTTATTAAATTTAATTTAAACCGTTCTATTACTTTCCTTAGCTATTATATCCCTCTATAACTAATACACTATTATTAGCCGTATAGCTACAGCTAGTTTAGCCGCTCTCTACTATTATTAGTATCTATCTTAATATTACTTTACTAAACATACTAATATTAGTAGCTACTTAGGGCGCTATAGATCTAGTAGCTGCGTCTTTTAGTTAATTAAAGTATTTATAGTTAGCCTTAGTCTATAAAATATATATAGTTCTATTCAGTTTAGTATTTAACTTAAGTATTATCTATTAAGTATTAAGTTAATTACTTATAATTTAATAGTAGTAAATTCTAGTAATAATAAGCTTTACCTTTTCTTTATTAGAGAATTCATACTAGTCTTAAGTTAAGTTAATTATACTAACTCCTTTAACTATAAAGTACTTATTACTAATTTTATAGTTAGTTAATAACTATAAAGTTATATAATAGTTATTATTCTAGGGGTAAAGACTAGTAGTAAATAGTCTTTTATTAAATATTATAGCTTTAAGGGTTATTATATATAGGTATATAAAAGACGAGAGGAATTAATAAAGGCCTTACTTATAGTAGTACCTTTTTCTTGAATTATAAATACTACTAGGACTTATTAAGCTCTATAGTACGTTATAGTACTTATAATTTAACTAAAGGTTTATATAAATAAAGGTTTACTTTAATATATTAAATAATATATACTAATAATAGTATTGTTAATATTAATATATTTATATTTATATTTACTACTATAATAAAAAAATATTAAAGTAAAATTAAAAAGAATTATACTTATTATAAATACTTTATTTAATACTTTTATTAAATTATATTATTAAAAAATATATAACTATAATATTTCTTTACAAAACTATTGATATATAATACTATATAAAAGTTTAAAAAGTTATTATATTATATTATATTATATTATATTACATTATATTATATTATATTATATTATATTATATCATATTATATTATATTATTATAAAAATAGCTATATTAGTATTAACTATAATATTAAGTAACTAATAGCTATATTAGTATTAACTATAATATTAAGTAACTAATAGCTATATAGTAGAGTATGGACCTAGCTCTACTATTATATAAATATTTTAAGCCTTTATTAAAAAGACTTATAATCTATCTATCTTTACCCTTAACTACTAACTCTTATGTTTATAATTAATTACTATTTATTTACTTTATATAAAGTAATACTAATTAGTAGTTAATATATATAGTTACCACTACTTTATAACTATAAATTAGTAAGGTTTTATTTAAAAAATATTATTATAAAGACAGCTAACTAGACTTAAAGCCGGTTTACTAGTAAATAACGTTAAATATACTAAGCCCTTATTTAATAGCTAAATAAACTTAAAACTATCTTACTTAAAAAAGTATCTATTACACACCTAATCTATTAAACAAATCCTTTTATAACTATATAAAGCTATAACTTACTACTTTAGACCGTTATATTAACTCTTAAAAACCCCTTAAGCCCTTTTATATAACTTCTAAAGCTATCTTAATACTCCCTCCCCTCCTCTTACTATATAACTATAGAGTTTTTCTTTAAAAAGCCCTAAACCTAAGCCGTACTTTATAATAGTACTTAAAAGTAAGTTAGGTATATTACTAGTTATTTATAACACTAGTAATACGCGCTGTGCTTTAGAAAAATTATAAAATTACTAAAGTATTCTAATAATTAACTAGAAACCCTAACGTATTAGAAATCACTAGTAGTAATCTTTTATATAAGTAAATATACTCCTAAAACTATAGTTTAAAGGAAATACTTATATTTAAAGTATTATTAGTTTAATAATCCCTTATTAAAAGTCTTTTTAAATAATAGGATTCCTGGTATAAAAGCAATCCCTAGTAGTATATAGTATTAATTAGTAACTAAGTTTATAATAAAAAAAGTACTTAAAAAGCTATAATTAGTTTTTACTAAACTACTACTAGCCTATAGTATAGTAATTAAGTAAAGAAACACTACTAACTATACACCCTATACAGTATAAAGAAGCTTCTTCTTTATCCCTTATCCCCATTATCTATTATTACTACTTTATTCTCTTTAAACAATACTAAATAATAAAAACTAATTACTTAAAAATTACCTATATTCTTATTAATTAACTATAAAGACTTTATTACTAAATAACTATAACTATTATCTAGCTATAAGTACTTAACTACTTTTACTATAGACTAATAAGTCTACTAACTATATAACTATAGTTAAGAATCTAAAACTAAAACTTAAAAATCCCCTTTTATATACTAAACTTACCTATACTTACTAGAAAATAAAAAGACCTCCCCTACTTAGTTAAATATTATTAAAAGTAACAAGCACGTATACTATAACACACTTAGATAAAGTAAAACGTTATAGTTTAATAATAAGGATCTATAGTAAAGTAATAAAGAAATTACTTAATATTAACTTTATCTAGAACCCCCTTTGTATTTATTAACTTTAGTATTTATTACTCTTACTATATTCTTATTACTAAATAATAAAATAATAATAATAATATTTTTAGTATTACAAAAACTATAGAATACTCCTTAAAAACCAACATTACTACTATTAATTAATATAGTTATAATAAAAAACCCTAAACAAAGTAATAAAAGTTAAAAATAAAAAAACAAAACAGTTTATAACGTTTTTATAATATTAGCTCTAAAGACTAACTAGGCCTTACTACTCTTAAAGTTAATAAATTAGTTTAAAGCTACTATAACTACTAGTAAGACTAATAGGGCTATAAATATACTCGCTCTAGCACTTCTAAATATTACCCTTTAAACCATTAATATAACTATTTAGGGCCCTTAGTATAATATAGATTCTATAATAAAGTCTAAAGTTAAGAGACTTATAATAGCTATAGTCTACTATACTAGTAACTATATAGTTAATAAAATTATTAGTATAAAGCTATATAACTACTTCTACTTTAACTTTATTAAATAAACTACTAATGTATTTAAATATATAAATAAAACCGTTTAGTACTATCTTAAAAACTTCCTTTTATATTATAGTATTTATATTAACTATACTCTAACTAATAAATATATTATATATAAAATATATATTTTACTAATGTTTAATAGGTTCTCTGTATAGTTTAAAGATTAAATAAATATTATAATATAATAAAACTACTTTTTTGAAACCCTTATAAAACGTCCCGAGTTCTTTAATAAAATCTCTTTACGTAATATATAGGTTTTATTACTTAAAAATTATAGCCTTATAGAGTTTTAGCCTCATAAAACCTTAAAAGCTCCTAAGAATCTATAACTCCCTCTACTACTACTACTAAAATACAAATAGTACAATACCCTATTATAAAATACTTATTAATATTACTTAATACAATAATACTCTACCTACCCCCCTTGCCCTTAATAGCCTATCTTCAACTAACACTAAAACCACTACAACAACTACAAAAAACATAATACTAATAACTATAGCTTTATTTTAAATAATCCTTTATTATTAAAAGTACTTACTAACCTTATAAAGCTTTATAGTAACTATATAAAGTATAGTAGTAGTTAATTTAACGTTTTTATAATAAAAATCTAAATATTTTATTAATAGTATTAACTTATTAGTATTAATTAAACATAATATACTAAAACTATCTTAATTATACTTAAGAATTAAGCTTTAATATACTATTTTTAGTATCTTTATAACTCTATAAGACCTTTTAATTAAAATACTATAATTAAAAGTCTCTAAGGCTACTTTAAAACTGAAGAAATATATTAATAGTACCTCTTTAAATAGTAATAGTCCTTCTTTATCTATATAATTTATAAAAACCTAATAAAGATAAAAGTAAAAGTACTTACTATACTAATTAACTACTTTATAAATATCTAGCCTATACTATTAGTTAAATTATAAATTAAAAACGCCCTTTATAACTAACTTATTAATACATACTGTAGAGTAAAAACATATAGCCTCTACCTCTACAATCTAACTACAAATCTTACTAGAATTATTACACAACTATAATTATCTATTAGCACCTCTAAATTAACTTAAAAAATACTATAGTACTTAACTAAAGCCCTTAAGCTACACAGTACCTATGTTATTAATTAAATATATAACTACAGTAGCTAAAGCTACTCTAGGTAAAGAAGACTATAAGGATTGTAATACAAAAAACCATAAAAAAGAAATCACTGTCCCTAATACTCTTTTAGATTAATAAATAATAAAAAGTACTATATTTATAATAAATTAAGCTATTAATTATAAAAATACCTGGTTAAAGACTATAGTAAAGTATATAACTACTACTACTAAGTTAATTACCTCTAAAATATTATATTAATATCCTTTTAGTAGTTCTTTATAAAATACAAAGTGAATAAAATATTTAATAATATTTAAAAGTATAATAAAGAGTCTATAAATAAATACCTCTTAAAAAACAGAGATATTAGAGCTATAGAACCCTAGTTAACTATATTTATAACTACTTATTTAATAAAAAAAAAGTTAATAGCCTTAAAATAGTAGTAACCCTCGATAAGTAAGCAGCGGCCTATACTATAATAATAAAAAATATAAACTTAATAAAATTAATACTCTATACCTATAATAAATAATATTTAAAGGCTATCTTCTAAGGTATTATACTTAATACTAGGGCAGCGGAGTTCTTTATAGCGAGCTATAGTTAGTATATAGCCCTTAAAAAGACAATCTTTCTTAACCTTAAGCTTAATACTATAAGTACTAGTAGTATATTAATTTACTTTAGTACTAGTAATAGTATTAAATCCCTTAAATTAATTAAAATCCCCTTACCTTTTAGAAATATTGTTTTTTATATTATACGAACTAATACACTATTTCTACTATACTTTAAAAATATAGACTACTTAGGGATTATATTTAATAATATTAATAACGTCCTATATAAAAGAAATATTATAGTATTAATTATTTAATAATAAGGGTATAGCTAACTACTATTTAATTACAAGTAAGTAATAGTATACTACTACTTTACTACTAGTAAGCTTTAATAGCTTTACCGTTAATTTAAGTACTCCTCTATTATAAAACTCTATAACATACTCAAAAAACCAACTATTAACCAGATATTTAAATATTAAAAACTCTAATAAAGATATACTACCACTACTAACTCCACAGAATAGTACCTTTAAGATTCTAATTTATATTATAAAATAAGTATAACTTTAATTATAAAGTTATTATAAATATTATATACCTTAATAAGAAACTAGTTATTTACCTTATTAATACCATAACTAAATTTACTACTATAAGGTTTATTAAAAATATATCTACTAAAGTAGTGTAAAAAGGTATTTATATAGTATAAATTAATATATACTAGAAACCTCTTAACTTCCTTGTAACTAATACCATAATAATATTTAAAGCTATAAAGTTTAATGAATACACTAAGGAGTAACTAATTACCCTTAAAATCGTACTTATTAAAGCCTATAACTCTATTAACAAAATCAAAAAACACTATACTATTTTAAAGTAGGTTTATTAAATCTACTATACTAAAAACCTACTCTTATTAACTAAAATCGTACTCTAAGTTAGTATTAAAAATATTAATAATATAGTAGGCTCTAATAGCCTTATACTAACCCTCTTTATTTTTAAAGTATACCTATAAATTAATAACTCCTCCCTACTAGCTCTAAATATTACTAAGTATACCTAGATAATTTAAAAGGCTACTAAAAAAAACCACTACTTCTATATATAGTACAAAGTTAATAATACTCTTAATATATATAATAAACTAAAGACACTTAAGACCTTAAAACTCCTACTTTAATTAATAGTTTAAGTATAATATAAAAACAGCAACTAGTAAGGTCTATATTAATTAATCTTAATAAATAGTAAAGAGTACGTACTTACCCTTTTATAAGGCCTAAGATCCTTTTAATTAATAGTTATTAAGCTATACTAGAAAAATATTAATAATATAGACCCTAAAATCCCCTCCCTACTAAAAGACCCTATAATTATTAAGTATAAAGCTAAGAGTAGAGCTAAATATAAAAATAAGGCTAAGGAGATCCTTAATAAAATCGTTATTAATACAAAGTCTTCTCCTACTAAAAATTCAGTACTAGCAAAAGTCCTAAAATAATAATAAGGCTAACTTTAAAAAACCTTAGCTATAATATTTATCTTAACTAGAAAAAAGGCTAATTTCGCCCTTACTATTAAGTTAAAAAAGTAAAGAACTATTACCACTTTAGGAGAGCCGTTTTAAAAGTTAATAAAAAAAGAGATTTTAGCTTTATAAAATGATAATATTTTTAATATTGTCCTATTTAACTCTAAGGTCTATAGTAGGTTTAGAATATTTAAATTTTATATTATTAATAAAATTAAAGTAAAAATAATAAATTAGCCTTATAAAAAGTTCTGCTTTATTATATAAAGCTATACTAATAATAAAAAGGCTATAATTTTAACGTAGTCCTTTATAATTTAAAAGTCTAGTCAATAATTAATCCTAGTACTTATTCTAACCCTTATATGAACTAGTATAAAGTTATAGCTTTAAGATATTATATAAGTATATATATAATTAAAACTATAGCTTAATTAAATAATCCTTACGTACTTTTTAACTTAAATCTATAACTAGTACTTAGATAATACTATTATAGTTATTAAGAGGCCTCTTTATAGTATTATAGAGGCTGGAATACACTAGTGGGTAATATACTATTAGTACTATAAAGAAAAGTTTAAAATAAGTATATTAATATACAACCCATGCTATTTAATATTATTAATTAATAACCTAGACTTTACTTTAGTTAGAATATAAATAGATAATACCCTTAGCCTTTTAATAAACAAATTTTTAACTTATAACATATTAAAGCTTAAAAAGGCGAACCTTATAGTTAAAGTAAAGATATTCTTAACTCTAAAAAAGCTATTAATATTTAATAGTAGTATTTTAATACTAAAAGGTAAATCCCTTACCTTTTATTAAAAGGGCTAAAGTAAAAAGCTTATAATTATTAAACTTTAGTAGTTAGCTTAGTAGTTAAGAGCCTACCTAACCCTACTTTATAAGAGGTAGAGGTAGTAGGTTTAAATTCTGTGCTACTTAAAGGGTTTTATATCCTAACTATATATTGTGTGCTTGTGCGGCGTAGCTGTTAGAATTTTTAGAGTAGGGGCCCTATTAACTCTAATTAACTACACTATATAGCCCGTGCGCTACTCCTAGTTAATAAGAGTAGGCGGCCCCTACTAGGCTGTATATAGTAAATAGTACCTTCTTTTATAAATAGCTATCCCCTAATCTAGACTTAAATAGATCTTTTATATATAACCTTTACTAATTACTTTACTAAATAAATATATATTTTCCCTACTAGGGTTTTTCCTATATACCTTTACTAAATATTATATACTTAAAAGAGGTAAAAAGCCTACTACTTAGTGAATTTCTACTTTATAATATAAGTAAGCTTATAGAATAATACAAACTATATACATAATTATTAAACTTAATAAGGATTAAAAGACTTAATACCTTTAATAACGCGCCTAAAGAGCGTATATTACGTTAATTTATTAACCCAAAGTATTATACGACCACTCTATAGTAGCTTAATATTAAAAACCTATAGATAAAAATATTACTACTCTTAATAAGTAATTATAATAGTAAATAAATAACTAGTACTAAGGATTAAAATACATTCCTTTTAACGTTAAAAAAGATAAGCGTTTTATTTTTATAAATAAATCGTTTACTAATAACACAAACCTTTTATTATAACTAGGATTCATTATTATCTTTAGAAAAGATTAATTTATTAGTAATAATATACTTAAAGTTTATAGTAATATTATTTACTATAGCTTAATAAAAGGTAAGTAAGTTATAAAAAGCGTTTTTATTTTAGAAATCTATACTATAACTACTAGTGTTAATATAGCCTATACTATTATAACTACCCTAAAACTTATTACTAATTACCTAAACCTTCCTTTAATTCTATCTATTATATATACTAATTTTTATTTACTTTATAAGTGCTTTATTAAACTAAGTACTACTAAAAAAGAATAACTAATAATCGATATTATAGTATTAAAGTAATCCTATAAGTACTAAAAGCTCTAAGAAATATAAAAGATCGCTAGGGATAGTAATATTGCTAATAGCTTTATAAAAATAAAACTAAACTATACCCTTAAGGGCTTTATTTTAATAAATAAAACTATAATTAAAATAAAAGACTAAGTATTAAAAAAAAACAAAAAGAAGGTATTTAGAATAAAGAGATCTATAGATTTAATAAAAGGGCTAAAATTACTAAAGAATATAAGGAAATAGTAGTATTTATAATAGTAGTTAAACCTCTAGCTAAAGTCCATAGCTCTATTAAAAATAAAGCCGTTTAGCGTTAAAAAGACTAGTTAAAAAGGGATTAATTAAAAAAGCTTAAAAACGTTATTTTTAAACCTCTTTTAATAAACGCTTAGTTTAAAGAAATAGATAGTCTAAAGTACCTATATATAAGGCCTTAGGCTATAAAAAAAAGATTACTAATATAGAAATAACTATATTAATATTAGCTATAGCTCTAAGTAGTTAACGGCTGTATAGTAGAATATAGACTTAGCTTTACTATTATATAAATATTTTAAACTTTTACTAAAAAGACTTATAATTTATTTATTTTTACCCTTAACTATTAACCCTTATATTTATAATTAATTACTATTTATTTACTCTATATAAACTAATAATTATATTATATTATATTATATTATATTATATTATATTATATTATATTATATTATATTATATTATATTATATTATATTATATTATATTATATTATATTATATTATATTATATTATATTATATTATATTATATTATATTATATTATATTATATTATATTATATTATATTATATTATATTATATTATATTATATTTGTGTTTTTTTAAGTAGTGTCTTGTGCGGACATTTCTTTAAGTTGATTTAAAAAGAATGTATTATAGCTATGTATTATTAAGTAGTGTAATAAATAAAAGTATTTAATAGGGTGTATTTAGTAGGTTTGACCCCCTTTAGCTTTTAATACTTCTACTTACCTACTCTTCCTGTGGTGGTAGATGTAGACGTGGACGTAAACGTACTAGTAATAATGACAATGCTATTACTAATAGGCAGTACTAAATAGCGCAACTAATATATTAAAATAAACCTTTACTTATACAAACCTTTGGCTAGATCACACTGTACGTAGGGCCTGATGAGCCCTAGTAGTGTTTATAATTAAAAAAAAGGCACTACTATAAGTAAGGCCTTTATTAATTTCTTTTATCTTCTATATTTATACCTAAGAATTTAATAAAATAGTAAAAACTACTATAGATATAAAAGTCCCCTAACTGTAAAATACTAAATACTATAACCTAGTCTTTATAATTAAAAACAATATTAAGTAGCTTAATAATATAACTATATAGCTTAGTATTAATACTATTAATACGTAGTACAGCTAGCTAACTTAACTCTTAAGTATAAAAATACAAATTACTATCTTTAGCCTTTACTTTTTTTAAAACTAGTAGTAATAGGGACTAAATAAGAAATATTAAGCTAGACCTATTAACTAATTTAATACTAAATTAAATTTTAAACTTACTATTTTTAAAAAATAATTAATACTACTTTAAGTAAGTAATAGAGGCGGTAATAATAACTATAGATCCCCTAGAGTTAAGAGACTAGTATATTTAATAAGGCCTAGTAATATATTAAGACGTCTACTAACAAGTATAGGGAAAAGTGGTCCGATTGGGTCAACTAGCCGTGGCGCGGTCTAGATAGTGCGTTAGTTGTAGAGGGATTTGATAGTTAAGAGAAGGGACGGTTTAGTTTAGATTGGATTTAATAGGTTTAGAGGAATAGTTTAGGGAGGCGTATAGAGGGCGTTAGTGGTTTTAGTGGCGTTAACGGCGTAATTAGTAGTTTACTTTAAAATTAATTAAAAACACCTATTACTTCGAATCCGTAAAAGCTACGTTACAGTAGGTAAATTTGAGTACCGTCTATTGTTTCTTAGAGTACGTGGCCCGTGGGCTATTAGTCACTCTAAAGAGGGTGATATTATATTATATTATATTATATTAATTAATAGTTTATAAGTTATATGTTTTTAATAATTAATTAAATAGTTATTTATATATTTTAAGTAGTATTTTATATAGATATTTATATATAGTATTTTTAAAAAATATATTATAATTATATACTATTAAGTAGTATAATAAATAAAAGTATTTAATAAAGTTTATTTAATATGTTTAACTCCTCTTAGTTTTACTTTAATACTTTTATTTATTTTTTTATAATACTAATAATAATAATACTATTACTAATAAATAGTAATATTAAAATAAACCTTTATACCCCCTTTAGAGTAACTAATAGTCCACGGGCCACGTACTCTAGAAAATAGCCGTCTAGCCACCTACTTTATTAATCTTTTTTATTATAGTACTTAAATTAACTTACTACAACGCAGCTTCTATAGATTTAAAGTAATAAGTATTTTTAATTAATTTTATAAACTACTAATTACACTATTAATACTACTGAAACCACTAACGCCTTTCTAGACTATCCCTCTAAACCTATTAAATCTAATCTAAACTATTCCGTTACTTCCCTTGGCTGCGCAGCTATGGCTGGTCTAGCCGCTTTCTGCTATTGTTAGTATTCCCTTTAATATTCACACAGGCCTCGCTAAATATACTAATATTAGCTACTTAAAGTGCTATAGATTTAGTAGCCGCGTCTTTTAGCTAGTTAAAGTATTTATAGTTAGCTTTAAACTATAAAATACCTAAAAGGGTTTTGTTTTGTAATTTAAAAATCGTTATATTTATATTAAGCTTATTACTAGTAGTTTAATAGTAGTAAATTATAGTAATAGTAAGCTGCTTTTTCTCTTTATTAAAAAATATATACTAGTTATAGGTTAAGTTAATTTTATTAACCCCCTTAGTTATAAAGTACTTATTACTACTTTTATAGTTAGTTAATAACTATAAAGTTATATAATAGTTATTATTTTAGTTATAAGGGCTTAGGGCAAACAACCTTTTATTAAATATTATAGTAGGTAGTTTACTTATTAAGGTGCTTTTAGGTTATTATATGTGTATAGAAAGTAGGAAGAATTAATAAAGGCCTTGCTTATATTACCTTTTTATTTAATTATAAACGCCACTAGGGCTTGTTAGGCCTTATAGTATATTATAGCGCCTGTGATCTAGCTAAAGGTTTGTATAAGTAAAGGTTTATTTTAACATATCAGTCGCGCCCGCTGCCTATTAGTGATGGCATCGTTGTTATTACTAGTATGTCCACATCCACGTCCACGTCTACTGCCACGGGAAGAGCAGGTAAGTGGAAGCGTTAAGGTAGAGCTAGAGGGGGTTAAACCTACTAGATACACCCTATTAGATACTTTTATTCAATTACACTACTTAAAAATGTATAGCTATAATGCATTCTTTTTAGAATAACTTACTAAAATGTCTACACAAAACACTACTTAAAAAATATAAAAAAATAAACCTTTACTTTTATAAATCCTTAGTTAAATTATACTATATTATAGTACTATAATATACTATAGAGTCTTATAAGTCTTAGTAGTATTTATAATTAAAGAAAAGAGTATTATTACTATAAATAAAGCTTTAATTAATGCTTTTTATTTTTTATATATATACTTAAGAATTTAATAGAATAGTAAACACTACTATAAATATAAAAGTCTTTTAACTATTAAATACTAAGTACTATAACTTAATTACTAAAATTAAAAATAATAATTAATAGTATAGTAAAGTAGTTATATAACTTAGTATTATTACTATTAATATATAGTATAAGTAGTTAATTTGATCCTTAAGTATAAAAATCTAAATTACTATTTTTAAATTTTACCTTTTTTAAACTAATAGTAATAAAAACTAAATATATCATATTAAATTAAACCTATTAATTAATTTAAAACTAAATTAGTTTTTAAATTTACTATTTTTAAAAAATAAATAATACTACTTTAAATAAGTAATAAAAATAGTTTATACTTTTTTTAAGTAGTATTTTATATAGATATTTCTATATATTATTCTAAAAAATATATACCCCCTTTAGAGTAACTAACAGCCCACGGGCTATATACTCTAGGAAATAGCCGTCCAGCCACCTACCTCATTAATCTTTTTCATTATAATACTTAAATTCATCTACTATAACACAGCTTCTACGAATTTAAAGTAATAGGTATTTTTAATTAATTTTAACTACTAATTACACTATTAACACTACTAAAACTACTAACACCTTCTATACACCTCCTACTATCCCTCTAAATCCATTAAATCTAATCTAAACTATCCTATCACTTCCCTTAACTATCATATCCCTCTATAACTAATACACTATTGTTATAAGCCACACAGCTATAACTAGTCTAACCGCTCCCTACTATTATCAGTATCCCCCTTAATATTATTAACCTTACTAAACATACTAATATTAGCTACTTAAAGCACTATAGATTTAGTAGCCGTATTTTTTAACTAATTAAAGTATTTATAATTAATTTTAAACTATAGAATACTTAAAAGAGTTTTATTTTATAATTTAAAAATCGTTATATTTATATTAAACCTATTACTAGTAGTTTAAGAATAATACATTATAGTAATAGTAAGCTTCTTTTTCTCTTTATTAAAAACTATATACTAGTTATAGGTTAAGTTAATTTTATTAACCCCCTTAGTTATAAAGTACTTATTACTACTTTATAGTTAGTTAATAACTATAAACTTATATAATAGTTATTATCCTAGTTATAAGGGCTTAGGGTAAATAACCTTTTATTAAATATTATAGGTTATTATATATATATAAAAAATAAAAGGAATCAATAAAGGCCTCGCTTACAGTAGTATCTTTTTATTTAATTATGAACACTACTAGGGCTTATTAGGCCCTACGCATAATCTAGCTAAAGGTTTATATAAGTAAAGGTTTGTTTTAATATATTAGTCGCGCCGTTCAGCGCCGCCTATTGGTAATATCATTGTCGTTATTGCTAGTACGTCCACGTCCACGTCTACATCTACCGCTATAGTAAAAAGAATAGGTAAGTAGAAGTATTAAGGTACATACGCCCTACTAAGCTCTACTCAAGACTACTTAGTAGAGCTAGAGGGGGTCAAACCTACTAAATACACTCTATTAAATACTTCTATTTAATTATACTACTTAAAAATACATAGCTATAATGCATTCTTTTTAAAACAACTTACTAAAATGTCTACACAAAATACTACTTAAAAAAATATAATTTTTAAAAAATATATATTATAACTATATATTATTAAGTAGTATAATAAATAAAAGTATTTAATAGGGTATATTTAGTATATTTAACTCCCTTTAGGTCTACTTAGTGGTTTTAAGTAGAGCTTAGTAGGGCGTATCTACTTTAGCGCTTCTACTTAGTTACTCTTTTTATAGTAGTAAATATAAATATAAATATAAATATACTAGTAATAATAATAATACTATTACTAATAGGCAGTAGGCACGACTAATATATTAAAATAAATCTTTACTTATATAAACGTTTAGTTAAATTATATATAAAGTTTAATAAGCCCTAGTAGCGTTTATAATTAAAGAAAAAGGTACTACTATAAGCAAGCCCTTTGCTAATTCCTCCTGTCTTCTATATTTATATACAATAACTCTTAAAGTTATAATATTTAAAAAAAGAATTCCTACTAGCCCTACTTAGCCCTAAGATAAATAAAAGGATATAATTCTATAAATATTAACTAATATTAATACTACTAAAAAGTACCTTTATACTATGGAAGTTTATATAATTAATATAAGCCTTAATTAGTACTACTAAAGTAAAAATAGTAGAGTAGTACTTATAATTTTAAGAGTTCTATACTATAAAACTACTAGTAGTAGCTATTATATAAACACAATAATATATAACTTATACATAAGTAGTAAGGACTTTATAAAAATTCTAAATAATAAAGATAACTATAGATACTTTAACTAGCTAAAGGATATAGCTACTAGAGTCTTATTAGCCTAAGTAATTAATATTAGTATATTTAATAAGGCCTATATATAATAATATTAAGATAAATATTAATAATAGTAGGGCTAAGTAGTTAAACTAGCTATAGCTATATAGTAATAGCGCGTTAGTTATAGAGGGATATAATAGTTAAGGAAAGTAATAAAACGGTTTAAATTAAATTTAAAAGGTTTAAAGAAACGGTCTAGGGAGGCGTATAAAAAGTATTAGTAGTTTTAATAGCGTAAATAGACGTACGCCCTACTAAACTCTACTCAAGACCACTTAGTAAAGCTAGAGGGAGTCAAACCTACTAAATATACTCTATTAAATACTTCTATTCAATTACACTACTTAAAAATACATAGCTATAATACATTCTTTTTAGAACAACTTACTAAAATATCCGCATAAAACACTACTTAAAAAAACATACATAGCGTAAATAGTAAAATTAATAGTCTACTTTAAAATTAATTAAAAATACCTATAACTTTAAATTTATAAAAGCTATATTATAGTACGTAAATTTAAGTACTATTTATTATAACTAAGAATAAAAAAGATTAATAAGGTTAGTGGCTATATAGCTATTCCCTAGAGTATATAGTCTATAGACCGTTAGTTACTTTAAAGGGGGTATAATAAAAGTAATAATAATAACTATAGATTTTTTAAAGTTAAAAGACTAGTTCAGAACCCCTTTTAAAGTAACTAATAGTTTATAAACTATATACGTTAAAGAATAGCTATTTAACTACTTATTTTATAAATCTTTTTTATTATAGTACTTAAATTTATTTACTAAAATATAGCTTTTATAGGTTTAAAGTAATAGGTATTTATAATTAAATTTAAAGTAAACTACTAATTATACTATTAATACTACTAAAACTATTAATACTTTTTACTATCTTTTTAAATCTATTAAACCTAAACTAAACTATTTTATTACTTTCTTTAGTTATTATATTACTTTATAACTAACGTACTACTAGCGGTTAGCTTAGTAGTTAAGAGCCTGCCCGACCCTACCTTATAAGAAGTAGAGGTAGTAGGTTTAAATTCTACGCTACCTAAAGGGTTTTATACCCTAACTATACGTTACGCGCCCGTGCAGCATAGCCGTTAGAATTTTTAGAGTAGGGGCCCTACTAACTCTAATTAACTATACTATATAGCCTATATACTACTCCTAACTAATAGAAGTAAGCAGCCCCTACTAGGCTGTATATAGTAAATAGTACTTTTTTTTATAAATAAATATTCCCTAACCTAGACTTAAATAAATCTTTTATATATAACCTTTACTAATTACCTTACTAAATAAATTTATATTTTCCCTACTAGGGTTTTTCCTATACACCTTTACTAAATATTATATACTTAAAAAAGGTAAAACGCCTACTACTTAGTAAATTTCTACTTTATAATATAAGCAAGCTTATAGAACAATACAAACTATATACATATAACTAACGCACTACTACTATATAACTTTAGTTAGTTTAGCTACTTAGTTTTACTATTATTAGTATTTATTTTAATATTATTATATATAGGCCTACTTCTTCTAGAGTAACTAACAGCCTATAGGCTATATACTTTAAAAAACTATCTAGTTACCTACCTCGTTAATCTTTTTTATCGTTAGTTAACAGTACTTAAATTTACTTACTATAATACAGCTTCTATAGATTTAAAGTAATAAGTATTTTTAATTAATTTTAACCACTAATTATACTATTAATACTACTAAAACTACTAACGCTTTTCTAAACCGTCCTTCTAAACCTATTAAATTTAATCTAAACTAAACTATCCCTTCCCTTAACTACTAAATCCCTCTATAACTAACGCGCTATTATTATAGACCGCGCTATAGCTAGTTAACCTAATTAAACTACTTTTCCTTATACTCATTAGTAGACGTCTTAATATAGTTTATTAAATATACTAGTCTTTTATAAACTCTAAAGAATTTATAGTTATTATTACTACTTCTATTACTTACTTAAAGTAGTATTAGTTATTTTTTAAAAATAGTAAGTCTAAAATCTAATTTAGTATTAAATTAGTTAATAGGTCTAGTTTAATATTTTTTGTTTAGTTTCTATTACTACTAGTTTAAAAAAGGTAAAAGCTAAAGATAGTAATTTAAATCTTTATACTTCAGGGTTAGACTAGTTAGTTATACTATATATTAATAGTATTAATATTAAACTATATAGCTACTTTACTATACTATTAAATATTATTTTTAATTATAATAACTAAGTTATAGTGTTTAGTATTTAGTAGCTAAGAGACTTTTATATTTATAGTAGTTTTTACTATTTTGTTACTTTAAAGGATTCTTAAGTATAAATATAGAAGATAGGAGGAATTAATAAAGAGCTTACTTATAGTATCTTTCTCTTTAATTATAAACGCTACTAGGGCTCGTTAGGCCCTATAGTACGTCACGGCGCCTATAGTGTGATTTAGCTAAAGGTTTATATAAGTAAAGGTTTATTTTAATATATTAGTTACGCCGTTTAGCGCTACCTATTAGTGATAGTATTATTGTTATTACTAGAAGAGTAGGTAAGTAGAAGTATTAAGATATATACGCCCTACTAAGCTCTACTTAAAACTACTTACTAAAGTAGAGCTAGAGGGGGTTAAACCTACTAGATACACTCTATTAGATACTTTTATTTATTATACTACTTAATAATATATAGCTATAATATATTCTTTTTAGAATACTATATAGAAATGTCTATATAAGACACTACGTAAAAAAACATAAATAAAGTAGAGTTAGGTAGACTCTTCACTACTAAGTTAACTACTAATAACTTATATATATAAGTACATAATATATAGTTAAAGTATAAAAAACTCTTTAACTAGTATAGAATTTAAATTTACTACTTTTACGTTTTATACAGTAAAGTTAAATAGACTCTTAACTACTAAACTAACTATTAATAATATAAAAATAAAGAGTTTATATAGTACTTAAGAGTCTTTTAAAAAGATATTAACTACTATCTTAGTATAGTAGTAATTTATAACTTTAAATAAAAGTAAAAGGTTTTTATTTAAAAGTACTTAAAAAAGTTTATAATAAATTTATTTACTTTTAATATTATAGTTTTTAAAAAAAGCCTTTAACTTTAATTTATAGTAAATTATAAACTTTAAATTTATATTTTTTTATATAGTATTTTATATATAAGCAGTTAACTTAGTAGTTAAAAGCCTACCTAACCCTACCTCGCAAGAGGTAGAAGTAGTAGGTTTAAATCCTACACTACCTAAAGAGTTTTATACCCTAACTATATATTACGCGCCTATATAGTACAGCTATTAGAGTTTTTAGAGTAGGGACCCTACTAACTCTAATTAACTACGCTATATAGCCCGTATACTACTCCTAACTAATAAAAGTAAATAGCCCCTACTAGGCTATATATAGTAAACAGTACCTTCCTTTATAAGTAAGTATCCCCTAACCTAAACTTAAATAAATCTTTACACACAACCTTAACTAATTACCTTATTAAATACTTACTTATTTTCCCTTTATAAGGGTTTTTTCTATATATTTCTTTATTAAATAATATATACTTAAAAGAGGTAAAAAGCCTACTACTTAGTAAATTTCTTAATTATAAATAAGCTAGCTTATAGATAATATAACTTATATATATAGTATTTTATATAGACATTTCTATATATTATTCTAAAAAGAATATATTATAGCTATATATTATTAAGTAGTATAATAAATAAAAGTATTTAATAGAGTATATTTAGTAAGTTTAACCCCCTTTAGTTTAAACAGTCTTAAGTAAAGTTTAGTAGAGCGTATATACCTTAACACTTCTACTTACCTACTCTTCTTATAGTAATAATAATAATACTATTACTAATAGGTAGTAATATTAAAATAAACCTTTACTTATATAAACCTTTAGTTAGATTATACTTTAAGTACTATAATATACTATAAAGCCTAATAAGCCCTAGTAATATTTATAATTAAAGAGAAAGGCACTATAAATAAACTCTTTATTAATTCCTTTTATCTTCTATATTTCTATACACCTAAGAATCTAATAAAATAGTAAAAACTACTATAAATATAAAAGTCCCCTAGCTACTAAATACTAAATACTATAATTTAGTTGCTATAGTTAAGAATAATATTTAATAGTATAGTAAAGTAGCTATATAGCTTAGTATTAATACTATTAATACGTAGTATAGCTAGCTAGTCTAGCCCTTAAGTATAAAAATCTAGATCGCTGTTTTTAGCCTTTACCTTCTTTAAACTAGTAGTAATAGGGACTAGACCCTTTTAATACTAAACTATAGTAGTAATACTAGGTACCTAAAACGTGGTAAACCCTAATTAGTTAAAATACTACTACTCTACTATTTACTTAGTTAAATAAATAGTAAAAGTAGCTATATAACTACTATTTAAAAGTATAAAGAAGTTCTCTACTTTACTAAATAAAAGCGGGTTTTTCTCCTACTAGGTTTTTTCTTTATAACCTCTAATATTTAATCTTTACTATATTTAATATTATACTTATACTATTTAACCCTTACTATATTTAATATAATACCTATACTATATTATTTACTATATACTTATAGACTTAGCTTTATAGTTATAATATAGTTATATAAAATAAATATAAGTTAAATTTATATAGTAAAGTATTATTAACAAGTAACTTTAAAAACTTAAAAATTAAATTTATATAGTAAAGTATTATTAATAAGTAACTTTAAAAACTTAAAAGTTAAATTAAAAGCTTTTTATATATTAAAAGTATTTATATAAGTTTAACTTATATTTACTTTTATAAATATAATATAAAGGAGTACTATATAAGCTTTAGTTAGTAATTAACTTAGTAGTTAAGAGTCTGCCTAGCTTTACTTTATAAGATATAAAGGTAGTAAGTTTAAATTCTATACTACCTAAAGAGGTTTATACTCTAACTATATATTATATACTTATATAGTATAGCTATTAAAGGTTTTAAAATCAAGGGCTTTACTAACCCTAATTAACTATACTATATAGTCTATATACTACTTTTAACTAATAGGAATAAGTAGTCTCTACTAAGCTATATATAGTATATAGTATCTTTTTTTATATAAGTAAGTATCCTTTAACTTAAACTTAAATAAACCTTTATATATAATCTTTACTAATTACCCTACTTAATAGTTATATATTTTTCTTACTAAAGTTTTTTTTATATATTTTTACTAAAATATTTACTTATAAAAAGTTAAAAGTCTACTACTTAATAAATTTATTAATTATAATATAAGTATACTTATAGAATAATATAATATATATATATATAAACTTTAGTAAATTATAAATAGTAAGTTATATAGTATAAAGTACTATTTAAAAGTATTTATAAGTACTTAAAAGTTATAGTTAGTTTAGTAGTTAAGAGCCTATCTAACTCTACCTTATAAGAGGTAGAAATAGTAGGTTTAAATTCTATACTACTTAAGGAGTATTGATACTCTAACTATACGTTACGCGCCTGTATAGTATAGCTATTAGAGTTTTTAAAGTAGGGGCCCTACTAACTTTAATTAGCTATACTACGTAGTCCATACGCTACTCTTATCTAATAGAAGTAGGCGGCCCCTACTAGGCTATATATAGTATATAGTACCTTTTTTATAAGTAAGTATCCCTTAACTTAAACTTAAATAAATCTTTATATATAACCTTTACTAATTAACTTACTAAATAATTATATATTTTCCCTACTAGGGCTTTTTCTATATATCTTTACTAAAATATATTTACTTAAAAGAAGTTAAAAGCCTACTACTTAGTAGATTTTTTGATTATATATAAGTTAGTTTATAAAATAATATAACCTATATATATAAGTACTTAAAAGTTATAAAGTTATAAGTATTAAGTAGTAGAGTTATTATAAATAATTTTTAAAAAGTTAAAACATAGGTATAGTAATCTTTATAAATAAAAAAGTAGTTTAAAAGTAATTAATTATAGATAGTAAAAAACATAGTAAAATAAAAGTCTTAATTATTAATATATATATATATAAAGCTATATTTTAAAGGCTATTAATATGTTTTTTACTTTAATAGTACTATAGGCTTTTAAGCCCCTTAATATAGCTATAGTCTTTAAAACTACTAAAATACTATTCTAAAGCGGCCCTTAGCCTTATTAAACACTAAAAACTACCTATACATTATAGTATACTAGCGGCTTTAAGCTATGTAATTTAATATAAACTAATAAGCTTGCTTATTTTAACTAAGTATCTTAACTAGATTAACTAAATGTTTTAAGGTTTTAACTTTTTACTAACTAAATAAATATATTTTAAATTTTAAAAAATATAAGTTAATTAGTCTTAGTAGTAAGATATAAATATATAATACTAGTAATTATATATAAAACTATTTTATATAAATAATAAAAAAATACTTAGTTATAACTTATATAACTTATAAGTATTATAATTTAAAAAAATACTTTTAAATAAAGCTTTAATATACTTTAACTATATACTTTAACTATATACTTTTATTATAAGTATAAATAGTATAACTAAGTTTATTTAAACTTATATTTAAGTACTAATATTAAAAGTTTATTTTAACTTTATTTATATACTAAAGTACTTATTTTAAAAATACTTTAATACTCATTTAAGTACTTACTAATATAAAAACATAAACACCTACTAAAATGCTTCTTTTACTTTATATATAGTTTATTTAAAAGATATTTTAATTAATTATATAAATCTATATATACTTTTATTAAACTAAAACTTAATATATTTAAGTTTATATTTTAAAGTAAAATACTTAGTATATAAATATATATATATACTTTATATAGTTCTTAAAAGATTTTATACTACTTTTTATAGTATTGTATTTAATAGTTTTAGTTTTAGTTAGGTACCTAGTTAATCTAGCCCGGGCACCCAGTCAAAATAGGCGGGCTCAATCTAATAACCACTATGGTCCTACGTACTGCTGCTGTCACACTATTATGCTACCTATTGTACTGCTTATTCTCTATTGATTGCTTGTTTGCCCCCCTTGTTGACTTTTAAGCAAACGGACACATTCTGTTTGCTCTTCCTGGCTGGAGCGCGACGTGCCTTGGGTAATATAATCCTCACGCCGAGTTGTTTAACTCACCGTTCGGTTTGTTCCCCCCTCATCACCACATCGTTGTGGCTGTCCTGTCTTCTAATACTATCCAACATGCCCCAGTACCGTCACCATCACCGCCACCACCCTGAGCAGCCGCCACCGTCGAGTCTTCGCCTCCATGTTCGCCTTGGTTCCACTCCCCAGGAAGTACAGCCCCTCGAGCTGCGCTTCCACGGCTCGTGGCAGGCGCGTAGCCGCCACTGGATCAGGGTCTTCTTTGTCCAGTCGCCCGCGTCACTAGCAGGATACACACAGGCACACAGCGATGCGATAGTCAACGACAACCACGACGATGACACTCACGACGATGACACTCACGACGATGACACCCACGATGACGACAAGCACGACGATGGTTACCACGACGACGGCTTTGACGACGACGACGGCTACCGCGATGACAACGGCAGCCAGCTCCACAGTCAATTCGATGCTTCCACATCCCACAACCACCTCCCTAGCCAGATCGATAGCACTACAGCCGACGACGCCGACCACGACACGGATACCGATACGGACGTTGACTACCTTACAAACATTACGCATTCGTGGGCCAAATTAGGGGCAAGGTACAACGGAGGCGTCCCGTCGTCGCGCTCGTGCTCCCCACGCCTTGTCCATCTGTCCGAGCCAATTGACCTCACAACCACCGCCCCACGCTTTGTCCATCTGCCCGAGCCAGTTGACCTCACAACCACCGCCACTGTCGCTTCCGCTGCTACCCTATCCCCTGGGCAGTACAAATGGCTAGTTCCAGTCTGTTGCGTCTTACTGGGATTGCTAGTCGTGCTGGCTGGGCTAGTCGCGCTCTCTCCATCCTGGTTCGCTCCTAGCCACAGGACAGTTTGGCCATCTCCCCCGCTCGCCCCAATCGCCCCGACAAAGGATTCACGGAGTCTTGACTATATAGCTTCCTTAGAGGTGGTTGTGAACAACTACCTCAGGGTCGTATCCTCTCTTATCGCACCCCTTACAGCAACGTGGCCACACGGCACACCAGAACCCGAGCCCGTATGGTCCCCGTTTTGGATCATCAGCCAACTTCACGATGAGATTCATAGTGCGTGCCGGACTGCTGGGAGTATCCAGCATGCTCGGAAACGGGACCCTGGGTCTGTAGCTGGTATCAGACACGCAGGCTCACTCACCAGTATTATCAAGTCCTGCGACAATGCAAGATCGCACCTTGCCGAGGCCCAAGACATAGTCTTATTTCGTAATGATGGCCACCTTTTCCTCAGTCATATACGCCTGACCCTCGCTGTCATCTGGTACCACTCGGAGCGTATCCATACACAGCTGTATTCACATACTGGGAGCAAGCGAAATGAAACGGCAGACGCGATAGCGCAAGCGCTGTTCGAAGCTATTGACGACTTAGAAGAACACCACGCCATACTTGCAGACCCTATCACAGATTTACTTTCACGTCTTACTACTGCCAAACAGGCCGAACAGAACGACATCCTCCTATTCCTTTCTACCCTTCGCACAGTACCAGACATGTGTGATGCTCGCCTAGTATCCCCTGACCAGGTCATGTCTACTGCTGATCATGTCGAAGCTCGGCGAGCCTCCCTTCACGTGCTGCTCAGCTACCTCCTCCCCCGGCGCGACCACTATATTGAGGTCCTGCGCGAGTCAACAGAACGCCTTGTCCATGCACACCACGAGCTCCACGCACTTCGGACCACGTTAAATACAGTATTCAACAGCAACTTTAATACTTCACGTACTGTTTTCCAGGAGACAGGAAGCCACATGGAATGCTCTAGCTCAATATATCTCAGGACAGCACCAAAGCAATCATACACGCAATGGTACTTTGAGGGCCACGAGACGGCCCAGGCCCGGCTTAAACAGCTGAGTAATACCATTCACAAGATCCAAGAGGAGTTGGTAGACATGGAGAACCGTTACCTCCTGACGGAGGCTCACATGTGGCCCAATGAGTGGACAAAGGCGGCGGTGGCGGTAGAGGGCTCATTAGAGCAGTCGGGGCACAGGTGGGACCCAAACAAACACGAGGCGTCGTGGTGGGGTATGTTTACAGGGAAAGGTACAACTTCGAGTGGCGAGAGGTGTAGATTGCTGTAACTTGCTGGTCTAGAGACTGAACGGAAATATCCAGGGACGAAATTGTCTTTTAGAGAGTGAACTATGAGCATTAACCACAACGCCATTCTACAGATCCCGGCCCCGTAGACAGCCCCAGGTTACGTACGACATGTCCATTTTGGTACCTGCTGGCATGCATCAGGGTGGCACAAGAACGGACGTGATAGCGAGGCGCGTATACGGTTCTGAGGGGGGAAGTAATTAAGAGGCCAAGTGTAATTATTCTATCTAGCCGGCCACATCATTCAAGACCACACATGATGGCCGCGAGCTCGTACAGTGAGTCCATCTCCTCGTCCAGCCGGCGCTCCCGTAACATGGCGTAGTCGCGCATCAAGTCCTCGTACTCAACCCGTGATTTGCCAGACGTAGATGCAGATGTAGATGTAGGCGCTGACGCGCGACTCCAATGCGGACACTCATCGACGGATACGCGCGCGTCCGCCCCTAGGCCATGATCCTCCTCCATCCCCTGCCAGTATTCTGATGGGCCGCCGGCCAGGCAACCGCCGACCAGGGATGCAGCCTGGCCTGCCGCCGGCGAGGAAACGTAGACGGCGCACTCCGGCCCCTCCACGCGCTCCTCAAACTGGCCATGGTTTACTAGGGCACCGTCCCGTGAACCATCGGCAGTGTCGTGGCTGGCTAGGCGCGACGACTTATTCTCGAGTGGCGTGGCGTCTTCGGTTCTGCCGACGGGGTCGGCCCAGGGATTGTGCATCGGATCGTTGAGTGAGGTACTGGCCGTGGATGAGAGAGGCAGTTCGGGTGTCCGGGGTTGGCGGGCTTGGGCTGGAGCCAGCGAAGGCAGGTGGTGGTCGACGCAGGTGTTTGCGGGCATGGGCATGGGCATGGGGGTGGGCGCGGGCGCGGGCGCGGGCGCGGGTGACGGGTCGACTGGGGAGATGCTTTGTCGGCACACTATGCTTGACGACTCCGGACTAGACGGCGGGGGAGGGGAAGAGGAGGGGACAAACCGACGGTTCAAGGGTGTGGCGAGGATGTGGTCCAACGCGGCATCCATGGGGTCTGTATCCAAACGGTGTTCGGCATCGTCGATGCGCAGGCCCTCAAGCAGGCGGGCAAGCCCCGACGGAAGGTCTTTGTCAGGTGCGTTATCAGTCAACAGCTGCTGGCCGCGGGTGTTAAGCGTTGGGCCGAGTTCCCAGTGGTTCTTCATAGCGCACTGCTCGCGAAGCCAGGTAGCAAAGGCATACGCCTCGCACGGCTGGACCTTATTGGTCCAGCAACGGTCGACAATGAGGCCCTCGCGGACAGCCAGGCGGACGAGGGAATGCACAAGGGCAGTGAATCGGGGTCGGATGATGCTCTCGAAATCGGGACCGTGCTCAAGGTTGCAAGAGCGCAGGAGATCGGACGTGAACGCGTCGCCATGGCCGTTGCCGGTATCACCGAGTTGGGAGAGGCAGCTGAGAACTGTAGCCTTCGTGTCGACACAGAAGGGGATGCCGGCGCGTTTGCGAGCCTTGGAGCCGGTGAACTCGGCGACGGGCAACCGGCAGACGGTCTATATGGTTCACGGTCGTCAGTTCTGCCCTTGGACTTGGGACCTGGGGCTCTTGCGGGACTAACTCACTGTTGACGAATTGGACAAGCACATCTTGGCGGTCGTGAGGGAGTCGCAAGGCGCCGTCTAGAGCTGGAGAGGGAGAGGAGGGGGCTCCCAGTGTTTTTTCGAATAATGCTACCTACAGGAAGGAGCAGAGAGCGCGAGGGATCGGGAAGAACAAGGAAAAAGATGGGCGGAGTGGTAGAGGTCGAGCGTTTGGTAATCGTAGTATGCTGGGCGGCGTCGACAGTGGGTGGTCTGGCCACCAGAGTCCGTTGTGATCTTCTTCCCGCATGGTTAGACTCCACTAGAGTATGCTCATGCATCTCGTGGGATGATGCCCTTGTTGGAGTGTTTGCGATGGCAACCGTGCTGTCGCTGGCTGTCTGGGCGGCAGGCTGGGCTTGGAAGCGGCTGGCTGATGTGAGACCGATGTGAGTCCTCCGCGCATATCCCCAGGCTGAGAACCGTCGGTGAGCAAGCCTACCAATCCACACCGTCTCCTTGACTCAGACGCTGGAGCGAGGGTATCGCAACATGGGTGAAAAGGTTCCTCCTATTACCATGCTTGCTGCCGGGGTGGCTCAGGACGACGTGGTGCTACCCCTTGTCCTCCTTGACGACTGCCGCTCGTTGGGAACCACTGAGAGGTCAAATAAAAGGTCCAGCCCATCAGGGCCGCCACGACCTCTTTAATCAAATTTGATAAACTTCGATCAACTGCCAGGCGATCTCAGACTACTTGGTGTGAAACGTCACCCAAGAGGTATTCCGTATCGTTTCTCACCTCTCGCATCAAGAGACAAGTGATAGCCCGGGCTCCACGGCGTGACAAGTCATCCAGACAGCCTCAGTTACCATCTCTTACTGCTACCCTTACTTTGTTCATTATCTCGCATCGTCTCGCATCGTCTCGTATCGTCTCGTGTCGTCTCGTATCGTCTCGTGTCGTCTCGTATCGTCTCGTGTCGTCTCAGGGGGAAACGTCTCCTTCGTGACCAGCAGAAGAGCAACACAAGGGAGGAGTCGCATGTTCCAGGGCAAAAAGTTGCTCTGGTGCACGTGGCTATCGTCTCTCACAAAAGAGAGAGTCGCATGTTCCAGAGCAAAAAGTTGCTCTGGTGCACGTGGCTATCGTCTCTCACAAAAGAGAGAGTCGCATGTTCCAGAGCAAAAAGTTGCTCTGGTGCACGTGGCTATCGTCTCTCACAAAAGAGAGAGTCGCATGTTCCAGGGCAAAAAGTTGCTCTGGGGCACGTGGCCACCGTCTCTCACAAAGGAGGGAGTCGTATATTCCAGAGCGAAAAGTTGCTCCAGAATATGCGACCATCGTCCCTCCCATCTGGCAGGGCGCCTGTCTCCCGCCAGGGGTGACAATTCACCCCGCCCCGGCAAATGAAGCCGTGGGACTGTTGAGGACCGTGGTCCCGGACGCCAACTGGCCCGGGCATCATGCGGGCCTCAACTTTGGCGTGCCTCCGATGCGTATCGTGAGCCGCTTGCTAATAGTGCTGCCATGCTCGTACGGCAGGGGGGGGGGTCACAAGATGGGATAAAACCCAGGGCGCAGGAAACAGGTCGGGTGTTTGTTGACGGACCGAACCACGAGCGCGCCATCGGCTACCTGCATGAACCATGGAGATGGAACCACGGCCATGGAAACCCATCCCCGGTACCATTGTGTTGCTCGCTGAGTCTTCTTGTTTCGTGGGAAATCGCGAGGCTAGGCTGGCCCGGCCAGAGCCAGCAGTTTCGTGTTCCATCCGTGACAATGCGTGAGGGTGAGATAAAATAAGAGAGACATCTCGCGCAGAGGTCCATCGTCTTATCTGCTACTTAGAAACTTGCTCCGGGATCTACTTACCACACGCGCCGTCAATTCAGATTCAGGCAGATTTCGGGTTCTCATGGCTTCAAACCAACATTGCTCACAGCCCCAGGGCATTTCTGCTGAGTCCTTAGCCCTTATAGCGGGCTACCTCGACGAGAGAGACAGGGACACCAGAGAACAGCCGGTTCGTCCCGCTGGTCCCGTCGTGCGACAGGATCGCCGCGTCGGACAATCCGTATCAACAGGCCGGACGCCTGCTGCCAGCTCCCATTCCGGAGCAGCAGACCGGCACAACCGGCGTCCCCCCTCTCCTCGGCACGTCAAAGTTAACGCCGATACACATCCCAGCCCAAGTTCCCAAAGCTCGAATGGCGACCACAGCGGCCCCCGTCCGCGGCTCCTCCCACTGGGCCTTAACGACATACTGGGGTGCGCATGGTGCCTCTTGGGTGTCGTCATCATACTCTCGATCGTCTTTGTCGTGTATACAGTCAACAGCTGGGTCGTCGGCATCGGCGACAGCATCGGCGATTACGCAGCGGCCGGCGCCGAGTACGTGACGAGTACTTGCAAGCGCGCGTGCCTGGCCGTTAACTGGTGCAGCGCACCAATCACGGACAGAAACGCGGACCTGAAGCGCAGCTACACAAACGCGGAGTACCGCCACGGGCTCGCACTGGAGAGCCTCCAAAACGTGATCCTCAGAGCCAACGATGACGCGCATAGACTCCCAACTATCAACAACGTTTTCTTGGAGTGTAGTAGCCACAGCACGAGCAACCCGGCCGACGGTTGTGCACTGTCGGTCGCTGTTGTTGAGAGCCTAGATCAGGCTCTATCGGACTTCTTCAAGCGCCTGGATTATATCGATCGGTACCTCGAGAGGTTTATATTACTAGCCGAGGCCTACTCACAACACCCAGAAGGTAGCATGCCGTGTTGGCTCCGCAAGGTGCTGAGGCAGGACATGTGCCGTATGGACCATCTTGCAGCCAACACAGCAGCACTACATACGTGGTTAGACCAAGAGAGGGAGGCGCGCAACTCACTACAAAAAAATCACATGCTCTGGCAGGCTACAGGTATGTCGGTTACCCGCGTTAGCCGTAGCGTCTGCTCGCAGGTTGACAGCCTGATCACCTACCAGCATGCCATTACCAAGTGGGGTGCGGTCCAAGGCGACCCAATTGATGGCAGAGAAGACTTCCAGTCTGAACCTCGGCAACAACAGGACCTTTCTGTGGTAATGACGGCTGCCGAACGTGCCGAGGACATAAGTCGCTTAGGTTGTCTCGGGACCATATCGTACATAGCAAGTATTGGTGACCTGCGGAAGTCGCTGGAGGTCGATGTGAGGGAATTGGACAAGCTGCTTGAAAGAGTCATGGAGATAGAGGCAAGTATGTGGAAATACGAGCTTGACGATCTGGTCAGTATCGCCAGGGATTATAAAGATTTGGTGGCGGAGCTATATCGCATCGGTTGACGTCGCATGGACAATTGCAGGTAGGGTGTCAGATTATGCGCATATTCGTCGGGTTGCGATGACGTGGAGGCCTAAATCTGATAGGGGCTTGCTAGGGGAGGTTCTAGGGACAGGTTCGAGGGATAGATTTAAGGGGCAGGTTCAAGGTGTTAAGTTATGCGAATATATAGTGAGGTGTTAAAAAAAACGGTAATTAAAATCACATAATACAAAAGTCTCACTAAAACACAAACTTTATTCTTATACCTATAAATTAAAAGTAATAGTTATATTTAGTAAACTATATTTTAAAATAAAATAAAATTATTAGCTTTTTTATAGTACTCTAAAACTTATAAGTATATACTTTTTAAATTATAATACTACTTGTAGTAAAGTATAAAAAGAAATTTATTAAGTAAAGAATATTTAAATAAAATATTAAAAAAATAATATATTTAGATTAATATATATATATAGTAGATTAATAAATAAAGTTTATTTAAAATAAAAAGTAAATATATTACTAATACTAACTCTTTTTAATTATACTTTAATAAGTATTTTAAGTATCTTTAAGTAACTACTTAACTATAGATATATTACTAGGAAAAGTATTACTAATAAAAACCCCCTCTTTTAAATAACTTATAGTTTATAAGTTATATATAACTAATAGTAGTTAATATATAAATTTACTTGTTATACGATAGTTATTATTTATATTTTTATATACTATTTTATATTAATATTCTTATAAGCTATTATAAAAAGAATATATTATAGTTATATATTATTAAGTAGTATAATAAATAAAAGTAGTTAATAGGATGTATTTAGTAGGTTTAACCCCTGTTAACTTAAGTAGTTTTAAATAAAGCTTAATAGAGTATATATACTTTAATATATCCTTAGTATCTCTAAGTAGCTACTTAACTATAGATACGTTACTAGTAGAGACTTTACTAGTAAGGACCCCCCCCCTGTTAAGTAACTAATAGTCTATAGGTTATATTTAGTATATAAATTTACTTACTATAATATAGCTTTAATAGATTTAAAGTAATAGTAGTATTTAATTAATTTTAACTGCTAATTATACTACTAATACTACTAATACTACTAATGCTATCCTAAACTATTCCTTTAAACCTATTAAATTTAATTTAAACTGTCTCCCTACTTCTTTTAACTATATTACTATAACTAGTTAACTTCATTCAAAGAATCTACTCTATCTTTATTAGTATACGTTTTAATATATTATTAAGCCTTAAACTATATACTAATTCTTAGTAACTTCTTTTATACTATTAAGAGTCTTAATAGCTATAATAGTAGTACTTATTATACTACTATACTAAACTAATACTTCTAACGTATATATACTTCTTTCTTTTTAATAAATATATTAATAAAAAGAGGTATATATATATATAGGTAGTTAGCTTAGTAGACCTACCTAACTCTACTTTTAAGTAAAATAGTAGGTTCGATGTTACCCACTAAGGGGTTTTATACCCTAACTATATATTACATACCTATATAGTATAGCTATTAGAGTTTTTTAAAGTAAGGGCCCTACTAACTCTAATTAGCTACACTATATAGTCCGTATACTACTCCTAGTTAATAAGAATAAAGACCCCCTCTAGAGTAACTAACGGCCCACGGGCTACGTACTCTAGGAAATAGCCGTCTAGCCACCTACCTTATTAATCTTTTTTATCGTTAGTTAGTAAACAGTACTTAAATTTACTTACTATAATATAGCTTTTATGGATTTAAAGTAATAGGTGTTTTTAATTAATTTTAAAGTAAACTACTAATTACACTATTAACACTACTAAAAGTACTAATACCTTCTACTGTCCCTCTAAACTTATTAAATCTAATTAAAACTAAACTATCCCTTCCCTTAACTATTAAATCACTCTATAACTAACACACTATTGTTAACTATACTATAATAAATTAACTTAATTAAACTACTATAGTAATAAGAGGAGGCTTAAAAGGCGGTTTAAAGTAGTTGTATTATAAAAGGGACCCTCTTATAGAGAGTCCTAGTGCTTAAGATTTATATACGCGTATTAGGGACCCTAGTAGAGCCGTTCTAGCTACAAGAGGCGTAATACACCTTACTATACACCCTCCTAGCTTTAAGTATTTACTTAAAGCTAAATATTTACTTTAAATATATAAGAAATAAGTGCTTTAAAAAGGCTTTCCTAAACGTCTTTATAATACTAAATGGGCTATATATATAATAGAAAGGTTTATAGTTCTTAACTAATAACCCTATAACCTCTAGTTAACTATACTTAGCCTAGTCTTTATAGTCTATTATTCTATAGTTAACTAGTTTAGTATTTTAACTATTACTTTTTTAAGTTCTAAATACCTTAATTAATAACTCTATAGCCCCTAGTAGGTTATTACTATATTTAGTACGATAGTTAGTTATTCTATAGGCCTTTTAGTATATTCTAAAATCTACTTAGTATTTAACGTCCCCTAGGAACTCTAGTTTGTCTAAAGTACTCTTTTTTATAGCTTTAAAGTATCCTAGTACTATTTAACCTATCTCTACTAGGGCTATATAAAGGTTACTATACTCTAGAGCTTTTAGATACTTTAAGATCTCTACCTTTTACTCTACTATTAAAGGTAGCACTTTATAATACTTATAAATACCCCTAACAGCTACTTTAAGTAATTTATATTATATAAACTACTACTTATAAAGGCACCTATATAGGCATTTACTAGCCTAATTCTTAAGCTACTAATAAGGGGTTTTTTAGTTAAGTTAGGGACCCCGGGTAGTAGAGTTTTTACTTTAAGCTACTAATACTAAAGGGATAATGTTTAAGTAGCTAGTAAGGGTTAAAAATACCCCCCCGCCTGAGATACTTGACCTAGTAGCCCCTTAGCCTTTTTTTAATATAGTGTTATAGTATATAATTACTATAAAAGTCCTTTTATACTCCTTAAGTATTTAAATATACTTAAAGTCACCTATTTCTATTACTATAATAAGTACCTAGAGCTTTGTTTATACCTATAATAGTATAAATTATAGCTATATAGCTATTAAGAAGTTTTTTAAGTTAATTAGTAGTATAACTTTAGGCGCCTAGTGTACTTTTATATATAAAAAAGCTCTCTACTATTCTATATACTAATTCTTAGGATTCTAATTACTATACTAAGTACTCTTAAAGACTTTAATATACTCTTTCTTAATAGTTATAAGTATACTATACTCTATAAGAGTAAAGGAGTACTTTAGAAATTAAGTTAATACCTAAAAACTAATACACCCCTTAACTATAAGCTTATTTTATACTACTTCTATTAATCCCTTATTAACCGTCTTTATTACCTATACCTATATAGTAAAATATCTTTATAAAATAATATAGTAGTTTATAGCTTTTTATTAGTAGCGTTTTAGAGTATTATTATAAAACTACTAAATCTTAGAATTATCCTTATATAAATCTTTTTATTACTAGGGTTTAGGGTTATTTAGAGTAGCTATAGGCTCCTTTTTAGGTATCCTTCTATAGTAGTAGATAGTCTATACCTAATATTGTTACTTAAATACTACTTAAAAGTACGCGTTTTTTACCTTAACGGCCTTTTAGAGTATTAGGGCTAGTAGGCCTTTTTAAAAGATATTAGGAGCATTGGGCACCTTAGAGTTAATATATTCCTAGACGTCCTACTAATAAGCCTTAAAAGTAAGCTATATATTCTAAGTAGGCTAGTCTTATAGCTCTTTAAGCTAAATACCTATTACATAGACCAATACTATTATTAAATAAATATAAATACACTTTATAATAAGCCTCTTAATATATACTATAGTAGTTAGGGTATAAATTAAAAAAAAGAAAAGAGCTGGGCTTATAACTATAGCGATAAGAGGAGGCTTAAAAGGCGGTCTGAAGTGGTTGTATTATAAAAGGGACCCTTTTATAAAGAGTCCTAGTGCTTGAGATTTATATATACGTATTAGGGACTCTAGTAGAGCTATCCTAGCCACAAGAGGCGTAATACACTTTACTATAACTACTTTTCTCTATATTTATTAATAAATATTTTAATATTTAGGCCTTATTAAATATACTAGTTTTTTACAAACTCTAGGGAATTTATAGTTATTATTACTACCTCTATTACTTACTTAAAGTAGTATTAGTTATTTTTTAAAAATAGTAAGTTTAAAATTTAATTTAGTATTAAATTAACTAATAGGTCTAGTTTAATATTTCTTATTCAGTCCCTATTACTACTAGTTTAAAGAAAGTAAAAGTTAAAAATAGTAATTTAAATCTTTATACTTAAAAGTTAAACTAGCTAACTATACTATATATTAATAGTGTTAATACTAAGCTATATAGCTACTTTACTATACTACTAAATATCGTTCTTAACTATAGTAATTAAGTTATAGTATTTAGTATTAAGTAGCTAAGGGACTTCTATATTTATAGTAGTTTTTACTATTTTATTAGATTCTTAAGTATAAATATAAAAAATAAAAGGAATTAATAAAAAGCTTACTTATAGTAGTAGTGCCTTTCTCTTTAATTATAAATACTACTAAGGCTTATTAGGCCCTATAGTATATTATAGCGCCTACAGTGTAATCTAACTAAAGATTCGCACAAGTGAAGGTTTATTTTAATATATTAGTTACACCTACTACCTATTAGTAATAGCATTGTCGTTATTGCTAGTACGTCCACATCCACGTCTGCCGCTATAGTAGAAAGAGTAGATAAGTGGAAGTGTTAAAGTACGTATGCCCTACTAAGCTCTACTTAAGACTACTTACCACGGTAGAACTAGAGGGAGTCAAACCTACTAGATACACCCTATTAAATACTTTTATTTATTACACTATTTAATAATATATAGCTATAATATATTCTTTTTAAAATAATATATAGAAGTATTTATATAAAACACTATGGAAAAAAACGTAAATAAGAGTAAGTAGTCCCTACTAAGCTATGTATAGTATATATATATTTTCTTATATATAAATAAATATCCCTTAACTTAAATTTAACCTATTTTTATATATTACCTTTACTAATTACTTTACTAAATACTTATATATTTTCCCTATAAGGGGTTTTTTAATATATTTCTCTACTAAATATTATATACTTAAAAGAGGTAAAAAGCCTACTACTTAGTAAATTTCCTAATTATAAATAAGCTAGCTTATAAATAATATAACCTATATATATAGAAAATTATATATAATTCTAATTTATAGATTTAGACTATTTTTAAGTAGTAAGTAGTATTTAAACTTAGTAATAGCTTTTTATACTTTAAGTAAAAAGTTTATAAAGCTAGTACTACTATTAAAGTTATTAAGACTTATATCTTTAATAGCTTAGTTTTAAAAAAGTCTTCAAAGGCTATAGTTAAAAAGTTAAAGCCCTTACGTATTATATAGTTATTAAACTATATTACACTTATTATATAGCTTTAAAGAAATATTAAATATATAGAAATATAGAAGATAAAAGAAATTAATAAAGGCCTTACTTATAGTAGTAGTACTTTTTTATTTAATTATAAACGCTACTAGGGCTTATTAGATACTATATATAATTTAGTTAAAGGTTTATATAAGTAAAGGTTTATTTTAATATATTAGTTATACCTACTACTTATTAGTAATAGTATTATTATTTTTACTACTACTACTACGCTATACTTTATAGTATAAAAGTAGGTAGGTAAAAATTATTATAATAACTTTAAGTATTATAGTTGGTATAGCTAGAGAGGGTTAATATTAGTAATATATTTACTCTTTTTTTTTAAATAACCTTTACTTATTAACTTACTAAATATATATATTAACCTAAATATATTCTTTACTAAATCTTTCACTTAAAATATTCTCTACTTAATAGATTTCTTTTTTTACTTTACTATTATTTATATTTTTTTGTGGTGTCTTGTGTAGACATTTCGATAAGGGGTTCTAAAGAAAATACATCATAGCCATGCATTTTTAATTAAATAAAAGTATCTAATAGGGTATATCTAGTAGCTTTAACCCCCTCTAGCTCAAGTAGTCTCGAGTAGAGCTCAGTAAAGCGTACATACTATATTACTTTACTATTATAAAATTATATTTATGTTTTTTTAAGTAGTATCTTATACAAACATTTTAGTAAGTTGTTCTAAAAAGAATACATTATAGCCATACATTTTTAAGTAGTGTAATTAAATAGAAGTATCTAATAAGGTATATCTAGTAGGTTTAACCCCCTCTAGCTCAAGTAGTCTTAAGTAGAGCTCAGCAGGGCGTGCGTACTTTAACACTTCTACTTACCTACTCTTCCAGTAATAACAACAATGCCATCACTAATAGGCAGTACTAAATATATTAAAATAAACCTTTACTTATACAAACCTTTAGCTGGATTACACTATACATAGGGCCTAACAAGCTCTAGTAGCGTTCACAATTAAATAAAAAAGCACTATAAGCAAGGCCTTTATTAATTCCTCCCGTCTTTTATATACACATAATAACTAATAATATTTAATAAAAAGTTACCTACCCTAAGCCCTTATAACTAAAATAATAACTATTATATAACTTTATAGTTATTAACTAACTATAAAGTAGTAATAAGTACTTTATAACTAAGGGGGTTAATAAAATTAACTTAACCCGTAATTAGTACGTATTTTTTAATAAAAAAAAAAGCTTACTATTACTATAATTCGCTACTATTAAACTACTAGTAATAGGCTTAACACAAACATAATAATTCTTAGATTACAAAACAGAACCCTTTTAAGTATTCTATAGTCCAAGGCTAACTATAAATACTTCAACCAGCTAAAGGACACAGCTACTAAATCCATAGCGCTCTAAGCAGCTAACATTAGTATGTTTAGTGAGGCCTGTGTGAATGTCGAGGGGGATGCTGACGATGGCAGGGCTAAGCAGCTAGACCAGCCGTAGCTGCGCGGCTGACGACGGTGCGTTAGTCGCAGAGGGATACGACGGCCGAGGGAAGCGATAGGACAGTTCGGATCGGATTCAATAGGTTCGGAGGGACGGTCTGCTGGGAAGGCGTTAGTGGTTTCAGCGGCGTTGACGGCGTAATCGGTAGTCTGCGAAATTAATCAAAAACACCTATTACTTCGAATCTATAAAAGCTGCGTTGTAGCAGGTGAATTCGAGTGCTGTGACGAAAAAGATTAACGAGGTGGGTGGCCGGACGGTTTCCTAGAGCACGTGGCCCGTGGGCCGTTAGTCACCCTAGAGGGGGTCTTATAAAATTATATAAAAATATATATATATATATTTATAGTTATAATACCACTTATAGTAAAGTAAAAGAAATAATCTACTAAGTAGAGAATATTTTAAGTAAAAAGTCTAGTAAAGAATATATTTAGGCTAAAATATATATTTAAAAAGTATAATATATTAAAAGTCTAGCTTTTATATACTAAAGTAAAATAGTAATACTAAACGAATAAATAGAACTTTATTAAATAAAGTAAAAGCCTTACTATATACTACTAATTTACTTTTTAAATCTTAGGGGGATACTATATATATAGTAGTCTATTTATATAATAGAACCCCTAATAACTCTATAAGTTTAAAAACCCCTTATTATATAAAATATAATAAAAAACTAAATATTTCTAATATAAAAGTATATAAATCCTTAGTTTATTATAAGAATAAGAAGCCTAACTTAACTAAACTAAACCCTAAAGCTTATAAAGCTATATTGTTAAATTTTAGAGCTAATTCTTCCTACTATAGAGTATTTAACTTATTAAATAATAGGCCTAATTAAAATAGGGACTTAACTATTTTAAAAAATAATTTCCCCTTTAAGTTAAATACTACTAATAATAAAAGTATTAATACTAATAGTAATATATAGAAGGAAGAACTAATAGAATACAATAAGAATAATAGTACTATTAATATTAATAATAATAGTAATGATACTATTATAGAAGACTTAAAAGACGAGTTAAATAATAATAAAAGTAATACTAAGAAGAATAATAATAATATTACTATTAAGTCTATTAATTATTATAATAATAAGATAAATAAATTAGTAGACGATATATTAGTATTAAATGCTAGTATGTTAGAGTCTAATATATATAGTTAAGTTATTAACTTTATTTAAAAAGATAATTAAATAAAAGCTATAAATACTAAAATAATACAGTTAAATAACTAGAAAACCTAGAATTTAATAAATTCACCCTTTAATAAAGAGCCTTTAGATTCTAGGTAGGTATATAAAATTAAAAGAGATAAAAATAATACTAAAACCTACTATAAAGCTAAATTAGGTTCTAGTATCCCTAAGTAGCTATTTAACTATAGATGTATTACTAGCAGAGACTCTACTACTAAGAACTCCTCCCCCCTCCCCCTAACTAATAGTTTATATATTACGTATAATTAGTACGCGAATTCACTTACTATAATATAGTTACTATAGATTTAAAGTAATAAGAGTATTTAATTAATTTTAAAGTAAACTACTACTTATACTACTAATACTTTTAAAACTACTAATACTATTTATATACCTCTTAAACTGTCCCTTTAAACTAATTAAATTTAATTTAAACTATCCCTTTACTTCCCTTAGTTGTTATATCCCTCTATAATACCCCCTCTAGTGTGACTAACGGCCTATGGGCTACGTGCTCTGAAAAACCGTCCAGCCACCTACCTTGTTAATCTTTTTTATCGTCACGATAAACGGCACTTAAATTTACTTCCTACAACGCAGCTTCTACAGATTTAAAGTAACAAGCGTTTTTAATTAATTTTATAGACTACTAATTACGCTATTAACGCTACTAAAACTACTAACGCCTTCTATACGCCTCCCTAGTAGACCGTCCCTTTAAACCTATTAAATCTAATCTAAACTAAACTATTCCTTACCTTAACCGCACCACAGCTAGTTAACTTAATTAAACTGCTTTTCTCTACACTTATAAGTAGATATCTTAATAGCTAGGCTTTATTAAATATACTAGTCTTTTATAGACTCTAGGGGATTTATAGTTATTATTACTACCTCTATTACTTATTTAAAGTAGTATTAGTTATTTTTTAAAAATAGTAAATCTAAAATCTAACTTAGTATTAAATTAGTTAATAAGTTTAGTTTAATATTTTTTATTTAGTTTTAATTATTACTAGTATAAAAAAGGTAAAGGCTAAAAACAGTAATTTAGATCTTTATACTTAAGGGTTAGGCTAGCTAGCTATATTATATATTAATAGTATTAACGCTAAGCTATATAGCTGTATTACTAAACTGCTTAATATTATTCTTAACTATAGTAACTAGGTTATAGTATTTAGTATTTTATAGCTAGGGGACTTTTGTATCTATAGTAGTTTTTACTATTTTATTACTGTAAAGGATTTTTAGGTATAAATATAGAAGACGGGAGGAATTAATAAAAGCCTTACTCGTAGTAGTGCCTTTTTCTTTAATTATGAACGCTACTAGGGCTTATTAGGCTCTATAGTACATTATAATGCCCGTGATCTAGCTAAAGGTTCACATAAGTAAAGGTTTGTTTTGATATGTTAGTTGCGCCGTTTAGCGCTGCCTATTAGTGATAGTATTGTTGTTATTACTAAAAGAGTAGGTAAGTAGAAGCGTTAAAGTATATATACCCTACTAAGCTCTACTTAAGACTACTTAGTAGAGCTAAAGGGGGTTAAACCTATTAAATACACTCTATTAGATACTTTTATTTATTATACCACTTAATAATGTATAGCTATAATGTATTCTTTTTAGAATAATATACAGAAATGTCCGCACAAAACACTACTTAAAAAAACATAAATATCCGTCTATAACTAACATACTATTATTATAGGCCGTATAGCTATAAATAGTTTACTTACTTAGCCCTACTATTATTAGTATCTATCTTAACAGTACCTTATTAAATATACTAATATTAGCTACTTAAGGCGAGCCTATAGTTCTACTAACTATATTCTTTACTTAGTTAAAGTATTTATAGTAGTTATTAAACTTTAAAACTTTTAAAGTACTATTTATACTTCTATAGTAGTTAGCTATAGTAGTATTTATAACTATACTATTACTACTTATTTAATAGTATATAAAGCTAAATATTATAACGCGTATTTTATTTATATATAAATAGAACTTCTAGTTTTTAACTAAATTAAGTTAATTTAAGTTATATAAAATAGTAAGTTATATAAGTTATTTATAATTACTTAGAATAACTAATACTATTAATATATTAGTAAGCTTTAGGTATAGTTAGGGACTAGTAGGGATAAAGCTAGGTATTTTAGATATAATACGTTTAGTATCTTTAGATTATTAAATATATATATAGAAAATAGAGGAATTAACAAAAGCCTTACTTATAGTAGTAGTGCCTTTTAATTAATTATAAGTACTACTAGGACTTATTAGGCTCTATACGTAACTTAAATAAAGGTTTATAAAGGCAAAGGTTTATTTTAATATATTAGTCGCGCTTACCGCCTATTAGTAATAGTATTATTATTATTACTACTACTATTATACTATACTTTATAGTATAAGAGTAGGTAGGTAGAAGTTATCTTTAGGTAATAACTCTAGGCGTTATAGTTAGTATAGTTAGAGGGAGTTAATATTAGTGACGTATCCTTTTTTTAAATAACCTTTACCTATTACTTTATTAAATATATACATCTAACTAAAACGCATCTTTATTGGATTTTTTACTAGGAATATTCTTTATTTAGTAGATTTCTTTATTTACTTTACTATAAGTAGTACTGTAAATATATTAAATATATAAATAAGGCTAGATTAGTAGTATAAGGATTTGATTAAATAATTAGTATAGATTAGTTATATACTTTCAGTACTACTTATAGGTCTAAACTTATAAAATACTATTGATTATAACTTTAAATAAAGGGTTTAATATAAGGTAATTTAACGTTAAAAGTACTCTTATATACGCTAAAATAGATAAAGATATTTATATTAAATAGCTACTAAAGTATATTAAAAATAAATACTTTAATAAAGTATTAAAGTTAAATAAAGTATTATAGAGGTTAAAATAAAGCTTTAGACTATAGTATGTATAGTTAGTTACTAAATTAAAAGATTCAAATTTTATTATATATCTATATAATAATAGGGGTTTTATTAATAAATTTAAAAATTCAATATTACTATACTATATTAACAATATATTAATATTAGGCCTTAATAAAGAAATTAATAATATCTCTAAAAGACTATTAAAAACTATTAAATTATAAAATATAAGTAAGGTTAGTACTTTTTTAAACTAAAAGATTACTATAAATACTAAAAATAAAACTACATTTATAGACCTATATAATTATACTAAGAATATAATTAAGAAATTTAATAAAGAAGGTATATATAAATATACTACACCTATAGATAATAGTTTGAAATTAACTTAAAATAAAGGCTAAGCTATAATAATAAAAATTAAGCTATATTAAAAATAAGTAGGCTCCTTAATTTATTTATTTATTAAAACTAGGCCTAATATTTACTTTACTATTAATTAATGTGCTATATTAATAGCTAATCTCTCTACTATATACTATAAAGTATTAAACTATATATATAGATTCTTAAATTATAATACTAATTATATATTAAAATATAACTATAATATAGATATAACCCGTTTAATAGGGTTTTTAGATTTAGATTAGGGTAATTATTTACTTAAAAGAAAATCTATATCCAGCTATATATTCTTTTTAAGCTCTAATAATGCTATTAGCTAGAATAGTAGTCTATAAAAGCCCTTAGCTATAAGTACTTGCGAGGCTAAATATATAGCTTTAAAAAAAGCCACTAAAGAAGTTATATATTTATATAATATACTTAAAAGTATTAATATTATACTAGAATCTAATTATAATATTATAATACCTAGTTTAATTATAGACTTATAGTCAGCTTAATGTTTAGCTAAGAATCTAGAATTTGATAAAGGAACTAAGTATATTAATATTACTTATTACTATATACACTAGAATATTTTAAATAAAAACTTACTACTTACTTATACTAAGAGTAATAAAAATATAGCTAATGGCCTAGTAAAAGGTTTAAATACTATATTATTTAAAGCTTTTATTAATTATATTAGCCTATACAACCCCTTCTAACTATTCTTAAAATTATATAAAAGAATTTATATATAGTAAAACTATATATATATTCTAGGGGAAATAAGTTTATATAAAAGAATACAAAGTCTAATATAGTATTAATATAGTAATTATACTATTATTACTACTAAAAGTAATTATATACTACTAAAAGTACTATAATACTACTTATAATATAAAAGCTACTCTATAAGTACTAAAAGACTTTAATACATACTAAGTAGGAAAAATTACTTATAATAAGTATAGCTTTATAACTATAAGAGCTATATAAACAATATCTAGTATACTAGTACTATTATATAGTAATATATACTACATAGATCTATATAACTATATTTAAATACTTTATAAGTAAATATAGTTATTAGTAGAATTGTTGAAATTTAAAAGCTTTAATTTAATTTAAATATTAACTTAAGTAATATTACTTTACCCCCTCTAGAGTAACTAACGGCCTACGGGCTATATCCTTTAAAAGATAGCTATCTAACTATCCACTTTATTAGTCTTTTTTATTATTAGTTATAATAAACAGTACTTAAATTTACTTACTATAATATAGCTTCTATAGATTTAAAGTAATAAGTATTTTTAATTAATTTTACAGACTACTAATTATACTATTAATACTACTAAAACTACTAACGCCTTCTATACGCCTCCTATACGCCCGACCATTACTATCCCTCTAGACCTATTAACTCTAAACTAAACTAAACCGTCCCTTCCTTTAACTATTAAATCCCTCTATAACTAACGCACTATCGCTATATAACTATAGCTAGTTTAGCTACTCTCTACTATAATTAGTATTTATCTTAATATTACCTTATTAAATATACTAATATTAGTAACTACTTAAGCTAATAAAACTCTAGTAGTTATATTCTTTAGTCAGTTAAAGTATTTATAGTTATCTTTGTTATTTAAGATTTTTATAGAGTCCTTATTCTTTATATATAAATTATATATTATTATATTTATATAGTAGCTATTTATTACAGCTAGCCTTCTAATAGTAAGGTTTGTATTAATAGAAGCTAAGGTCTAATACTAATAATAGTACTAGTTACTATAAAATGGATTCTAGGGTTTAAGGCACTTAGGTAATTAGTCTAGATATCTAATAAGAGGGTTATAGTAGTTACTACTAGAGGGCTAAAAGTATCTAAAGATTAATATAAGGTTAATAACTAAAGAACTATAAAAGGCAGGACTTAAGGGTACTTAAGTCCTAGTTATATATAAGTATATTTGCTTAAATTACTTCTTTAGTTTTTTAATCCCTAGTACTAAATTAGAATAGTATTTTCATAATCCCGGGTATTAAATTAGTTAGGATTAGTAGTAAGCTTAACTAATCTAACTTTGATATATAGTTCTTCTGTTCCGTATTAAGTATTATACTAATATAGGCTATTATTACTTATTTAACTACTAAGCCCCCTACAGGGTTACTATTAAAGGTCTATTAACTAACGGGTCGTAATATTAGCTTCTCCCTTAAAGGTCTTGTCCTTGAAACCTAGTTATAAGTAGGTTATACCCCTTATTTAGAGTCGCACCTTTTTCTATTCTATTAATATTAATACTAATACTATATTAGGGTATATTTCAAAGTAAAAACCTAATTCTAAGAATTATAAAACTTAAAAGTAATACTCTTTTACCTTAGTAATTAAATCTAAGGGTATTAACGTTATACTTTATTCTCTATACTTTAAGCTAAATAAAGTCTATAAAATAAGTAAAAATTTAAATTACTATAGTAAGTATATATATACTAGTGCGATGCGTTGTAATAGGAATAATGTAGTAAATACTCGTAGGTATCTACTTATTATAAAGGGTTCTCTACTAATTAGTATAGTATCTCGTTATTTATTAAAATAGTAAAAAATTAAGTAGGCTAAGTAGGGGGCAAAAGAGGCTTTTAAAGTACTATAGACACAACTTACCACTACTCTAAGTCGCCTTTTTTAGCTTTATCGTTAAAAGCATTTTCTAAAGGATTATAAATTAAAATTAATTTATTAAGGAATATAGTCTTTTAATAAGTTAAAAGTAGAGAATTATCCTTTTACTGCGTTAGAGCCTTAAGTAATATTAGATTTTACTAGCTAGGGCGCCGGTAAGTCCTTTTAGAATAATCTAGGAGTTAGTAATTCTTTAAATTTATTTAGTGTTTTAGTTACGTTCTTAAAGGGTACTAGGGTTTCTTAGGCTTATTCTAGGCTATGCGTTCCTAGGTAAAGAAATATTGAATTTATTTTTAAAGGTTTAATTAGTTAAATCTTAGATTATAGGCGCATAATACGTAATAGTCCTACTGGTTTTCTTATATTCATAGTGGCTTATTATTCTTAATACTATATTTAGTATTCTTATAATTCGTTTAGTGTATTTACTAAGTTTAATATAGGTTCCTAAGTATTATCTTTATAACTATAGTTTTTCTATTTAATAAAATACTAAAGTTCTATTATAAGATTATATAAAAGAATTTTAGGTCTAATATAGCACTAATAAAGTAATTATACTATTAGTACTATTAAATATACTAATATACTACTAAAAGTACTAAAACACACTACTTAGTATAAAAGTTACCCTTTAGTACTAAAAGACTGTAAGATTATGAATAAAATCTTCGAGATTTTCAATAGATTTTTCAGAATATAATACAGATAAGACCGGCTGATCTATATTAGTAGGGTGACGAAAGAGTGTATAAAAGACGCAGTGCATAAGGGTGTATTTGTAGTAGTATTGGTTGATTTTTCTTGCTTAATTATAGGGCTCTAAAATCCATAAGGTAGAAGATTCCTTCTAAATATATAGTTGATTTTCCTTCGCAAATATATTCCTTAATAGGATTTATTTACTTACTTTTACTATTACGTAGATCCAACAGCCCTGTTTTACAGCCTTATTTTACTTAAAACCGGCTTTTACTCTAGCCGCGTTTTATTCTTTTACTTTAATTAGACCTTTAGTTTAATTTACTAATAAATAGGGTTTATAGTAAAACCGGGTCTTAACTTACCCGTATTTTACTTATAATTAGGGTTTATACTATTATTCGGATCCATAATAGCCGTGTTTTACTTATATACTAGGGTTTTAGTATAAAACCGGCTTATAGTTATCCGACTGTTTTAGTTAAAAGTAATCTTTATTACTATTTCTAACTTTAACTTAATTACTATTAAAGTAATATACTTTTAATATTCGTATATTAGTCCTATAATAGGGGTATTAAACGACTATTATACTTTTATATATTACCCAATCGCATATATTACTATATTTAGTAATATTGCTTAAGTTGACATTAAGATTGTGACGCTGCAAAAGTGGAACCACGATTACAACGCTGGTAATCGCGTATACGTACTTTCAGTACGACACACCCCCCCAGACTCTAAGGCCTAGTAGGGCTAGAGACTACTTATAACTAATACCACACTTCTTACCACAGGCTCTTACGTCCCGACCTTTTTTTTTTTTCGTGTGCGTTAATCACAGTCTAAACTCGAACCTATAGGGGGACGGTGTAGACTTTGTTCGCCTGTGGACGTACACGCATTACCACTATGGCACAGTAAGGGTAGAAAGAGCCGTAACTGTGACTGCAAAAGTGGAACCGATTACAACGCTATTGTCAACGTATACGTACTTTCAGTACGACAAAGATCGAATTAGAGCTTTTAGATTTATACAATTCTACTAATAGCTATATTTAATTACTAGGTATTAGAATATAGACAATAATACGTATATAGTATGTGTTACTATATAACAGTACTAATGCACTTAAAATTACTTATATAGCTCTTATAGTTATAAAGATATTACTGTTATAAGTGTTTTTTATAGCTTTAGTACGTATTGAGGTCTTTTAGTACTAAAGGGTAACTTTTTATACTAAGTAGTGTGTTTTAGTACTTTTAGTAGTATATTAGTATATTTAATAGTACTAATAGTATAATTACTATATTAGTACTATATTAGACCTAAAACTCTTTTATTTAATCTTTTAATAATACTTAATAGTACTTTTAAAAAGAAGTAAACTAAGCCTACTTATATAGTATATATTATAAAGTATATAAAGGATAAAGCTAATAAGAAGGCTATAGCTACTAAGGCAGCTATAGCTACTACTATAAAGGCTTCTACTAGTACCTTTAACTCTCTTTTTTATATACTATTACTACTTAAGTATACTAATACGTATTTTAAAATAAATTAACTTAATAATAATAGTAGTAAAGAGAGCTTTAAAAAGCCTTTTAAGTAAAAAGCTACTTCTATCCCCCCCTAGTAGTAAGTTTATTTATTACTATTTAGGTTAAGTTATGTTTAACTTTATATTTATATAGATTGTAAGGAAAAAAAGCATCATTACCTTATAGCTACTTAACCAGTTAACTATAAAGAGTTTATAGCCTTTTAGAGTAAGTTAACTTTATCTTTATTACTATAAATCTATACTAACTAGTTTAAATAGCTCTATACTATACTAAAGAGGTAGCTAATACTACTTCTACTAGCTAGTTCACTATAGTTAAGGGGGAGGCTATAAAAGAGGGAGGTTTAGAGCCTTTTACTAATACTCCTCTTTTTACTCTTAAGACGTTTAAGCTACTTTTAAGTAGTTATAGTAAGTTTAGTCCTTTTATATTATTTTTTTAGTTTAGTTTTTAACTTTACTTTAGTATAACTAAAAGAATGGTAGTCTTTAATAGTAAGAGTATTAAACCTAGAGCTCCTACTTACCTTTAGTACATTTATAGTATACTAGTTAGTAGGGACCCTAGTATATATAATACTCTAACTAACGGCTTAAAATATTATTACTATAAGGATAAAAAAAGCTTTATACTTCTTTTTTAGTAATAACTTTATTTAGTATTAATAAAATAGGTTCTTTACTATAAAGACTATAGTCTAGTATAGGGATATTAAATATATTATCCTTATAGCTCTTAATAATATAAAGGCCTAGTCTTTACTAGTATTTATACTAAAGGATAAAAGTAGTAGCTAAGAGTTAATTCCCTTAAAAAAGGAAAAGGAAAAGGCTTTAGTCTTTTTAATACTAACTTTTAGAGTTAAAATAACTTTTATAAAAATAACTTCTTTAAAGCTATTTAAAGTAGCTATTACTCTATAAGCCCCTAAAAAGGTAGTTAAAATAAGTATTAAAAAGTATTCTTTTATTTATAATAAAGAGTCTTTATACTTAGTTATTACTTAAGTAAACTTTAATACTCTAGTTATAGTTAACTTTAACTAAAGTATAGCCTTTTTATTCTAGTTTATATTAAATGTATTTAAGGATACTCTATAGACTAAATATAAATAAGTAAAAGTTTACTTTAGTAGTAGTAGTAATAATAATAGTATAAGTTTACTTTAATAGTAGTATTAATAGTAGTAGTAGTATTTAGGATGGTAGCGCCTAGTGTACCGTAGTAGCGGCTCTTTTATAAAAGCTTTTTATACTCTTTAGCCCTTAGGCTAAAAGGAATTAAATAAATATAGGCCTAAAGCTGTATTTCCCTTATATATTCTCTTTACTCTTTATAATATATAACTTAATATTTTAAAAATTAAGAAGTACTTTAAACCGTTTAAACTTTAAATAAGAGAGTACTTTAGTAAGGCTATTAGTAAGTATCTCGTTAGTTTAAGTATAGTATAAGTAATAAATAACTTAATTTATAGTAGTTTAGTATTTATAGGAAGGATTTATTAGGAATTCTAAAAGAATAGTATAAAAAAAAGCTATATTAAAGTAAATTATAATTATAGTATATAGAATTAAACTAATCTTTTTTTAATATAACTTTACTTTAGTATTAATAGGGTCTTTAGTGTTTTTTTTAAAGGGGGTAAGTAGTAAAGAAGTTAAAGGGTAGTAGAAGTCTATAAGACCGAACTTTTTTATAATATATTAAATATACTAATTATAGGTAAGATAGATCTTTTTTACTTTATAGTTATAAATAACCTAGATCCTAAAATACTACTTAACAGCTCTTTACTTTTTAAGTTTATACTTTACTTTAATATTTTTAATAATTTACTTTACTTTTACTATATTATCTCTATAGTACATAATAAGGATATGATCAATATAAAAAAGAATAAGTATATAGTAGTTATAGCTCTAAAAGAGGCATGGGTTTTTATTAGTTAGTATAAATCCGAGGCTTTAAAGGGTTAAAAAGAACTCTTTATACTAAAGAAAAAGAGTATTCCTAAGGCTATAAAGGGCATAGCAAAGCTTAAGGAGCTTACTACTTTACTTAAAGCTTTTTAGAAGGTAGTATATAACTAGTAGACTATTAGGACCCTTTTTAGTAGTTAAAAACACATTAATAATATTAAACTAGTTAACCTTAAAGTTAAATTATACTATAAGGGCCATAGTGACTTTAAAAGTATAAGTTATAAGTATAATTATATAGATTTACTTAAAGGGATACTTTTCTTAAAGATCCCTATAAACGGAAAGCCTTACTTTATAGTACTAAAAGTACTTGTTCCTATTAAACTTATATATAAATACCTACTTAAGAGGAATTAACTTTACTTTAACTTTATAGTAGTTAATAACTTTCTATACCCCTATCTCTTTAAGCTTAAATACCTTCTTATTTACTACTTTATAAAAGTAGTTTTTTAGCTTTAATAGTAATAAGTAAATACTTTAGTATATAGTTAAAGCCTTACTAAGCTAGCTTAAATAAACTCTTATCTTTATTATAGCTAACTTAACTTACTTTACTTTATTAATTAAAGTAAAAACTATATAGTAATATATATAGTATCTTTAAGTTACTTTTTTAAAGTATAGTTGCAATTTAGTATATATATATTAAAGAAGGTGTTTTAGTTAATTTAGTATTAAGGAATATAAAGTAGTTATAAAAGTATAGTGATTTCTATAGCTTTAATTTAAGTTAGTTTAGATTTTTATAGTTATATACCTACTTTAATCCCTTTAGGGGACTATTTATCTCTTTTAAATCTATATATAGCTATATTAAAAGAGAAGGTGAGTTACTTTTCTAGAGTAAAAAGGTTTTAGCCTTTATATCTAGTTCTTATAGGGTCTTAATATTAGTTACTATAATAATTTTATTTTTAATCTTTTTATAAAAGAAGTTAACTTTTAGAGTAAAAAGTAGGTTAAGAGATAATAATAACTTAGAGTTTTACTATCTAGGAAGTACTTTCTAGCTATCCAGGAGGTACTCTACTTATTCTACTTTCTGGCCCTTTAATTAGCTAGATAACTAGCGTAATTAAGCTACTGTGATTGGTATAATTAAGCTACTGTGACCGGTGTAATTAAGCTATTATAACCGGTATAATTAAACTATTATAACTATTATAATTAGGGTACTATAATTACTATATAAGTTGTATTATAATTAAAGTACTAGATTTAAGCTTTTATAACTAATATAGTTAAGTTATTATAACCGTTATAATTAAGTGGCTGTAACTAGTACTATAAGCGACGCTGTGACTAATATGGTTAATATAGTTGATCCTATTAGCTAGATAAGTAGGGTATCTCCCGGATAGCTAGAAAGTACCTCCCGGATAGCAAAACCTATAACTTATAGGCCTAATATACTTTTATATGAAGTATAGGGCTCTTTACTCCCTACGTATAATTATAAGTCTTTTTAAGTACTAGTATAAAGTCTAGGGTTAATAACTATCCCCTATACTAGTTGAATAGCTTTAAATTAGTCTTTAAAATACCTTTATTAGGGCTTTTAGTTACTAGGGTAAGTATTAGTAGAGATAGTTTTTTTTATTATATATTAATAGAGTATTAGTTATTTTAAGGACGCTTAGGACTTAAAGCTTAGTATTAAAAGAGGAGATAGACTCTTAAATAGTCTTAAATATAGTATAAACTACTTTACCTTACTTTACTACTTTTATATTAAGCTTTAAGTAAAACTTTAATTTATTAAAAGTTATACTATACATAATAATAACTTATTTAAGTAAGGGTAGTTAAACTTAATAAAGGTTATAAGTATTTAGAATATATTCTATAAAGTATTTAAAGTATACTTTTACTTTTACTTTAAAGTTATATTATCTTTAATTTACTTTATAGTTTTTTTTAAGGGGGTATACTTTATAACTATATATATATATCTAGCTTTAGTAAGGGTAAAGGTTATGTGTTAGAAGGGCCTAGTAAAAAGGCTATTACTAGTAGAAATACTAGTAGAACTAGGCTTCTTTAATTTAAATTAGGTAAAGCTACTCTTTTTATTTAAGGAGGCTTATATTATGAAAGAAGGCTATAGCTTAAGCTATTTTTACTTATAAAATAAAGGGAAGGCTAAGTAAAGTAAGTATTTTAATACCTTATAGTATTATTTCTTATCCAGTATACTCACCCCCTCTATTTAGTTTTTTATATATAATAGAGTTATTTTAATTTTAATTCCTTTTTCTAGGGCCTATTACTAGTATTTAGTATAGCTATATATTATAATTACTATATATTTAATATTTTAATAGACTTTATAAATAGATATACTATACTACTTTACTACCTAGTATTTAAATATCTTTAGTCTATAGAAAATACATTTATATCTTTTATTAATATAGGGGAAGGTAAAGAGGTAGCTAGTATACTTATCTTTAATTACTATAAGTTAGTAGCTTTAATTATACCCCTTAGAGTAGTTAAAGAGGTTTTAAAATATTTAATTATATAGCCATATAGTTTAACTCTTAGAGGTTTATTTTCAAATTACTTAAGTAGTATAGGTTATTGTATAATACTTATATTAAAGGTATATTAGGCTTTTAAGTTTTACTCTCTAAGTATTATATAGAAAATAATTAAGTACTTTAGGTTCTAAGTAGCTAGAGTAAAGATACTATATAAGGGGATTATTATTATAGTTTCTTAGTTAGTAGTAGGACTTTAAAAGGCTATAGTTAATACAGCTATATTTATAGTAGTAGTAAAGTTAATAGGGATATATAGGAATATAAAGCAGAAAGAAGTAGCTTTATATTTAAAGAAAATAATATTTATTTTCTTTTTTAACTTTTTAACTACAAAACTCTTTTTATTATTACTTATATAGAATACAGTATTATAACTAATATATTAAAAACTCTTTTTTTATAGAAGTACTTTAAAAACAATATTTATATAAAAGTTCTTTATATAAGTAACATTTATTAGTATAACGTTATGGGTATTTAACCTATTTAAAGTATTAAGTACGTTTTTATAACCTTTATACTTACTACTAAAATAAAGTATAAAGTAGTTTTTAATTTAATATATTCCTTTTTATTAGGGAGGTAAATAGAACTTTTTTTAAAAAGGAAGAGGTTATTAATAAAATAAGTTATACTATATTTATTAAATACTATACTTATACTTAAAGTATATATATGTTTTTATAGTTATAATACTACTTATAGTAAAGTAAAAAAAGAAATTTACTAAGTAGAGAATATTTTAAGTAAATAATTTAGTAAATTATATATTTAGTAAGTTAATAGGTAAAGGTTATTTAAAAAAAAAGTAGATATATTACTAATATTAATCCCCCTCTAGCTGTGCTAAGTACTTATAAGTAGAACTTAGTAGGGTAGTCTAATGTACGTATTAACTATAACGCCTAGAGTTATTACTATTAAATTTTACGTATATTAATATATATATAAAGCTATGCTTTAAGGGCTATTAATGCGTTTTTTGCTTTAATAGCGCTGTAGACCTTTAAACCCCCTAAACGCAGTTATAGCCTTCAGAGCTAGCGAAACGTTACTCTAGAGCGGCCATTAGCCACCTTAAACACTAAAATCCACCTATATATTATAGTATACTAGCGGCTTTAAGTTACGTAATTTAATACACCTCCCTAGTAAGGGCCTCTTAAGGGCCTTATTAAATTTAATTATAAATAAAATTACGTACTAGCCGCACTTTAACTACTCTATAATTACTTTTATATAACTTACCTTTTTAAGGCTATAATTCCTTTAAAGTCCTTATTTTAAGTAGTCCTATTATCCTTATTAAACTTCTATTCCTATAGTAGAAAGAGTAATACTATTTTTAGAGTACTTAAGAGTTATAATTCCTTCTATTTATTTCTTATTAGTAAAGTTAAGGCTCTTATAATATTTACTTTAAAGCTTAGTATTATAAAGTACTTAAAGCTAAGTTATTTAATTTATTATATTAAGTTACTTAAAGAAAAGTTTAAAGTGGGCACTAGTAAGTAGCTTTATAAGACTATCTATTATTAACTACACTATAGGCTAATATTTAACTTTAATATAGTCTTTTTAAGCCTCTTAATACAACTAGTAGTTATAAATATTAATATAGTAAAGTTTTGTATATAGTTAGACCGTTTCTTTATTAATAAAATAAATTATTTATTAATTATTATATTAAATACGTATACTTGGCATAGTAGCGTTAGGAGTAGAAACGGCGCTAAAGGTCTACTTACTAAAGTCTATACAAAGTGTAGTTATTAAATAGCTTATAAAAATAGCCTTTTTAGCTACTTAAGAAAGAGTAAAAAGCTTAGCCTTAGTTATTAATATAGTTATAGTATTTTATTTATTAGTTCACTACTTAATAAGGCTACTAAAAAGCTTAATTATAAATACTTAAAAGCTTTTATAGTTTAGTATATTATTAATAAAACTAGTATCTAAAGTAATTACTAAACTATTATTAGGGCCGTTTTTTTTATAACTAAATTTAAGGTAAAAAGCGTGCTCTATAAAGAGGTATTTAAGTGCTTATTCTACCTCTTTAAAGTACTTAGGGCTGGGGTTATAGTTAAAGTGTGTAAAACGGCTTACTATAAGGGCTACGTCGAGCCTTATTATCGTTATACTATATATAATTAAACTAACGTTACTTTAGTAATAGTTAACGTTTACGTATAAAGTAGAGCCCTTATAAGGGAGTAGCTTAAGTAATTAAATTAAAGAAGTATATACTTACTTTACTTATAGGCCTTGCCTTTCTAAGTACTTAATAACTTTATTAATATAAATAGACTATAAAAGCTAAAGGCGCTTTGTAGTATAGTTATAAATAACTTTAATCCCTAAGAACTATTATAAATTTTTACTATTTTTAAGAAAGTATTACTTTTAAAGTACTTCTATAAGTAAAAGGGCTTCTTTATAGTATTTAGAGGGGAAGTATAGAACGTAGTTATTAATGTAGAAGAAGAAGATAATATAGTTGTGTATCTAATAGTAATTCTTACCTACTACGTACTCTAGCTTAAGCTCTTTTAAACTAACTTCTAAATAGTGTTACTATAGGAGTAGAGAGTAGTATAGACTATAAAGTACTTTATTAAGCTTAAGGATATACCCGGGCTTTTAATACTTAAGGGGTATTTATATATAAACGTCTTTATTAAGTAGAACCTGTATAAATGTATTTACTGCGTTATATTATAAGAGCTTAAAATTAAAGTAGTTTATAATAGCTATAAGTATTTAAAATAATATACTAGTAAGTATTAAAGTATAAGTATCTTACTCGTTTCTTAGCTACTAGTTAATATGTATAATAAAGTGTACTTTAATCTTAAGGAGTCTCTTATACTTATTTAACTTATATATATATACCTAATAGTATCCTAGGATCTAGGAGCTATTAGTAGTACTCTTAAGAACCTTTTTTTAAGAGTTAGTCTTATAATAGCTTTATAAATAGTTTACCTTAGCTACCCGTATTAAAATTATATAAGGGTAAGTTAATACTTCTAAATAAAATATAAGTAAAAGCTAGAACTTTTACTAAAAAGTACTAAAAGTAGAAACTTTAGTCCGCAGTTAGTATAGTACTTTACACTTACTTAATAAAATCTAAGTACCTATAATCCCTCCCTATAGCTAAATTTTACTATTAAAGTATTTAATATTTGTATTTTAGGATACCCCTATAGTATATTAAATACTAGGGGTCCCCTTTAATGGGTTGTAAGTAACTAAGTAACTAGCCTAAAAGTAGCTTTGCTATAAAGTATCTTAAAACAACAATAAAGTACTAGCTCAAAAAGTAACTTTATAAAACGTTTATTTATACTAAGACTTATAAACTACTAGGGCAGCTTAGTTTATAACCTTAGCCACAAATACAAACTAATAAGGGTTTATAAAAAAAAGGTTTTTATTTACTAACTTAGCTATAATTTACCTTCCTAAGTATTAGTTTTTTTTAATTAACGCTTAAAAGAATAAAACGGGTAAGTTAAGAAGAATAAGTAAGAGTTTAAAATAAGTAAAAGAGTATCTATAGTCGCAGGGTTTATTATTATTAAAAGTAGTATTACTTAAGTTAAGCTTATTAAAAACATTATTAAAGGAGTTTATAAAAGGAGACACTTTATTGTTTTCTTTACTTAGTAAGGACGGGTAGAGCTATATTTAAGAGTCAGTCTTACTAACTATAATAAAGCTTTTTTAAACTTACTTAGTAATAGTTTAAAGGTTAAGGTTATTATAATTACTAATAAATAAATCCAGGTTACTATTATAGTATTCTCTTTTATTAAACGTAACATTATATATAGTAATAATTTTCTTAGTTATAGAGTTCTATATTTAATATTGATTTATAGATATATAGTTAATAAGGAAGTCTATAAAGGCACAACTATAAAGGTAGTTAAGACACTTCTTTTTAAGCTATGCAGTAGCTATAAGGGTATATACCTTATATCTATATAATCTTAAGTATACAAGGCTTAGTTTTATAGTTTTGTTACTATAGAGCTGTTAGTAGAGCACTTCGTATAGGGTCTTTTAACTAAGGGCTACTTAAGGTATATAGTTATAAAAATAGGTTACTACTCTATAAATATTAGGCTATACTTTATAGAATAGCTTACTACCTTTATACATTATTTAAGCCTTTATTTCAATTACAGCACTAACACACTTAGTACCGCTGTTTTCATTTTATATATATAGAGTAAATAGCTTAACGCATTTACTGCGCCTTTAGAGGTCGTTTATAAGGCAGTAGTACCTTTTAATCTTACTATTACACTTAAAAGTAAGTATTTTAATATTATATTAAACCTTTAGAAGTAAAATAAACTTCTTAAAAACCTTAGTAAGTATTTCTATACTATAGTTATATAAATAATAGTCCTATAAGTACTATAAAACGTAGTTAATAAACACTAACACAAATATAAACCTACTATAGCCCTTAGTATATAAGTAAAAGTTAAATACAATATACTTACTAGGGCAGGCATACGCGTTACTCTCCTACAGTTTATAATTAATAATTTACTTTACTTTCCTAACACTATAAGTATCACAACTTAAAAGGGCATTACTAAGTACCGTTCTAGGGGTAATAAAGATTCAAATACTACAAACTAATAAAGAGAGGCGCTAGAGTAGTTTAAGGCCGGGGTGGCTAAGCTACTAGTACTACGTTTCCTTAGAGCCTTTTAGAGATTTTCGTTTTTATTAAGAGTACTTTATTTAATAGTATAGAGTATATATATACTAAATAGCCTATATAAAGTCTTTATATATAAGCACTTTATTAAAAAACTTATTATACTCTAATACTCTTTAACTATATATAGTCTTAATAAAGCTAAAAAAAGAGTAATTAAATTTATATAGTATAAAGTACTACTTAAAACACTTATCCTACTAGTACCTATACTTATAAAGCTAGTTATAAAAAATAAAGTTAATTACTATAAATATATATAACACAACGTGATATAAGTATAAACTAAATTATTTACTATTAACTAATATAATATATATACTTATATCTCTATATCCTTTAATCACTAAAGACTTAAAACTAGTCTATAAATAATTACTTATACCGGCTATTTAAAAGTTACTAAACTATTATTTATCTTTAAAAATATAAATAAACGTACTAGAGTTAAGAAAGTAAGAGTCCCTAAGGGGATATAGTAACGGGCCCTTACGTTAAGTAGCCTAAAACGCCATAGGTAAACACTTAATACTCCCTATATAATAACTATATAGTTACTAACTTCAAATCTCTTTAATACACTAAATTAACTATTTATTATTTATAAAGTTCTTTTTAACTCTCTTATAGTAGTAATTAAACAACTTTTACCTATTATACATACACTTTAAAAAGGTATAAAAGTAATTTTTAAAGTGGTAGTATATAGAGCATACTAAGTAAAAAGGGGCTAATAGAGTAAAAAAAGTAAAAAATACTAATAAAACTTTACTCTATAATTTCTTTAAGTTAGTATTATTATATTTATAACTACTAAAGTACTTAAAAGGGCTATAAAGAGCTACCTTATTAACAGTAAAAGCGCCTTACGTACTTCTTCCGCGTTCTATAAACTCTAGTATCTACTTAATCGTAGTAGTTATTTTAGTAACAGCCTTATTAAAACTATAATCGTCCTAACTATTACCTATTATTATACAATAACTCTTAACCTAAAATTAAAGTAGTAAGTAGTTAAGGAAGTAAAGTAGTTTATAGATCTATAAGTCTCCTTTATAAGCTACTTTAAACCTAATAGTATAACCCTTATATATATTATTAACTTATATTATAAACTATTTTACTATAGTAGCTCTTATTATAAACTACTTATTATAGAGTATAGTAAAATAGTTAATATATAACTAATTAGTATACTAGTAGTATATACTTTTTATAAGTTTAAAGTATTTATAAAAGTTTTAAATCTAAACTACTAGCCCTAAAGTACTTAAATAGCACTAAATCCTAAACTTTTTAATAATAGTACTCTATATTTAAAAAATAATAGTATTCTTAACCTTTTTTTACTCTTAATATATTACTTTTATAGTATAGTATAAGAATAAAAAGTTAATATAGTACTTAAAGGCCTTTTTAAAGAGGTTAACTATTGTCTTAGCACAGTAGTAGTTTACTACTCTAAATAGGAGTAGGAGGTTCTTTCCTAGAAGTACTTAAAAAGGAGGGTTTATAATAAACTCGTCTACTCTAGATTCTATAGTTTAAAAGTAAAGGGCTCTTAACTTAAAGCTATAGTAAATAATAGACTTTAAGTAGTTACTAAGGTATAGTTCCTAGAGTAAAGTATCGCTAATAAGGGGCTTTAGATTTATAGAGGTTAGGTTAAGAGCTTTTTATACATTAAGAGTATTCATAAGTACTTAAAAGTCGTAAAGCTATAAGTACTAAGTAGCTAGGCTGTTAAGGATAGTTTTTTAAGGGGTTAAAAGGACGTTTATAGTAATTTTTGTGTTTAATAAAGTAGTTTAAAAATAATTAATTATATATAGTAAAGGGGGTAGTAGAATAAAACTCTTAATTATTAGATTTTGCGTATATTTATATATATATAAAGCTATACTTTAAGGGCTATTAACGCGTTTTTTACTTTAATAGCGCTGTGGGCCTTTAAACCCCTTAAACACAGCCACGGCCTTTGGAGCCAGTAAAACGTTACTCCAGAGCAGCTATTGGCCACCTTAAATGCCGAAATCCACCTATACATCGTAGTATACCAGCGGCTCTAAGCCACGTAATCTAATAATTACCTAAAGATAACTTCCGCCTACCTGCTTTTGTGCTATAAAGCGCGGCACAGTGGCAGCTATAGCAATAACAACAATACTATCACTAATAGGCAGTAATGTTAAAATAAACCTTTATTTATATAAACCTTTAGCCGGATTACGCATAGGGCCTAACAAGCCCTAGTAGCGTTTATAATTAAAAAAAAAAGCACTATAAGTAAGGCCTTTATTAATTCCTCCCGTTTTCTATATTCCTATATATTTAATAATTCTAAAACACTAAGGTTACTAATAATAAGTTTAATATAGCCTAATAGATATATAAAGCCTAAGTACTTTAGTTTTTTAGTTATAGTTTATAAAGACTTCTTTAGATCTAGCTAAGCTACTAAAGATATAGGCCTTACTAACTTTAATAGTAGTACTAACTTTATAAACCTTCTACTTAAGATATAAGTAACTATTACTAAGTTTAAATACTACTTACTACTTAAAAATAGCTTTAACCTATAGATTAAAATTAAATATAATCTTTTATATAGCATTTTTATTAATATATTTATTAAAATAGTTAGAGTATAAGTGTGTTACTTAAGAGCTCTAGCTTAGTATAGTAGTATAATAAGTACTACTACTATAGTTATTAAGGCCCTTAATAGCATAAAAGAAGCTACTAGGAGTTAGTATATAGCCTAAGGCTTAACTATAATATATTAAAATATATACTAATAAAGACAGGGTAGATTCTTTAAATAAAGTTAACTAGCTGTAGTAATGTGACTAAGGGAAGTAGAGGGATAGTTTGGATTAGATTTAATAGGTTCGGAGGGACGGTCTACTAAGAGGCGTATAAATAGCGTTAGTAGTTTCAGTAGCGTTAGCGGTATAATTAGTAGTCTACTTTAAAATTAATTAAATACTACTATTACTTTGAATCTATAGTAGCTGCGTTATAGTAGGTAAATTTATATACTAATTACTAACTAACAATAAAAGTCAAAGAAGGTGGTTAATTATTACCTACACGTGACCCGTGGGCCGTCAGTCACCTAAGAGGGGGGGGGTCCTTAGCAGTAGGGTCTCTACTAGTAACGCATCTACAGTTAAGTAGCCACTTAGAGATACTAAGGATATACTGAAAGTATAAAGAGTAGTTAGGGAAGTAAAAAAAACGCTTATAGTATATATAAATTAAATAGGAGTCCCTAGAGCCTTTTAAAGTAGTTTACTACTAATTATAACTATAACTTAATATATTATTAAAAGAGCTAGCTTAAAAGTAGCCTTAGTAGTTAAAGTATTTATATCTTTACTTTTCTTTTTTCTCTTCCCTTATTTAGTAAAGTATACTAGACTTAAGTAATAAAGGGAATTAACTTTAATTTAATTAGTTTAAGTAAGTTTAATTAAAAGGCTCTAGTACTTTTTTATATTAAGTTTCTTCTAAATCTTTCTAACTTTATTAAGAGTAACTTTAGTAATAGTATAGTTACTTTATTTAAAAACTTTAAAGTAGATATATTTATAGTTAATAGGAGCTTAACTATAATTTTAGTTATAGATATACCAAATCCCTTTAGATTTAGTAGTAAAGAATTATAGGGCCTTAGAAATTATAGTATTAAAGCGACCTAAAAGGTTAAAAAGATACTAAATAATTTACTTTTAGATTTCAAAAGCAAGTTCTTATAAAAAAGGTTTTAAAGTATAAATATATAGTTTCTAAGTAAGATTTAGGCTTAATTAAGTTTCTTTCTTATAAAAACTTACTTAAGTTTATTCTATACTTACTCTAAAGTAATACTTCGCTTTATAGTAAAAAGGAAGTTTTAAACTATAAGTAGTTTTATTATATTTAAGAGGTAGTATTGTATTACTTAAAGGTATATAATATAGAATTCCCTTAATTAAATACTTAGTATAGTACTACTATTTACTTTTTTTAGTATTATTTAGTACTTTTACTATATTATAACTAAGAGATTAATATTACTTAAAGAGTATTAAGTTTAAAGGCTTTTAAGTAAGTTATAAAAAAAGGTGTTTTTTAAGTTAAAAAGGTTAGACTAAATTAATTTAAGAATATTTAGAGATACTAACTTATTAATATATAGTTTAATTTTATTAAAAAAACTTTAACTTTTTACTTTTAGACTTTATTATTAATAGCCCTATTAAAAATATAACTAAAATAGTTATTAAGTATACCTTTACTTTATTTAGTAAAAGGTGGTATTAGATGACTTATAGGTAAGGTTATTAATTAAGCTGTATAGTATACTATAGTATGGGTAAAAATTGATAGATTTTTAAGTTTAGAGATGGATGCCCGCTAGTGTAGATATTTAGAGTTGGCTCTAGTGGGTTACGTAACCCCTAGTAGCCTAGCTTGGCCTTATACTATAAGGCTTAAGCTACTCTATAGCTATAGTAGTTAATAGTATAGTAGCTGTTGTAATACTAGTACTTTTTACTTTGTGGCTTAAGGCTTTAACTAAAAGAATAATTATAATTGTGAAAAGGGTGGTAATTGACTTTGTTTAATAGATTGCTGTTTTTTGTAAAGTTAATAAAAACTCTTTAAATCCCTATAGGTATTAATCTTTAAGTTTAATAGGCCTAGGGTGGCTAAAGGGTGCTTAGGACTTATATTTAGCCTAGCTAAGAATCTAGTATGGCTTCTGTATAGTTCCTAGCTTTTTTATTATTTTAAATACCTATATTTCCTCCTCTTCCCTTATATCCCTTAATACCTTTTTTTCTATAATACCTTCTTTTTTTACTTTTATTATTTAGCTTTTTATTTTAATCTTTACTTTATTCTTAGAAATTAACCCTTTAAGGGCTTAGTTTAGGGAGGTTTTTATAAATATATCTATAGAGTTATTATTACTAGTAATCTAGTGGATATTATTAACTTTTTGTTTTTTATAGAATTATTTAAGAGCTATAATATTAATTATTAGGTACTTCTTTTTAGTAGTACTAAGTTTAATAAGGTACTTATAGAGTAAGTATAAGTCTATATATACTATAGTTGGGATTTAGGGAAGTTCTAGGTAGTTAGTTATAATTCTTAAGGTTTTAATAATTAAAAGAGCTATATTAATACTAGCTATTATGCTATAGATCTCTAAAGTAAGTATACTATAAGTTACCTACTTATTCTTTACTAAGTTATAATAAATAATATTATTATTAAGTTTAAAGGTATTATTAGTAATTTATTTTTTATTATTAAGGATAATAATAAAGTTAAGTTATAAAAAGAGGTTTTTATTATTAGTAAAATATTTATTTATAAAGATAAAAAGCTTACTAGTTGTAATGTTAAGAGGGATATATATTAAGCTATACTGTTAGTTATTAATCTATTACTAAGAGTTTTACTATCTAGGAGGTAGTTTTTAGTTATCTAGGAGGTACCCCACTTTTCCAACTAATGGGAGCTGTGGGATTTAAACCGTTAGAAATCCTCCTTTTGCCTCGGCTTAGCGCAAATATTTTCACTACCTACAACAATATCGCGTTGCCTTTTAATATCGTACTACTACTATAATAATATCTTTTAATATACTAAAAGACTATAGCGATACTACTAAGCTTAATTATAAGGCTATTCTGAACCCTTCTAAGGGTAGTATTAATGGAGTGCCTATGGATTTAGTTTAGTAGTTTTAGAACTATTTTAATAACTTTACTTAAGTTAATAGCTTTGTAATTATCTATAAAGGCAGTAGTAACCTACGTAATAGTAAGAATACCTTTTTTTACTTCTACTACGACTATAATAAAGTATATTAGACTAAGGCTGTTGGTTTACGTTAGTTAAGTATATTAAAGATAGGCTGCCCTTAGAAGGGCGTAGCTTTGGCGATAAAGAAGAAGGATTAAAAGTAGATATAGTTTCTTAAGTATTCTTACTATAACTATGGCCCCTTTCTTTACGTAGTAGCTTATTTAACGTATTGTTACTTTATATTATAGTAAACCACTTTTATTGCTAGTTTTTTTAAGTATAACGCTATTAAACCTTAAAAGGTTAGATCTATTATTTATAATACTTATTTTAGTACGGTCTTTACTTAAAAGGATATTAATAATAAATACTAGTACTTTTGTTTTTTTAAGCTTAGTAGGTATACTACGACTTAGGTATTCCTTTGTTAGCTATAGTAACGGGGCCTAAAGTATTGTATACTCTAGAGTAAGGATAATTCTAATGTGCCTAAGGCTATCCTTTAGACCTATTCCTTTTATAAGTATATATAGTATTATTTTCTAGAGGTCTTAGGCTTTAATAATATATACACAATTAACTAGTATAAAATACTACTATTCTAAGTCACTAGGACTACTAATATTAGCTCTTTATATAACGCCGCCTTTAGCTTAGTTTTTAATGAGTGTAAAGAGGGGTATACCTTTTTTATTAAGTTGCTTAATAAGCTATATATTAAGGCTAGTGCCCAGCCGCTTTAGGTAACTGTAATGGACTTTAAAAATGCTCTTTAGACTACCCTTATAAAGACCTTCCCCTTTATATAGCTTTAACTCTATATTTTTTATATTAATATAAATATTAATACTAACGTTAAGTATAAGTAGAAGGGTCCTAGTGGCCCTAGTGATATAGAGTTTAAGGTTCCTCTTAATAGTAACGTTTATAATAATACAGCCCCAGCTTTAACTCTAGCTCTAGCCCTAGCTCCGGACCCAGCTTTAACTACCTCGCTCTACAATCCTTAGACCCACGCACTTAATAAGCTCGGCTGTACTAATAAGGTTTTAAATAAGTATTAGCTTTTTACTACTAAAGTTAAACATACCCCTACTAGCTTTTACTAACTCTAGGCCTATATTATTTATACTAATATTAAGTAGGACTTTAATATAGTATAGTACTAGCTGTAGTGAGAGTTTATTAATTAAAATAATACTCTTAAGTACTTTAATAATATATACTACCCTTATTATTACTAGTAGGCTTAGTACTATATTAGTAAGTATAAAAACTTTAGTGTATAGACTAACTCTTCTATTAAGACTACTTATAAAGATCTAAAGTTATATGTAGTTATAGGTAACTCTAACTTTTTTAGTATTACTAAGGTAATTAACAAGATACTACTAAATAAAGAGTTTATATATACCTTTAATAGTACTATTATAGAGTAGTGTACTTACTACGAGTATTTCTAGTAGCTTTAGTTAGTAAGTATTACTAAGACGGTTAGTTATAAGGCCCTTAATTTTATAGCCTACTAGTATTAAATTGCCCTAATAGTAATACTAAAGCTAGGTAAGAGAGTACTTCCCCTAGACCTCCTGCCCTATATAGACTACTTTAAGTATCAGTATAAGCTCCCCTATAGTTACACACTCTTTAGCTTTATAAAGGAGAAGGAAGAGTTAATAAAGTGGTATATTAACCCCTGGTAGTGGTTGCTATAGCCCTTAGATCTTTATAATACGATTCTTAAGATTAAGAACCCGTGCGTAGTGACTAGTACCTAAGGAAGGCCCTAAAACACTAAGTTACTAGTAGCCCTTATAACAATACCCTTAAGTAGTGCGCCAGTGGCCTTCCCGGCTTTAGTAGTAAAAGTAGTAAAGCTAAAGGCCCTAAAGAAGGTAAAGAACCCAGCACTAAGGCCAGTCTAAAATAGTATTTACTATAACTAATTATACTTTAAGTATAACTTTAACAATAAACTTTTCTAACTTTAAGCGGCGTATAGTAGTAGTTAGTTAACTTAAGAATATATTATAGTAGGTGGAAGTAGTAACAGTGCTTTTAGTGGTGCCCTGGTGGCGAAGAAGTCCCAGTATAGTGGCTAGAAAACGGCGGGAGGATCAGAGCCGCCAGCATCTACAGCGCCGGTTGCGCTATACTAGGATTAATTAATTTAGGGGTAAAAGGGGCTATAATTAACTAGAGATGGTTGTGAGCTTGTTGTGCTGAGATATAGCTATTACTGTTAGATTTCGCGTATATTTATATATATATAAAGCTATGCCTTAAGGGCTATTAACGCGTTTTTTATTTTAACAGCACTATGGGCCTTTGAACCCCCTAAACACAGCCACAGCCTTTAGAGCCAACAAAACGTTACTCTAAAGCGGCTATTAGCTACCTTAAACGCTAAAATCCACTTATATATTATAGTATACTAATAGCTTTAAACTATATAATTTAATACACCTCCCTAGTAAGGGCCTTTTAAGGGCCTTATTAAATCTAATTATAAATAAAATTATATACTAGTTATACTTTAACTACTCTATAATTACTTTTATATAGCTTACCTCTTTAAAACTATAATTCCTTTAAAATTCTTATCTTAAGTAGTCCCGTTATTCTTATTAAACCTCTATCCCTATAGTAGAAAGAATAATACTATTTTTAAAGCGCTTAAGAGTTATAATCCCTTCTGTTTATTCCTTATTAGTAAAGTTAAGGCCCTTATAGTATTTACTTTAAAGCTTAGTATTATAAAGTACTTAAAACTAAACTATTTAATCTACTATATTAAGTTACTTAAAAAAGAGTTTAAAGTAAGTACTAATAAGTAACTTTATAAAGCTATTTATTATTAACTATACTATAAATTAATATTTAACTTTAATATAGCCTTTTTAAGCTTTTTAATATAGCTAGTAGTTATAAATATTAATATAATAAAACTTTATATATAGTTAAACTATTTTTTTATTAATAAAACGGATCGTTTATTAATTATCGTATTAAATATATATACTTAGTACAGTAGTATTAAAAGTAGAAGCAGCACTAAAGGTCCACTTACTAAGGTCTACACAAAGCATAATTATTAAACAGCTTATAAAAATAGCCTTTTTAGTTACTTAAAAAAGAGTAAAAAACTTAGCCTTAGTTATTAATATAATTATAGTATTCTATTTATTAACTTACTACTTAATAAAGCCACTAAAAAACTTAATTATAAATACTTAAAAACTTTTATAGTTTAGTATATTATTAGCAAAACTAATATCTAAAGTAATTACTAAACTATTATTAGGGCCACCTTCTTTATAGCTAAATTTAAGGTAAAAAGCGCGCTTTATAAAGAGGTATTTAATTGCTTATTTTACCTCTTTAAAGTACTTAGGACTAGAGTTATAGTTAAAGCGCATAAAACAGCTTACTACAAGGGCCACATCCAGCCTCATTATTATTACACTATATATAATTAAACTAACGTTACTTTAGTAATAGTTAACGTTTACGTATAAAGTAAAGCCCTTATAAAGGAGTAGTTTAAGTAATTAAATTAAAAAAATATATAGTTACTTTACTCACAGGCCTTACCTTTTTAAGTACTTAATAACTTTATTAATATAAACAAACTATAAGAGTTAAAAGTACTTTATAGCATAGTTATAAATAACTTTAATCCCTAGGAACTATTATAAATCTTTACTACCCTTAAAAAAGTATCGCTTCTAAAGTACTCCTATAAGTAAAAGGGCCTCTTTATAGTATTTAAAAGGGAAGTATAGAACGTAGTTATTAACATAAAAAAAGAAAGTAATACAACTATATATCTAACAACAATTCTCACCCACTATACACTCTAACCTAAACTCTTTTAAACCAACTTCTAAATAGCGTTACTATAAAAGCAAAAAGCAGCATAGACTATAAAGCACTTTATTAAACTTAAAAATATACCCAGGCTTTTAATACCCAGGGGGCATTTATATATAAACGTCTTTATTAAGCAGAACCTATATAAACGCATTTACCATATTATATTATAAAAGCTCAAAATCAAAGCAGTTCGCAACAACTATAAGCATTTAAAACAATATACTAATAAGCATTAAAGCATAAGTATCTCACTCATCTCTCAACTACTAATCGCTATATATAATAAAGCGTACTTTAATCTTAAAAAGCCTTCTATACTTATTTAACTTATACATATATACCTAATAGTATCCCAGGATCTAAAAGCTATTAACAATACTTTTAAGAACTTCTTTTTAAAAGTCGGTCTTATAATAGCTTTATAAATAATTTACCTTAACTACCCGTATCAAAATCACATAAGAGTAAACTAATACTTCTAAATAAAATATAAGTAGGGGCTAAAGCTTTTACTAAAGAGTACTAAAAACAGAAACTTCAATCCACAGTTAGTACAGCACTTTATACTTACTTAACAAAATCTAAATACCTATAACCCCTCCCTATAGCTAAATTTTACTATTAAAGTATTTAATATCTATATTTTAAAACGCCCCTATAGTATATTAAATACTAAGGGTCCCCTCTAACGAGTCATAAGCAACTAAATAGCTAGCCTAGAAGTAGCTTTACTATAAAGCATCTCAAAATAACAATAAAGTACTAGCTAAAAAAGCGGCTTTATAAAACATTCATTTACACCAGGGCATATAAACTACTAAAGTAGCTTAGTTTATAGACTTAGCCGCAAATACAGACTAGTAAGGGTTTATAAAAAGAAGGTTTTTATTTACTAACTTAGCTATAATCCACCTCCCTAAGCGTTAGTCTTCTTTAATTAGCACTTAAAAAAACAAAACAAATCAATCAAAAGGAGTAAGTAGGAGTTTAAAGCAAGCAGAGGAGTATCTATAGTTGCGGGGTTTATTATTATTAAAGGTAGTATCGCCTAAGTCAAGTTCATTAAAAACATTATTAAGGGAGTTTATAAAAAAAAACACTTTATTATCTTTTTTACTTAGTAAAAACAGGCAGAACTATATTTAAGAGTCAGTTTCACTAGCCGCAGCAAAACTCTTTCAAACCCACTTAACAACAGCTCAAAAGTCAAAGTTATTATAGTTACTAATAAGTAAATTCAGGTTACTATTATAGTATTTTCTTTTGTTAAACATAACGTTATATATAATAATAATCTTCCTAGTTATAAGGTTCTATATTTAATACTAATTTATAAACATATAACTAATAAAAAAGCCCACAAAAGCACAACTACAAAAGCGGTCAAGACACTTCTTCTTAAACTACACAACAGCTATAAAGGCATATACCTTATGCCTATATAATCTTAGGTACATAAGGCTTAGTTTTACAGTTTTATTACTATAAAGCTATTAGTAAAGCGCTTTATATAGAGTCTTCTAACTAAGGGCCACTTAAAGCGTATAGTTATAAAAATAAGTCACTACTCTATAAATATCAAACCACACCTTATAGAGCAGCTTACCACCTTTACGCATCGTTCAAGCCTTTATTTTAATTATAGCACTAACGCACTTAGTACTACTATTTTAATTTTATATATATAGAATAAATAACTTAATATATTTACTACACCTCTAAAAGTCGTTTATAAAACAGTAGTACCTTTTAATCTCACCATCGCACTTAAAAGCAAATATCTTAATATTATATTAAACCTTTAAAAATAAAATAAACTTCTTAAAAACCTTAGTAAGTATCTTTATACTATAGTTATATAAGTAGTAGTCCTATAAGTACTATAAAACACAGTCAGTAAACACCAACACAAATATAAACCCACTATAGCCCTTAGTATATAGATAAAAGTCAAACGTAATATACTCACCAGAGCAGGCATACGCATTACTCTCCCACAACTTACAGTTAATAATTCACCTTACTTTACTAACACTACAAGTATTACAACTTAAAAGGGCATTACTAAGCACCGTTTTAAGAGTAATAAAAATTTAAATACCGTAGGCTAATAAAAAAAAACACTAAAGCAGTTTAGGGCTAGGGTAGCCAAGCCGCCAGTACCATATTTCCTTAGAGCCTTTCAGAGATCCTCGTTTTTATTAAAAGTACTTTATTTAACAGCACAGAGTATACGTATACTAAACAGCCTACACAAAGTCTTCGCATATAAGCGCCTTATTAAAAAACTTATTATACTCTAATACTCTTTAGCTATATATAGTCTTAATAAAGCTAAAAAGAGAGTAATTAAATCTACATAGTATAAAGTACTACTTAAAGTACTCGTTCCACTAGTACCTATACTTATAAAGCTAGTTATAAAAAACAAAGTTAGTTACTATAAATATATATAACATAACGTTATATAAGTATAAACTAAATCGTTTACTATTAACTAATATAACGCATATACTTATATCTCTATATTCTTTAATTATAAAAAACTTAAAGCCAGCCTATAAGTAATTACTTATACTAGTTACTTAAAAGTTACTAAACTATTATTTATCTTTAAAAACATAAATAAATACACTAAAATTAAAAAAGCAGAAGTCCCTAAAGGGATATAGTAATGGGCCCTTATATTAAGTAGCTTAAAACACTACAAATAAACACTTAATACTCCCTATACAGTAACTATATAGTCACTAACCTTAAATCTCTTTAACACACTAAATTAACTATTTATTATTTATAAAGTTCTTTTCAACTCTCTTATAGTAGTAGTTAAGCGGCTTTTACCCATTATACACACACTCTAAAAAAGTATAAAAATAATCTTTAAAGTAGTAGTATATAAAGTATACTAAGTAAAAAGGGGCTAATAAAGTAAAGGGAACAAAAGACACTAATAAAGCTTTACTCTACAATCTCTTTAAGTTAATATTATTATATTTATAACTACTAAAGCACTTAAAAGGGCCACAAAGAACTACCTTATCAATAGCAAAGGCACCTTACGCGCTTCTCCCGCGTCTTACGGACTCTAGTATCTATTTAATTATAGTAGTTATTTTAATAATAGCTTTATTAAAACTATAGTTATCTTAATTATTACTTATTATTATATAATAGCTCTTAGCCTAAAATTAAAGTAGTAAATAGTTAAAGGAGCAAAGTAGTTTATAAATCTATAGATCTCCTTCATAAGCCGCTTCGAGCCTAATAGTACAACTCTTATATATATAGTTAACCTATATTATAAACTATTTAACTATAGCAGCTCTTATTATAAATCACTTATTATAGAGTATAGTAAGGTAGTTAATATAAAACTAGTTAGTATATTAGTAGCATATACTTTTTATAAATTTAAAGTACTTATAAAAGTTTTAAATCTAAACTACTAACCCTAAAGTACTTAAGTAGTACTAAATCCTAAACTTTTTAATAATAGTACTCTATATCTAAAAAACAATAGTATTTTTAGCCTTTTTTTACTTTTAGTACGTTACTTTTATAGTATAGTATAAAAATAAAGAATTAATATAGTACTTAAGGGCCTTCTTAAAAAGGTCAACTATTATCTTAGTATAGTAGTAGTTTACTATACTAAATAGAAGTAAGAGGTTCTTTCTTAAAAGTACTTAAAAAGAAGGGTTTATAGTAAACTTATCCGCTCTGGATCCTATAGTCTAGAAGCAAAGGGCTCTTAGCTTAAAACTATAGTAAATAACAGACTTTAAATAGTTACTAAGGCGCGGCTCCCAGGGCGGGGTATCACTAATAAAAGGCTTTAGATCTATAAAAGTTAGGTTAAAAACTTCTTATATATTAAGGGTATTTATAAACACTTAAAAGTTATAAAACTACAAGTACTAAGTAGCTAGACTATTAAGAATAGTCTTTTAAGGGGTTAAAAGGACGTTTATAGTGATTTTTGCATTTAATAAAGTAGTTTAGAAATAATTAATTGTATATAGTAAAGGGGGTAGTAGAATAAGACTCTTAATTATTAAATTTTACGTATATTCATATATATATAAAGCTATACCTTAAGGGCCATTAACGCGTTTTTTACTTTAACGGTACTATAGGCCTTTAAACCCCCTAAACACAGCTACAGCCTTTAAAGCCGGCAAAACATTACTCCAAAGCGGCCATCAGCCACTTTAAATACTAAAATCTACCTATACGTTGTAGTATACTAACGGCTCTAAGCCACGTAATCTAATAATTACTATAATAAAAATATAATTAAATTAAATATTAAGTAATTACGTAATATGCCGTTTTCTAGTGTCTTTAGATCCTACGGCTCCTATTAGTTAGAAAAGTGGGGTACTTCTTAGATAGCTAGAAACTACTTCCTAGATAGTAAAACTTATTACTAAATTCTTTTATTTAGTACTTTAATATTTTTGTTTATAGGCTTTTAATACTAAGTAGTAACTATAAGGTTATATAATACCTCTAGTTAATAAATTAAAGTAATATATACTTTATAAGTACACTATTAAATATATTATGCCTTTTAATTGTTACTAGTAGTTATAATAATAAGCTTTTGATTTTAGTCCTTTTAGTAAAATACTAAGTTAGATCTTTTAAAGAATAGAATACTACTATTAAATATAAGGGGATTATTAGTAGTTAGGAAGGACTTTAGTTTAGTAATAGGGTTTACTTTTATAAGTTATTTATTTTTTTAATTTAAAAATTTAATAGTTAAGAGCTTTAATATATTATTAGTTTGTATTTTAATAATTATAAACTTATTGTTTTTAATTAATAAGATTAGGTATAGGGTATATATTAATATTACTATTTTAAGCTTTTTTTAATTGTAGTAGTTATATATTACTTATTAATAAATTCTAGCCTCTATGATTCTATTAAGTGGCCTTTTAATAACTATAATAGTATTATTAAGGTATCAATACTTAATTTATTTAAGTAAGTGTATAAAGATTATATAATTAAGAGTAGTTTTAAACTATATATAAGTTTATATAATATTTTATAACTAAAGAGTTATTTTATTATAGATTAGAGATAGAGTAAGGGTAAAGATAAGTTATTAACTTATTTATTAAATTATTAAAGACTATATAAGAATCTTGGCCTTACTGTTATTAGTATAGTCTTAGACAACTAATTATGATTTTTTATAGAGAGTATTTATTGTTTTTCCCTTAACGTTATTAATAATATAGGACTTGAATACTTATAGTTCTATATAAGCCCGTTTATTAAATAGGATAATATTTAATATATTATAATTTTATAGTACTAAGATCTTTTATTTTATTAATAGTTAAAATAACTTACTAGGTATAGTAATTAGCCCTTTATTTTATAGTTTAATGATAAGGGTAAGGTTAGTCTCTTTTTTAGCTAATATATATGCTATAGACTAGTATTTATAAGGCTGGCCTAGGTGCTATTTAAGCTGTTTATAGTAGCTTTTAGCTAGGGGAGTAGGAGTAGTATTAATAATGATTTTATTAAGAATCTTTTTAGGATAGTTAGTTTTACTATAGGTCTCTATAGGGCTTTTAGCCTTATTATTCTAGGGAGCGTTTAGGCGTTTAGGGACTTTAAAGTTAGTCTCTTTAACATTATTATAAAATAGTTTAATAGTTATTAATTTAAATAATTATAAACTTTATAGGAGTTAAAGTATATAGGTCTTACTATTTATTGAAATAAAGTAGTATAAACCTTACTATCTACCTTTTTTATATTATATATAGACTATTAATTATAAAGAGAGATTAATAGTCACTATAGTATTAAGACTATTCTATACCCTAAGGGTATTTTAAACCTATTAATTTATATAGTAAAAGTAGACTTTCTTTATAGTTTTATAAATTATAGCTATTCTTTTAGTAATATTAAGAGATAGAGTAGAGTTATTAGTTATTCTTAAGTATACTTTAAAGATAAGGAGGGCTAGTATAAAGCTATTTAGCTTTGTAGTATTATTTATTACTTTAATAGTTACTTAGAGATATATATTACTACCTATTTTTAGGGTTTTATAGTAGATAATAGTAAAAACTCTGTATAGTATTATGTAATACTGTTTAACCTTTTTAATTAAGTAATAGACTTTAATTAAAGTATTAATTAGTATAATACTAATCACTTAGGTATTACTATAGAACTCTATAGACTTAAAGCTAGTATTTAGATCTATAATAAGGTTGTTTAGGGGACTTTAGTATATATTAATTTAGTTTCTTTTAAATTCTTTTTATATATTTTTAGCAGAGATAGACTTTAAGAAGTATATAGTATTAAACTCTATTATAGTATTAACTATATAGAGTATAGAATATTTATTAATATATATAATATTAATAATAACTTTATAATTGAAGTTATAGTTATTATAAAGTATGAATTTAAAGTAGGATAGAGTTAATTTATTAATTTAGTACTTATAGTAAATTTAGTTAAGGGCTTTAATCATAGAGATTTTAATAGGGTATTTAGCCTTTTTTAGTATGTTATAAAGCTTTTAAATAGAAGGGTGGCTGAACTAGTAATATAGGTGCTAAAGTTTAGTATTTATTAAGTAGGAGTATATAAAAAACTCTTCATTATTAAAGAGGAGCTATAAATAACTCTATTATTATATAATAGGGATAATAGTAGTACTTTGGTGTAGTTTGTTATAGATGTTATTAAAGATAACTTTGAGTTAATTTATATTTTTAAGATAAAGTAGAAATAGTATATTTATAGGTATTATATAGAATATCATTTTATTAAATAGGGTAGGTACTTTAATTAATTTTAATAAAATAATTAGATTTTTGTTTTTTAAAGTAATAGTAACTTTACTTGTTATTAATAATTTAATTTTAAGATTAAGAAGAAAATTCTTTTTAAGAGTAAGGTATTAGTTATAGCCTACTATTAAGAAGAGAGTTACTTTAGAGTTAGGTATAATACTATAAAAGATATTTATTAAATACTAGTTATTATATATAAATATTATCTTAGGACCTTATGCTTTAAATGGGTTAAATTTTGTTAAGTGGTGGGTAGTAGTGTTTTTTATAAGGAGGTTAATAATATAGTGGCTATTAATAAGTAGGCTTTTATTAGTTACTATAGTAATAGAGCTAGTAGTGGTAGCTGTAGTATTAAATGCTATTATAAAGTGTATATAGTTTATTTTGCTATTGTTTTAGTTAAAGATTTTCTTATAGTTATTAATTACTATTTTAGGCTTAAAAGGAGTATTGTAGTACTTAAGGGATGGGTTAGTGCTTTTATACTAGGTTAAAAACTAGGAATATCCTTTTCTTAAGGTGTTCTAGATATACTTTAAGGCTCTGTGTTATTTATAAGCTTTATTATACTTTTTTTACTTGTGTTTTATTAACTAGTAGTCCTTTTTACTATAAATATAGTATTTTATAGGGCCCTTATAGAAGAGTATAGGGTGGCTGTTGTTAGTATAGTATTGATTTTAGTTTTAGTAGCTAGGTCTGCTACTATAGAAGTGATTTGTATAACTACTGCTATATTGTTAGTTAATAGGGAATGCTTTAGTAGGCTTTGTGGACTTTGTGATAAAGTGGTTAGTACTGGAGTTACTATTTATGAGGTTTGTAGTGGACTATAGGTTAGTAATAGTGCTATTAGTCGTTTTTTTAGCTTAAGGAGTGTATTTGTAATTTATAGGGTATTATAGTAGGTAGTAAGTAGCTAAGTATAAAAGGCTTAGTTACTTTAGAGATAATTATAAAGTATTAGTTAAATCTTTATTAATTTAGTAATTAATAAATTAAGATACTCTATATAGGTCTTGTTATGGTTTTTTTAAACTTTATTAGTAAGATTAAGTTTTTGCTATTTAAGTAAGTACTATTAATATATTTACTAGGTTTTAAAATAATTTTATATTTACTTAATTATTTTAGTAAAAGGGAGTAGAGTACTTATATAGAAGTAGTTATAATAATATGTTTATACTTAATTTTATAGTATAAAGAGGAAAGTAATATATATTTAGTATTAATTAATACTAATAAGTTTTTAGTTATATTAAAAGATATAAAGCTTTATATTAAGTAACTTATACTAGTTCCTACTATACTTTATACTATTACTAAGCTTTATAAAGTTAGTTAGTATTTTAAGTATAAGTAGCTTATATATAGGGGCTATAGAAGGGGCTATAGAGTTAAAAGGTTAAGGTTTAATATAAAGGGATAGTTATTAAGTTAATAATAAGTTATAGGAGTTTTCTATAGGTACTATAATTGTTATTTAGTTAGTGTATATGTTTTTTAATAGTGCTATAGTGCTTTATAAGTTAGTTAGTTAGGCTTTAATTATAAGTTATAAGGGGTTTTTAATAAGGCTATAGAAAAGGGACTTGGGATAAATATTAGGAATACTACTAATAAATTTAAGGCTTTTGTAGTTATTTTAGAAGTTATAGTATAGACGTTTAGCTTTTGTGACTTTGTTAGTAGTTTAAAAGGTATAGGACTCTACTGTTATAAGCTTATAGAATATACTATTTGCGATGTTATTAGAGAGATTTACTCTAATACTATTATTGTAGAGGTAATTCTTAATTTATTAATAGACCTTATAGTAGAGATATTAAAAGGCCTTAAGTAGTTAGTAGTTAAAATTAAGCTAAAAGGCTTTTTATAGGGCCTAACCTATAAGTCTATTAGTAGTGTACTTATTAATATAAAATATTAGTATTATATTAAGTTTTATAGAGGGGATTAATGTATTAGGAGCCTTAGGGCTAGGAGGGCCCTAAAGAGATATATTAATATTTACTATAAAGTAGTAAGGGATTATAAAGGATACCTAGGGGTTTTATATATTTCTAGTATTATTAAGTTACTTACTTAAGGCGCTTATAGTAGAGTTGTGGTTTTTACTAAAGTGTTTGTTAGAGGGGGTTAGCTTTTAGGTTATAGTAAGAGGTAGTAGCTTAATATACTACTTTTTAAATAGTTTATTAGGCTAGTTAGTCTTAGGGGTATAGTAAGGACTACTTTTTATAGTTTATAAAAATAACTTAGTATTAGTTATTGTATTAATACTTTTAGTAAGTAGTTAGTAGTATAAAATAGCAGTAAGGCCTGTTATTAAATTAGATCTTTAGTTAGTTAATAACTTTACTATTTACTTTAAGTAGTAAGAGTTTAATGTAACTGTTTTAGGTAAGGTTTTAATATAGTTAGGAAGATTATAGTTTTAAAGGGCTATAAGGTGGGGCTAAAACGTTATAGGGTAAATTATAGTGTTCTTTATTATTAGTTATAAAAAGGTAAGGGTTAAATAGGGTATAGGTGATAGATAGTAGTAATAAGGGGTGATAGACGGTGGTTTTAAAGTAATATAGTATTATTTAATAATGTTTTGACTTTATAATTTTTAAGCCTTTTTTGTGGGCTTTATAGCTTAGAAGACTAAATAGTAGAGTTAATTTATAGGTACTATAAAGTTACTAAAAAGTTACTAGCTTTAGTGACTTTTATATTTTAGACTTAACTTATAATAGTTATAATTAACTTATAATAGTTATTTAAGTTATTTAAGAAGGGGAGACTAGTGTTACTAGTAAAAGGGTCGTTATAGGACTAGTTTTAGTTGTATAATAAGAAGGATATATAGCTAGTCCTTTATAGTACTAAGGGAGAGGGGAGGATTATCAAGAGAGACCCTAGGCTGTATTTCTAAAGTAGCCTAAGGAGGAGGTTATTATAGATTTACTTTAGGGCTTTAGTAGTTGTGTTTTTTGTATTATAGAAGTTAGTAAAAATGTCTTTTATATTAAATGTTTTTAATAGGGCTATAAATAGTTTTTTTTAGTGTTTTAATACTTCTTTTACTACTTATAATTAATAAGGGGTTAGTTTCTAGGAGTTAAGATTATTTTTTAAGGTTAAAGGGATTTTAGTATAGTTAATAGTATTATTAGGGGCTAGTGTTTAGGAGTTAAGGTTATTTACTAGATATTGTCTTTTTTAAGAAATGAATCCTTGTTAATTTATGGCTTATAATAAAGTAGTAATAAGTAGGTTAACTATTAATTAGTCTTAGATTACTTATAGATAAGGTTATTAATTAAGCTGTATAGTATACTATAGTATAGGTAAAAATCGATATATTCTTAAGTTTAGAGATAAATACCCGCTAGTATAGATATTTAGAGCTGGCTCTAGTGGGTTATGTGACCTCTAGGGGTTTAGCTTGGCTTTATACTGTAAGGCTTAGGCTACTCTATAGCTATAGTGGCTAATAGTATAGTGGCTGTTATTATAGGTAGGTTGTACTTTAGTTTAAGTTTATTACTATTAAGTATTAAATTACCTAGAGTTTTATTATTTAAAAAGGGCCCTAGACTGTTTTTAAGTTACTTCCTTTTACTCTAAAAGGAAGTTTACACTCTAGAGGCCTTTATAAAGTTAATACTATTTTTATATTTAATTAAAGTACTAAGTTAATACTTAATAGTACTATTCTTTTATAAGTTAAAATAAATTTAATAAATTCTCTTTACTTCTATATTTTAGTTATAAAGCTAGTAAGTAAATAAAATTAAAGATACCTCTTTTAGGGGCTTATTTAGTAAGACTAAGTTATTAGGGTTAAGTTAGAGCTAAACCCCTTATCTAACTACTTTAATTCAAAGGTTCTTAAACTATATAAAGTAATTATACTGCCCTATAAGCTTATAGAAGAGTAGGAGGAAGGAAGTTAAAGTTAAACTTAATATAGTTAAATTAAAATAGTAGTTATAAAAGAGTATTTGTATAAATATTTTCCTAGTAAGTAAATTTACTTTAGAAATAGTAATTTAAAAGTATTATATAAACCAGACTTATAACTATTATATAAGTAAGTATAAGTAGTTAAAATAAAGTAAAGATAATAGTTTAATTTTTAAGTTTTATAATATAGTAGAGTAAGAGTAAAGGCCCTCTTATACAAGTAGGAAATAGATTAAAGTTACTTAAGTAAGCTACTTAAGTAAGTAGTTACTTATATATATAGCTATAAATAGCTTTAGCTATTATGATAACTACTTAATAATATATAGTTATAATATATTCTTTTTAAAATAATATATAAAAGTATCTATATATATATTTTTATAGTTATAATACTACTTACAGTAAGTAAAAAAAGAAATCTACTAAGTAAAGAATATTTTAAGTAGAGTTCTACTAGCTAGGTAGTATTTACTAGCTACCCGGGCAGTATCTCTATATATTAGTCTAGAATATAGTTAATTAGAACTGTAGGATTAAATATACTAAAAAACGGTATATTATATAATTATTAAATATTTAATTTAATTAAGATTTTATTAAAGTAATTAATATATTTTAGTAAAATAAACTCTTAAGGCATAGTTTACTTAATTATACTACGTTTTATACTCCCTTTTACCTCTAAATCAATTAATCCTAGCTTAGTAGCACTAGAGCTATTAATAGTAGCGCTAAACCCCCCGTAGTCTTCTAAGTACTATACTAGGGCTCTTTTACTACTAAACTACTAAAACCTCTACTACTACCTACTATAATATATTCTTAAGTAAATTAATAACTATACTACGGCTAAGGCTAAAAGAGCTTATTATTAAAACTACTATACTTAAATTATAAGTAGTTATGCTATATACTAGGCTTAACCAGTCTCACTACTAAATTCTTAGCCTTCTTTAAAGCCTTTAGTTTTTATTTCTAAGTTAAGGCCGGTTAGAATCTAGTGCTAAATAACGGCGCGCTGGATAAAGGTATTATAGTAGCTTTAAGGTATATAATCTACTTATTCTTTAGCCTTTTATATAGGGTCTTAATAACTTTAGGGTTCTTAATATTAAAGAGGGTATTTATAACGTTTTATAGTAATAAGTTAGTATTAAATTTATAAATAAAAGTAGTAAGACTTATTAGTAGCTACTAAAGCCACTACTAGAGATAAATATAGTACTTAGTAAGAGACTTTTATTACTTTATTAAATCTAGGATTTTATAGCTATAAAGAAAGTAGTATTAATTAGTAAAGTAGTTTATATAAAGCTAAAGATTTAGTAAGTAAGGTTAATAATTAATTAGTAGTAAGGGTATTACTCTTTAGTACTATTTAGTCATTAAGTTAAGGGTATAGTAACTTACTTCCTTTAAGATATTACTAAGCTATACCTAACTAAAGTATTTATACTAAACTCATACCTCTATCTCTACAACCCTCTTAGTATACGTATAGGCCTTATTCTATACTATTTTCTTTATAGGCTATAAGATAGAGAAAAGGTCTAAGTTACTATTAATAATATAGAACTTAAGGTCCTTATAAGTAGTCTCTATAGAAGAGTTAGTTTTAATACTAAAGTTCAAGTACTATAAAATAAAGTATTTGGCCTACTAGTACTAGAAAGGTATATATATATTATAGATATATTTAAGTAGAGCCTACTAATTACTAAACTCCTTAACAATACAAGCCTACGTAGTATTAAAGTCCTTTTTAGTATTAGTATAAATAACGAACGCTTAAAGTAAATAGAACTTAGTATACGTATACTTAACCTTATTATTAGGAAGTTAAGAGTAGGTTAAGACTTTGTTATTATAGGCTTAGTTATTAAAAGCTACTTTGTTAGCCTTTTAATTGTAAGTAGCTATAGCCTCTATAGCTTCTTTATCCTAGTTAATATTAATCTTATTATTAAGAACGCTACTATTACTTTACTACTTCTTCCTTATATTTAGACTAATATTAATATTTATATAAAAGATCTAAAGCTATAGCTATATTATAAGCTACGTCTTTATAATAAATAAACGTAGTATATCCTTGTAGTTAGTAATGGCGAATTATAGCTGCTTAGTGTTAATCTCTACTTTAATTGACTTTAATAAGGTAATTGTAAAGTTATATCTCTTATTTTACTTTGTATTAATAAAACTAAAAGTATAGTTAAGTAGGGACTTTATATTAGTAGTACTAGTAACTTAAAAAAGTGGTATTTTAAAGTAATTTATTTTATATGTATTATTAAGGTTAATAACTTATAGGAAGTATACCTATATTCTTTTGTACTAGGCATACGTTTAAATAAAGCCCTTAAGTTAATTTAGATTATTATTATTCTATTTAATTTAATACTTAATACTAAATATAATTAAAATATAAATTAAGTACTAAATAGTAGTGTAACTATTAAGATCCTTATGTTTAAGGTACTAGTGAGTGTTATTAATATCTTTTTACTTAAGGATTAAGCTGGGTTTAGTTTTTTAAAGAATAAATATAACTTTATGTGACTTAATAGTCTTATAAATAGAGATAGAAGTAAGGAGAGTATTATATTAATTTATAAGTTTTTAATAAGTCTTATGAATAAATAGGTTAATAGAAGGAGGGTGGTTGTGTTTAGGGTTCTTTAGAGTAAAGGTTTAGTACTATTTATTACTTTACTAGACTAAAGTAATACTATACTATAGGTAGTTGTTCTTTATAGTGCTGGTCTTATAGTTACTAAAGCCCTTAGCTTTATAGATAGTGTTTTAGTTATAATAGATTTTAAAGTAGGTGGGTTAGTAGTCTTCCTTAGGGCCGCGGTAATTACTAGTATTATAGTGGACTATAGTAAAACTATACTACTAAGTAAAGTTTTAGAAATAAGCTTAGAGGGTATTAATTAATTTTATAGGCTACTTATTAATCCCTCTATTTAGGGGATTTAGTATCGTGTACTTTATTAGTTACTAAATTATAGAATTATTAAGTAATAGCGATAGTGCTTTAAGTAGTATAAACGGATCTATTGTGCGTGCGTAGATAAGGGCAAAAAATCTATTATAATTAAAATTATTAGTATTAAGGGAATAGTATGTATACTAGGAGTAGACTTTCTACTATGGGTGGATTTTTAGTAGTGGGTAGGATCTATAGGCTCTTATTAGCCGTATTTAACTTAATATATAAAGATACTACCTAAGTAGCTAGCAGACACTGCCCGGTTAGTAGAACTCTTTAAGTAAAGAATTTAGTAAAGAATATATTTAAATTAATATATATATTTAGTAAGTTTATAGGTAAAGGTTATTTAAAAAGAAGAGTAGATATATTACTAATATTGACCCCCCTTTAATAGGTGCTTATAAGTAGAGCTTAGTAGGGCAGCCTAATATATATACTAACTATAAAGCTTAAAGGCTTTATAATAACTTCTACCTATTTACTTTTGTACTATAAAGCGTAGTGTAGTAGTAGTAGTAACAATAATAATACTATTATTAATAGGTAGTGGGTGTAATTAATATATTAAAATAAACTTTTACTTATATAAACCTTTAACTAAATTATAAGTACTATCATATACTATAGGGCTTAACGAGCCCTAGGAGCGTTTATGATTAAAGAAAAAGGCACTACTATAAATAAGGCCTTTTGTAATTTCTTCCGTTTTCTATATTTCTATATAGTTAATAATTCTAAAATACTAAATTTATTAATAAAAGGTTTAATAAAGCTTAATAGATATATAAAGCCTAAGTACTTTAGTTTTTTAGTTATAGTATATAGAGACCTTTTTAAAGCTAGCTAAGCCACTAAAGATATAGGCCTTTATAGCCTTAATAGTAGTACTAACTTTATAGACCTTCTACTTAAAAATATAAAGGACTATTACTAAGTTTAAATACTACTTATTACTTTAAAATAGCCTAGATTTATAAATTAGAATTATATATAATTTTTTATATAGCTTCTTTATTAATATATTTATTAAAATAGTTAGAATATAAGTATATTACTTAAGAGCCCTAGCTTAGTAGAGTAGTATAATAGGTACTACTATTATAACTATTAAGACCTTTAATAGTATAAGGGAGGCTAGGAATTAGTATATAGTTTAAGACTTAAATATTAAGATATATACTAACAAAGGTAGAGTGGATCCTTTAAATAAGTTCACTAGCTATAGTGATATAGTAATAGTATATTAGTTATAAAGAAGGTTAATAGTTAAGAGAAGTAAAGGGATAGTTTAGATTAGATTTAATAGGGTTAAAGGGACGGTCTACTAGAACGGCGTTAGTAGTTTTAATAGTGTTAGTAGTATAATTAATAGTTTACTTTAAAATTAATTAAATACTACTATTACTTTAAATCTATAAAAGCTGCGTTATAGTAGGTGAATTCATATACTAAAATAAAAGTTGAAAAAGGTAATTAATTACTATACATAACCTATAGGCCGTTAGTTACTTAAGAGGGGGGGTCCTTAGTAGTAGTCTTTATTAGTAACGTATCTATAGTTAAGTAGCCACTTAGGGATACTAAAAATATAGAAATATTAATATAAAATACTACTTAGTAAGAAATATAAAAGTAAAAGCTTTTAATTATAAAATTTACTATATTCTCAATAATAATAAAACCTTTAAATAAAATACTCTTCTTATAATCAAAAAGATTTAGTTTACTTTATTTTTACTTAACTTTATTAAACGTAGTAGTAACTATACTAAAGTAACTAGAATTAAAGCTTTGTACTAAAGCTTAATTTAACTTAATATTTATTATTTTATTATTTTAAAGTTAAAAAACTATTATTTGTGTTTTTTTATAGTATCTTTTATAGACATTTTAATAAGGGGTTTTTAAAAGAATATATTATAGCTATATATTTCTAAGTAGTATAATTAAATAGAAGTATCTAATAGGCTGTATTTAGTAGTTTTAACCCCCTTTAGTTCTACTAAGTAGTTTTAAGTAAAGCTTAGTAGGGCGTATATACCTTAATACTTTTACTTACCTACTCTTTTAGTAATAATAATAAAACTATTACTAATAGGTAGTACTAAATATATTAAAATAAATCTTTACTTATATAAATCTTTAACTAGATTACGCTATATATAGGGCCTAATAAGCCCTAGTAGTGTTTATAATTAAAGAAAAAGACACTATAAATAAGCCCTTGATTAATTCCTCCTGTCTTCTATATTTATATATAATAACTATTAAAGTTATAATATCTAAAAAAAAAGATTTCTACTTGCCCTACTTAGTCCTAAGATAAATAAAAGAATATAATTCTATAGATATTAACTAGTATTAATGCTAGTAAAAAGTACCTTTATACTATAAAAGCTTATATAATTAACATAACCTCTAACTAGTACTATTAAAGTAAGAATAATAAAGTAAAGTTTATAATTTTAGAAGTTCTATACTATAGAACTACTAGTAATAGCTTTACTATAAATAGGATAATATTTGACTTATATTTAAGGAATTTAAATACTATAGAAATGTTCAATACTAAGGATAACTATAAATACTTTAACTAACTAAAAAACATAGCTACTATAGTTTTATTAACTTAAGTAGTTAATATTAGTATATTTAGTAAGGTAAAATTAAGATAGATACTAACGATAGTAGAGCTAAGTAGCTAAACTAGCTATAGTTATATAGCTAATATTAGCGCATTAGTTATAGAGTAATATAATAGCTAAGGAAAGTAATAGGATAGTTTAGTTTAGATTTAATAGGTTTTAAGGGACAGTAGGAGGCGTATAGAAGGTGTAAGTAGTTTTAGTAGTATTAATAGTGTAATTAGTAGTTTATAAAATTAATTAAAACTACTTATTACTTTAAATCTATAAAAGCTACGTTATAGTAAGTAAATTTAAGTACTATAATAAAAAAGATTAATAAGGTAGGTGGTTAGATAGCTACTAGGAGGAGTAATGTTCCCTAGAGCACGTGGCCCGTGGGCCGTTAGTTATTCTAGAGGGAGTATAAAAAACTACTATAAATACTTTATTTAAGTAATTTAAGTAGCTTATAAGTACGTAGTACTTAATAAGTCTAGGAATTAGTATATTAAGAATTAGTTAAGGTTTAGATATTAAAACATTTACTGATAAATATAGACTTTATTAGTTAAATTAAGTAAGCTAGCTATAGTAGTATACTAATAATAATATTAATTATATTAATAATATTAACAGTCAAAGTTTAATAAAAGAAAATAGATAATTTAAATTAATAAAAGGTTTATAGAGGTATTAAGAACGTTAGGGGCGTTAAAAGTGCTAGGGGTGTAAATAGTAGTTAGTAGTACTTAATTATAATTATTAATTTATAATAGTAATTAATTAAGAGAAGCGCTTTAAATTTATTATAATTACATTATTATAAGTAAAATTATAAACTTTTTGTTAAATATATAAAGGGGTAGTTTATTAATAAACAAAGGTTAAAGTAAAATATTATTAAAAGAAGAGTAAAGTAATATAAATCTAAATTCTAGTATTATATACCTAAAAGGTTATTAATATAGTAGCTATAGCTAGTACTATATTATAATATAAATTATAAAGAGTAAAAAATAATAGTTTAAAAACTAGTAACGTACTTATACTTAAACTATTTTAATAACTATAATAATATACTAGCTATATAGAAGATTATATATAATTCTACTTTATAGGTTTAGGCTATTTTTAAGTAATAAGTAGTATTTAAATTTAGTAATAGCGTTTTATATTCTTAGGTAAAAGATTTATAAAGTTAGTATTACTATTTAAGCTATTAAGGCTTATATTTTTAGTAGTTTAGCTAGCTATAAAAAAGTCTTTATAGGCTATAGTTGTTAAATTACGTAGCTTAGAGCCGCTGGTATACTACGATGTATGGGCGGATTTCGGTGTTCGAGGCGGCCGATGGCCGCTCTGGAGCGACGTTTCGCCGGCTCTGAAGGCTGTAGCTGTGTTTAGGGGTTTAAAGGCCTATAGCGCTGTTAAGGCGAAAAACGCGTTAATGGCCCTAAAGGCGTAGCTTTATGTATATATAAATATATATAAAAATCTAATAATTAAGAGTTTTATTCTACTGCCCCCTCTACTATATATAACTAATTGTTTTTAAACTGTTTTATTAAATGCGAAGATTACTATAAACGTTTTTTAAACTCCTTAAAAGACTATTTTTAATAGTCTAGCTACTTAGTACCCGTAGCTTTATACCTTTTAAGTACTTATAAATACCCTTAATATATAAGAAGCTTTTAACCTAACCTTTGTAGATTTAAAGCCCCTTATTAGTAATGCCCTACCCTAAGAGCTGCGGTTTAGTAATTACCTAAAGTTTATTACTTACTATGGCCCTAAGCTAAGAGTTCTTTACTCCTAGACTATAGGATCTAGAGTAAATAAGTTTACTATAAATCCCCCTTAAGTGCCTCTAGGAGAGAACCTCTTATTTTTATTTAGAGTAGTAGACTACTACTATACTAAGATAATAGCTAACCTCTTTAAAAAGGCCCTTAAGTACTATATTGACTCTTTATCTCTATACTATACTATACAAGTAATATACTAAGAGTAAAAGAAGGCCGAGAATACTATTGTTTTCTAAATATAGAGTACTATTATTAAAAAGCTTAGGATTTAATACTACTTACGTACTTTAAAGCTAGTAGTTTAAATTAAAAACCTCTATAAATACTTTAAACTTATAAAAAGTATATATTATTAATATACTAATTAGCTCTATACTAACTACTTTACTATACTTTATAATAAGTAGTTTATAATAAAAGCTACTATAGTTAAATAGTTTATAATATAGGTTAATAATATATATAAAAGTTATACTATTAGGCTTAAAGTAGTTTATAAAAGAGATTTATAAATCTATAAGCTACTTTACTCCTTTAACTATTTACTACTTTAATCTTAAGCTAAGAGCTATTATATAACAATTAGTAACGACTAGGATAATTATAGTTTTAATAAGGCTATTATTAAAATAATAGCTATGATTAAATAGATACTAGAGTTTATAGGACACGGGAGAAGTGTATAAGGCGCCTTTACTATTAATAAAGTACTTCTCTATAGCTCTTTTAAGTACTTTAGTAGTAATAAGTATAATAGTACTAACTTAAAAAGATTATAAAGTGAAGTATTATTAGTATCTCTAGCTCCTTTTACTTTATTAGCTCCTTTTTACTTAGTTTACTTTATACGTTACTGCCTTAAGGACTGTTTTTATACCTTTTTAGAGTACGCGTATAATAGTTAAAAGCCGCTTAACTACTACTATAAGAGAGCTAAAAGAAACCTTATAAATAATAAATAGCTAATCTAGTGCGTTAGAGAGATTTAAGGCTAGTAACTATATAGTTACTGTATTAGGAGCCTTAAGTAGTTATTAGTAGCGTTTTAGGCCGCTTAATCTAAGGGCTTACTACTATACCCTCTTAAAGACTCCTACCTTTTTAACTCTAGTACGTTTATTTATATTTTTAAAGATAAATAACGGTTTAGTAACTTTTAAGTTACTAGTATAAGTAACTACTTATAGGCTAGTTTTAAGTTTTTAGTAGTTAAAAGATATAAAGATATAAGTATACGCGTTATATTAACTAATAGTAAATAATTTAATTTATACTTATATAACGTTATATTATATATATTTATAGTAACTAACTTTGTTTTTTATAACTAACTCTATAAGTATAGGTACTAGTAGGATAAGTGCCTTAAGTAGTGCTTTATACTTTATAGATCTAACTACTCCCCTTTTAGTTTAGTTAAGAATATATATAGTTAGAGAGTATTAGAGTATAATAAGCTTTTTAATAAAATACTTATATATAAAGAGTCGATATAGGCTATTTAGTATATATATACTTTATACTATTAAATAAAGTACTTTTAATAAAAATAAAGATCTTTAAAAGGCTTTAAAGAGACGTAGTACTAGTAGCTCGGCCACCCCGGCCCTAAACCGCTCTAATACTTCTCTTTATTAGTTTATAGTATTTAAATCTTTATTACCTTCTAGGCAGCACTAGAGAAAGTACTTCTAAGCTGTAATGCCTATAGTGTTAGTAAAGTAAAGTAGATTATTAACTACGAGCTGTGTAAAAGTAACGCGTACGCCCGCCCTAGTAAGTATATTGCGTTTAACCTTTATTTATATAGTAAGGGCTATAGTGGGTCTACGTCTATATTAGTGTTTACTAACTGCGTTTTTTAGTACTTATAGAACTACTATTTATGTAATTATAGTATAGAGATACTTATTAAGGTTTTTAAAAAGTTTATTTTACTTTTAAAAGTTTAGTATAATATTAAGATACTTATATTTAAGTATAATAAAAAAATTAAAAGATACTACTATTTTATAAATAACCTTTAGAGGTATAGTAAATGCGTTAAGTCCTTAGCCTTATATACTTAGAATTAAAATAGTAGTACTAAGTACGTTAGTACTATAATTAAGATAAAGGCTTAAACAATATAAAAAGGTAGTAAGCTACTCTATAAGGTATAGTTTAATATCTATAAAGTAGTAACCTACTTTTATAACTATATACTTTAAGTAGTCCTTAGTTAAAAGACCCTATATAAAGCGCTTTACTAACAGCTTTATAGTAATTAAACTATAAAACTAAGCTTTATATACTTAAGATTCTATAGTTATAAAGTATATACCCTTATAGCCACTGTGTAGTTTAAAAAGAAGCGCCTTAACTACCTTTATAACTGTGCCTTTATAGGCTTTCTTATTAGCTATATATCTATAAATTAGTATTAAATATAGAACCTTATAACTAAGAAAATCGTTACTACTTATAACGTTATATTTAACAAAAAAGAGTACTATAACGGTAACCCAGATTCACTTACTAATAACTATAATAACTTTAACGTTTAAGTTATTACTAAGTAGGTTTAAAAAAGCTTTACTATAGCTAGTAAGATTAACTCTTAAGTATAGCTCTACTCTTCTTTACTTAGTAAGAAAGATAATAAAGTGTCTCTTTTTATAGACTTTCTTAATAACTTTTTTAATAAGTTTAATTTAAGTGATACTACCCTTAATAATAATAACCTCTATAACTATAAATACTCCTTTATTTACTTTAAACTTCTACCTACCCTTTTTAACTTATTTATTTTATTCTTTTAAGCGCTAATTAAAGAAGACTAGTACCTAGAGAGGCGGATTATAGCTAAGTTAGTAAATAAAAACCTTTTTTTTATAAACCCTTACTAGTTTATATTTATAGCTAAGTTTATAAACTAAGCTACTTTAGTAGTTTATATACTCTAGAGTAAATAAATGTCTTATAAAGCCGCCTTTTTAGCTAGTACTCTATTATTATTTTAAGATACTTTATAGTAAAACTACTTCTAGGCTAGCTACTTAGTTACTTATAACCCGTTAAAGGGGACCCCTAGTATTTAATATACTATAGGAGCGTTCTAAAACGTAAATATTAAATACTTTAATAGTAAGATTTAGCTATAGAGAAAGGTTATAAGTACTTAAACTTTATTAAGTAGGTATAAAGTACTATACTAACTATGGACTAAAGATCCTACTTTTAGTACCCCCTAGTAAAAGCTCTAGCCTCTACCTATATTTTATTTAAAAGTATTAATTTACTTTTATATAATTTTAATATAAGTAGCTAAAGTAAACTATTTATAAAGCCACTATAAGACTAACTCTTAAAAAGAGGTTCTTAAGAGTATTACTAATGGCTTTTAGATTCTTAGATACTACTAGGTATATATATAAAAGTTAAATAAGTACAGAAGACTCTTTAAAATTAAAGTACGCTTCATTATACGTAGCGACTAGTAGCTAAGAGACGAGTAAGATACTTATACTTTAATACTTACTAGTATATTATTTTAAATACTTATAGCTATTATAAACTGCTTTAACTTTAAGCTTTTATAATATAATATAGTAAATACGTTTATATAGGTCCTACTTAATAAAGACGTTTATATGTAGATGCCCTCTGGGTATTAAAAGCCTAGGTATATCCTTAAGTTTAATAAAGTACTTTATAACTTATACTACTCTTTACTCTTTTAGTAATACTATTTAGAAGCTAGTTTAAAAGAGTTTAGGCTAGAGTGTATAGTGGGTAAGAATTGCTATTAGATATGCGGCTGTATTTTTTTTTTTTTACGTAGATAACTACGTTCTATGCTTCCCCTTTAAATACTATATAGAGGCCCTTTTATTTATAACAGTACTTTAGAAGTGATACTTTTTTAAGGGTAGTAAAGATTTATAATAGTTCTTAGGGATTAAAGTTATCCGTAACCACACTATAAAGCACCTTTAGCTTTTATAGTTTATTTATATTAATATGGTAATTCAGTACTTAAAAAGGCAAGGCCTGTGTACTAAATAATTAAATATATCTTTAATTTAATTACTTAAGTTACTTTTTTATAAGGGCTCTACTTTATATATAAATACTAACTACTACTAAAGTAATATTAGTTCGATTATATATAAAATAATAATAATAAAGCTAGATATGGCCCTTATAGTAAGCTGTTTTGTATGCTTTAACTATAACCCTAGTCCTAAATACCTTAAAGAAGTAAAATGAACTATTAAATACCTTTTTATAAAGTGCACTCTCTACTTTAAATTTAACTATAAAGAAGGTAGCCCTAATAATAGTTTAGTAATAACTTTAAATACTAACTTTATTAATAATATACTAGGCTATAAGAGCTTTTAAGTATTTATAATTAAACTTTTTAGTGGCCTTATTAGCTAGTAAGTTAATAAATAGAATACTATAACTATATTAACAACTAAAGCTAAGTTCTTTATTCTTTTTTAAGTAGCTAAAGAAGCTACTTTTATAAGTTATTTAATAATAGCGCTTTATATAGACTTTAGTAAAAAGACCTTTAGTACCGCTTTTACTTTTAATACTACTATACCGAGTATACGTATTTAATATAATAATTAATAAATAATTTACTTTATTAATAAAAAGACGGTTTAACTATATATAAAGCTTTACTACGTTAATATTTATAACTACTAGTTATATTAAGAGGTATAAAAAGGGTATATTAAAGTTAAATACTAGTCTATAGTATAGTTAATAATAGACGGGCTTATAAAGCTACTTACTAGTGCCTACTTTAAACTCTTTTTTAAGTAACTTAATATAGTAAATTAAATAGCTTAACTCTAAGTACTCTGTAATATAGAGCTTTAGAGTAAACGTTTTAAAGGCCTTAACTTTATTAATAAGGAATAAACTAAAGGGATTATAGCTCTTAAGTGCTTTAAAAACGGTATTACTCTTTTTACTATAGAGATAGAGGTTTGATAAGGATAATAGAACTACTTAAAATAAGGACTTTAAAGGGATTATAGCTTTAGAAAAGTAAGTTATATAAAAGTAATTATAAAGTAGTTAGAGTATAGTTAGTATATAATTTTATTTATAATTAAATTTAATAAGGCCCTTAAAAGGCCCTTACTAGGAAGGTGTATTAGATTATATAGTTTAGAGTTACTAGTATACTATAATATATAGGTAGATTTTAGTATTTAAGGTGGCCGATAGTTGCTTTAGAGCGACGTTTTGGTGGCTCTAAAGGCCGTAGCTATGTTTAGGAGTTTAAAGGCCTATAGTGCCGTTAAGGCAAAAAACGCGTTAATAGCTTTAAGAGTATAGCTTTATATATATATATATATATATACGTAAAAATCTAATAATAGTTAAGAGACTAAACTACTTAAACTTTATATATTTATTAAACTATATTTAACTTATTATTTATAAGTTTAGTATTTTAGTTTATTTGAATTATAAATACTACTAGGGCTTATTAGGCTTTATATATAATTTAACTAAAGGTTTATATAAATAAAGATTTTAATATATTAGTTATGCCCGCTGCTTATTAGTAATAGTACTGTTATTATTACTACTATTACTATACTATACTTTATAGTATAAAAGTAAGTAGGTAGAAGTTATTATAATAACTTTAGGCGTTATAGTTAGTATAACTAAAGGGGGTTAATATTAATAACGTATTTACTCTTTTATTTAGGAATCTTTACTTATTAACTTACTAAATATAAATATTAACTTAAATATATTCTTTACTAGATTTATTGTTTAAAATACTCTTTACTTAGTAGATTTCTTTTTTTACTTTACTATAAGTAGTATTATAACTATAAAAATATATATATAAAAGATAAAAGAAATTAACAAAGGCCTTACTTATAGTAGTAGTGCTTTTTTCTTTAATAGTTACTACTACTAGGGCTTATTAAGCTTTTTATATAACTTAGGTAAATCGGATCTAAAATAGCCGTGTTTTACTCATATAATAGGGTTTTAGTATAAAACCGGCTTATAGTTATCCGACTATTTTAGTTAAAAGTAAACTTAGTTAATGTTTCTAACTTTAACTTAAATACTGCTAGAGCAATATACTTTTAGTATTCGTATACTAGTCCTAAAATAGGGCTATTATACGAGTATTATACTTTTATTTATTACCCAATCGCATATATTACTATATTTAGTAATATTGCTTAAGTTGACATTTAGATCGAATTAGAGCTTTTAGATTTTAACAATTCTACTAATAGTTATATTTACTTATTAAGTATTTAGATATAGTTATATATGTATATATAGTATATATTACCATATAATAATACTAGTATACTATAAATTATTTATATAGCTTTTATAGTTATAATGTTATACTTATTATAAGTGATTTTTTTTATTTAGTACGTATTAAGGTCTTTTAGTACTTATAGGTTAGCTTTTATATTATAAGTAGTATTATAGTACTTTTAGTAGTATTATAGTACCTTTAGTAGTATATAATTACTTTTAGTAGTAATAACAGTATAATTACTATATTAGTACTATATTAGACTTTTATATTCTTTTATATAATCTTATATATATACTAATAAAAGTAGGGCGGATTTTTTAAACAAGGTTAACTAGCTGTGGCGATGCGGTTTATAATAATAGTGTATTAGTTATAGAGAAGGTTAATGGCTGAGGGAAGTAGAGGGACGGTTTAGATTAGATTTAATAGGTTTAGAGGGACGGTCTGCTGGGAGGTGTACGGACGGCGTTAGTGGTTTTAGCGGCGTTAGTAGTGTAATTAGTAGTTAAAATTAATTAAATACTGTTATTACTTTGAATCCGTAGTAGCTATGTTATAGTACGTAAATTTGTGTGTTAACTATACGTGACCTATGGGTCGTTAGTTACTTAAGAGGGGGGGGGTCCTTAGTGGTAGGGTCTCTACTAGTAACGCATTTATAGTTAAGTAGCTGCTTAGGGATACTAAGGACTTTTAAAGTATTTTAAATATATTTTAAGGCCTTATATTATTTATAAGTTTTATTATACTTTTTTTATTTATATTTTATTATTTAATAGCTCTTTTTATTATAAATATAGTATTTTGTTAGGCTTTTAAAAAAGGGTATAAAGTAGTTATTATTAATGTATTAATAATTTTATTTTTAGTAGTTAAATTTACTACTTTAGAAGCGATTTAAGTAACTACTACTATATTGTTAATTAATAGGGAATACTTTAGTAGACCTTATAGGCCTTACAGTAAACTAGTCAGGGTTAAAGTTATTATTTATAAAGTATATAGTAGACTATAGGTTAGTAACAGTATTGTTAGTAGTCTTTTTTAGCTTAAGGAGTGTGTTTATAATTTATAGGGTATTTTAGTAAGTAATAAGTAGTTAGGTATAAAAGACTTAGTTGTTTTAGAGATAATTATAAAGTATAGGTTAGATTTTTTTATTTTAGCAATTAATAAATTAAGGTACTTAATATAAGCTTTACTATAGTTTTTTAAAATTTTATTAGTAAGAGTAAGTTTTTATTACTTAAGTAAGTGCTATTAACGTGTTTACTAGGGTTTAAAGTAATTTTATATTTATTTAACTATTTTAATAAAAGGGAGTAAAGTGTTTATATAGAGATAATTATAATAGTACGTTTATACTTAGTTTTATAGTATAAAAGGGAAAGTAATATGTATTTAGTACTAATCAGTACTAATAAGTTTATAGTTATATTAAAAAGTATAAAGCTTTATATTAAATAACATATACTAGTCCCTACTATACTTTATACTATTACTAAGTTTAGTAAGGTTAGTTAGTATTTTAGGTATAGGTAGATTGTATAGGGGTACTAAGTAGGTAGTTATACAGTTAAGAGGTTAAGGTTTAATATAAAGAGAAGGTTATTAGGTTAATAATAAATTATAAGAGTTTTTTATAGGTACTATAGTTATTACTTAGTCAATACGTACGTCTTTTAATAGTACTATAGTACTTTATAAGTTAATTAGTTAGACTTTAGTTATAGACTATAAGGGGTCTTTAATAAGACTATAAGGAAGGGACTTAGAGTGGATATTAGTAATACTATTCATAAATTTAGGGCTTTTATAGTTATTTTAGAAGTTATAGTATAGATATTTAGTTTTTATAACTTTATTAGTAGTTTAAAAGGTATAGGGCTTTACTATTATAAGTATATAGAGTATATTTTCTATAATATTATTAGAGAGGTTTACTTTAATACTATGATTATAAAAGTAGTTCTTAACTTACTAATAGACTTTATAGTATAAATATTAAAAGGCCTTAAGTAGTTAGTAGTTAAAATTTAATTAAAAGGCTTTTTATAGAGTTTAACTTATAAGTCTATTAGTAGTATACTTATTAATATGGAATATTAGTATTATATTAAGCTTTATAAAGGAGATTAATATATTAAGAGCCTTAGGGCTAAAAGGGCTCTAAAGAAATATATTAATACTTATTATAAAGTAGTAAGGAATTATAAGGAATACTTAGGGGTTTTATATACTTTTATTATTATTAAGCTACTTACTTAAGGCGCCTATAGTAAAGTAGTAGTTTTACTAAAGTGCTTATTAAAGGGGGTTAGTTTTTAAGCTATAGTAAGAGGTAGTAGCTTAACGTACTACTTTTTAAGTAGCTTATTAAGCTAGTTGGTTTTAGGGGTATAGTAAAGACTACTTTTTATAGTTTATAAAAATAGTTTAATATTAACTGTTATACTAATACTCTTAGTAAGTAGTTAGTAGTATAAAATAATAGTAAGGCCTACTATTAAATTAGATCTTTAGTAGTTTATATATATAGGTTGTATTATCTATAAGCTAGCTTATTTATAATTAGGAAATTCACTAAGTAGTAGGCTTTTTACCTCTTCTAAGTATATAATGAAGTTTTACTATCCAGGAGATACTTTCTAGCTATCCAGGAGATACTCTACTTATTTAACTAATAGAATTAACTATATTAACTACATTAGTCACAGCGCTACTTATAGCGCCGGTTATAGCTACTTAATTATAATAGTTATAACGACTTAATTATAATAGTTATAACGGCTTAATTATATTAGTTATAAAAGCTTAAATCTAGTACTTTAATTATAATATAAATTATATAGTAATTATAGTACTTTAATTATAATAGTTATATATATAGTTTATATTATTCTCTAAGCTTACTTATATTACAAAGTAGAAATTTACTAAGTAGTAGGCTTTTTACCTCTTTTAAGTATATAATATTTAGTAAAAGTATACAAAAAAAACCCCAGTAGGGAAAATATATATTTATTTAGTAAGGTAATTAGTAAAGGTTATATATAAAAGATCTATTTAAGTCTAAGTTAGGGGATACCTACTTATAAGGAAAGGTACTATTTACTATATATAGCCTAGTAGGAGCCGCCTACTCCTATTAGCTAAGAGTAGTATACGGGCCATATAGTGCAGCTAATTAGAGTTAACAGGGCCCCTACCCTAAAAATTCTAACAGCTGCACTGTACGGGCGTGCGATGCATAGTTAGGGTATAAAACCCTTTAGGTAGCACAGGATTCAAACCTACTACCTCTACCTCTTATAAAGTAGGGTCGGGCAGGCTCTTAACCACTAAGCTAACTACCAGTAAATATAAACATAAACGTACTAGTAACAATAATAATACTATTACTATAAGATTATATAAAAGAGTATAACGCCTAATATAGTATTAATATAGTAATTATACAATTATTACTACTAAAAGTAATTATATACTACTAAAAGTAATTATATACTACTAAAAGTACTATAATACTACTTATAATATAAAAGCTAACTTATAAGTACTAAAAGACCTTAATACGTACTAAATAAAAAAAATCACTTATAATAAGTATAACTTTATAACTATAAAAGCTATATAAATAATTTATAGTATACTAGTATTATTATGTATATATATATACTATATATATATATATAAAACTATATCTAAATACTTAATAAGTAAATATAACTATTAGTAGAATTGTTAAAATCTAAAAGCTCTAATTCGATCTAAATTTCAACTTAAGCAATATTACTAAATATAGTAATATATGCGATTGGGTAATATATAAAAGTATAATAGTCGTATAATACCCCTATTATAGAACTAATATACGAATATTAAAAGTATATTACTTTAATAGTAATTAAGTTAAAGTTAGAAACAGTAACAAAGATTACTTTTAACTAAAACAGTCGGATAACTATAAGCCGGTTTTATACTAAAACCCTATTATATAAGTAAAACACGGCTATTATAGATCCGAATATTAGTAAAAACCCTAATTATAAGTAAAATATAGGTAAGTTAAGACCTGGTTTTACTATAAACCCTATTTATTAGTAAATTAAACTAAAGGTCTAATTAAAGTAAAAGAATAAAACGCGGCTAGAGTAAAAGCCGGTTTTAAGTAAAATAAGGCTGTAAAACAGGGCTGTTGGATCTACGTAATTGTAAAAGTAAGTAAATAGATCCTATTAAGGAATCTATTTACAAGGGAAAATCAACTATATATTTAAAAGGAATATTCTACCTTATGGATTTTAAAGTTCTACTATCAAGTAAGTAAAAGAAGAAAAAATATAACAAAATACTACTTTTTCTACTTAATTTACTATATATTAAATACTGTTTTTTATACTGTTTTTACGCATGAAAATACTACAAAACCACCACTTTCTTTAATATATTCCTACCCTACTATCAAGGACGTCTAGTAATTTATTCATAATCTTATAATATATCTTAATATTTAAGCCTCAGGCTACGTACTAATTCCTAGTAGCTTCCCTTACACTATTAAGAGCCTTAATAACTATAGTAGTAGCACTTATTACGCTACTATACTAGGCTAGGGCTCCTAAGCAACGTATTTATACTTTAACTATTTTAATAAATATATTAATAAAGAGGCTATATAAAAAATTATATATAATCCTAATTTATAAATCTAAACTATTTTTAAGTAGTAAGTAGTATTTAAACTTAGTAATAACTATTTATATCTTAAGTAGAAGGTTTATAAAGTTAGTACTACTATTAAAGTTAATAAAGCCTATATTTTTAGTAGCTTAGTTAGATTTAAAAAAGACTCTATAAGCTATAGTTAAAAAACTAAAGTACTTAAGCTTTATATATCTATTAGGCTATATTAAACTTATTATATAGTAATAAGTTTAGTATTTTAAGATTATTAAATATATAAGAATATAGAAAATAAAAAGAATTAATAAAGGCCTTACTTATAGTAGTACCTTTTTTTTAATAAACGCTACTAAGGCTCTTTAGGCTCTATATATAGTGTAATTTAGCTGAAGGTTTATATAAGTAAAGGTTTATTTTAATATATTAGTTACGCTATTTAGTACTACCTATTAGTAATAGTATCGTTAGTATCACTATAGCTACTACTACGCCGCGCTTTATAGTATAAAAGTAAATAGATAGAAGTTATTATAAGTATAATTGTTACCTATAATAACTTTAGGCGTTATAGTTACTAAAGGGGAGTTAATATTAATAACGCATTTACTCTTTTTTTTAAATAACCTTTACCTATTAACTTACTAGATATATATATTAACTTAAATATATTCTTTACTAGATTTTTTACTTAAAATATTCTCTACTTAGTAGATTTCTTTTTTTACTTTACTATAAGTAGTATTATAACTATAAAAACACATATATACTATAAAACTTAATAAGCCCTAGTAGTATTTATAATTAAAAAAAAGGCACTACTACTATAAGTAAAGCCTTTATTAATTCCTTTATTTTTTATATACCTATATATATAAAACTAACTAAATTTCCTATACTACCTGTATATCCTACCTATATAGGGCAGTCCCTACCACCCATCCCTAGGCTATTATTAGTTAGATCGGGTTAGCACTACTACTACTGTTTTTTTCCTATACCTAAGGCCCGTTTTTTAACTTAGCTATTTTCTTTTATAATTAGCCTTTTTAATTAATAACTTTAATACAATTCTATTATAATACCTTTCATTATACTAATTAGCGTACTTAAGGGCTATAAGACCTTTAAAGAGCTTCTTACTAATATTACTAATTAAGTAAAAACTAAGGGTTATGTAATTATTTCTTACTAACTATTAAACTATAAAAAAAAGCTTTTACAGTAATAGGATTTCTATTATAACGCGGGTAGCTAGAATCTACTTAGTATAGTAAATCTCTATAAAATAATATTATAAAAGACTAATTATAAGTAAGTAGTAAAGGCTGTTTAATATAAACTCTAAAGTAACTACTAGTATTTTACTATACGTATTAATTAATATAATTATAATCCTTTTAATAATAATATTATACATTTATTCTATTATAAGTACTTAAATAGCTAGTACTAAAAGATTTAAAATATTTTTAAAAAGATAACGTTAAGTAGTTACTTTATAACTACGTTAATAGCTATATATTATTCTAACTAGCTTTAAAAGTAATAATATATTAAAAACAAGTAGTAGAGGGTAAGGCTTAAGCTACTTAGTAGTAATACCCTAAGCTAAGCCCTTGTCCGTAATTTATAAACCCATAGTATTAAGTATTACTTCTAGTAGCTTAGTAGTTACGTAATAGCCCTTATCTAAACCGTTTTATACTATTATTAGATTACGTAGTTTAGAGCCGCTAGTATACTACGATGTATAGGCGGATTTTAGCGTTCGAGGTGGCTAATAGCCGCTCTAGAGTAACGTTTTGCTGGCTCTGAAGGCTGTGGCTGTGTTTAGGGGGTTCGAAGGCCTATAGTGCTATTAAAGTAAAAAACGCGTTAATGGCCCTTAAGGTATAGCTTTATATATATACAAATATACACAAAATCTAATAATTAAGAGTCTTATTCTACTACTCCCTTTACTATATATAATTAATTATTTTTGAACTGCTCTATTAAATATAAAGATTACTATAAACGTCCTTTTAACTCTTTAGAAAATTATCCTTAACGGCCTAGCTACTTAGTACCTATAGCTTTACGACTTATAAGTACTTATAAATACCTTTAATGCGTAAGAAGCTTTTAACCTGACCTTTATGGATCTAGAGTCCCTTATTAGTGATACTCTGCTTTGGGAGTTGCGCCTTAGTGACTACTTAAAGTCTATTATTTACTATAGCCCTAAGTTAAAAGCCTTTTGCTTTTAGACTGTGGGATTTAGAGTGGACGAGCTTGCTATAAACCCTTTTTTTTAAGTGCTTTTAGGAAAGAACCTCCTGCTCTTGTTTGGTATAGTAGACTACTACTGCGCTAAGACGATAGTTAACCTTTTTAAAAAGGCCCTTAAGTACTATATTAACTCTTTGTCCTTATACTGTACTATAAAAGTAATATACTAAGAGTGAAAAAAGGTTAAGAATACTATTGTTTTTTAGATATAAAGTACTATTATTAAAAAACTTAGAATTTAGTACTATTTAAGTACTTTAGGGTTAGTAGTTTAGATTTAAAACCTTTATAAGTACTTTAAACTTATAAAAAGTATATACTATTAATATACTAATTAATTTTATATTAACTACTTTACTACGCTCTATAATAAGTAGCTTATAATAAGAGCTACTATAGTTAAATAGTTTATAATATAAGTTAACTATATATATAAGAGTTGTACTATTAGACTTAAAGTGGTTTATAAAAGAGATTTATAGATCTATAAGTTACTTTACTTTTTTAACTATTTACTACTTTAATTTTAGGCTAAGAGTTATTATATAACAATAGGTGATAGTTAAGATAACTATAGTTTTAATAAAGCTATTACTAAAATAATTGCTGTGATTAAATAAATACTAGAGTTTGTGGAACGTAGGAGAAGCGTATAAGGCGCTTTTACTATTAATAAAGTAGTTCCCTATAGTTCTTTTAAGTGCTTTAGTAGCTACGAATATAATAATATTAATTTAAAGAAATTGTAGAGTAAAACTTTATTAGCGTCTCTTACTCCCTTTACTCTATTAGCCCCTTTCTACTTAGTATACTTTATATACTACTACCTTAAAAATTACTTTTATACTTTTCTAAAGTGTACGTATAACGGGTAGAAGCTGCTTAACTATTACTATAAGAGAGCTAAAAAAAACTTTATAAATAATAAATAGTTAATTTAGTGTGTTAGAGAGATTTAAGGTTAGTAACTATATAGTTGCTATGTAGGGAGTATTGAGTGTTTATTTGTGGTGTTTTAGGCTACTTAACGTAAGGGCCCGTTACTATATCCCTTTAGGGACTCCTGCCTCCTTAACTCTAGCGCGTCTATTTATATTTTTAAAAATAAACGATAGTTTAGTAACTTTTAAGTGGCTAGTATAAGTAATTACTTATAAACTAGCTCTAAGCCCCTTGTAATTAAAGGATATAGAGACGTAAGTATATATGTTATATTAATTAATAGTGAACGATTTAGTTTATACTTATATAATATTATATTATATACGTTTATAGTAACTAACTTTGTTTTTTATAACTAGTTTTATAAGTATAGGTACTAGTAGGACGAGTGCCCTAAGTAGCGCTTTATACTGTATAGATCCGATTACTCCCTTTTTAGCTTTATTAAGACTATATATAGCTAAAGAGTATTAGAGTATAATAAGCTTTTTAACGAGGCGCTTATACGTAAAGACTTTGTATAGGCTGTTTAGTATACGTATACTTTATACTATTAAATAAAGTACTCTTAATAAAAATGAGAATTTTTAAAAGACTTTAAGGAAATGTGGTACTGGCGGCTTGGCCACCCTGGTCCTAAACCGCTTTAGTGCCTTTCCTTATTAGCCCGTAGCGTCCGAATCTCTATTACCCCTAAAACGGCGCCTGGCGATGCCCTTTTAAGCTGCGATGCTTGTGGTGTTGGTAAAGCGAGGTGAATTATTAACTGCAAGCTGCGGGAGAGCAACGCGTATGTCTACTCTAGTAAGTATATTGTATTTAACTTTTATTTATATACTAAGGGCTATAGTGGGTTTATATCTGTGTTAGTATTTATTAACTACGTTTTATAGTACTTATAGGACTACTACTCGTATAACTATAGTATAGAGATACTTGCTAAGGTTTTTAAGAAGTTTATTTTGCTTTTAAAGGTTTAATATAATATTAAAATACTTATTTTTAAGTGTAATAGTGAGATTAAAAGGTACTATTACTTTATAAATAACCTTTAAAAGTACAGTAAATGTATTAAGCTATTTACTTTATATATATAAAATTAAAATAGTAGTACTAAGTATATTAGTACTATAATTAAAATAAAGGCTTAAATAATATATAAAGGTAGTAAGTTACTCTATAAAGTATGGCTTAATATTTATAAAGTAGTGATTTATTTTTATAACTATATACTTTAAGTGGCTCTTAGTTAGAAGACTTTGTATAAAGCGTTCTATTAATGGCTTTATGGTGATAAGACTGTGAAACTAAACTTTGTATACTTAAGATTATATAGGTATAAGGCGTATACCCTTATAGCCGCTGCGTAGTTTAAAAAGAAGCGTCTTAACCGCCTTTATAGCTGTGCCTTTATAGGCTTTTTTATTAGTTATATATTTATAAATTAGTATTAAATATAGAACCCTATAACTAGGAAAATTATTACTATATATAACGTTACGTTTAATAAAAGAGAATACTATAACAGTAACCCAAATTCACTTACTAGCGACTATGATAACTTTGACTTTTAAGCTATTACTAAGTAGGTTTAAAAGAGCCTTACTGCGGCTAGTGAAACTAACTTTTAAACGTAGCTTTACCCGTCTTTACTAAGTAAAGAAGACGATAAAGTGTTCCTTTTTATAAACTCCCTTAATAATGTTTTTAATAAACTTAATTTAGGTAATACTGCCCTTAATAATAATAAACTCTATAACTATAGATACTCCTCTACTTATTTTAAACTCTTACTTACCCCCTTTAATTTATCCGTTTTGTTCTTTTAGGCGCTAATTAAAAAAAACTAACGCTTAGGGAAGTAGATTATAGCTAAGTTAGTAAATAAAAACCTTTTTTTTATAAACCCTTACTAGTCCGCATTTACAGCTAAGCTTATAAACTAAGTTACTTTAGTGGCTTATATACCCTAGTATAAATAAATATCTTATAAAGCCGCCTTTTTAGTTAGTACCCTATTATTATTTTAAGATACTCTATAGTAAAGCTGCTTCTGGGCTGGCTATTTAGTTACTTGTAACCCGTTAGAGGGGACCCTTAGTATTTAATATACTATAGGGGCGTTTTAAAACGCAGATGTTAAACGCTTTAATAGTAAGATTTGGCTGTAGGGAAGGGTTGTAGGTACTTAGATTTTGTTAAGTGAGTGCGAAGTGCTGTACTAACTATAGATTAAAGTTCTTACTCTTAGTACCCCCTAGTAAAAGCTCTAACTTCTACCTACGTCTTATTTAGAAGTATTAACTTACCCTTATATAATTTTAATATAGGTAGCTAAGGTGAACTATTTATAAAGCTATTACGAGACTAACTCTTAGAGAGAGGTTCTTAAAAGCGCTACTAATAGCTTTTAAATTTTAGGATACTATTAAGTATATATATATAAGTTAAATAAGTATAGAAGGCTTTTTAAAATTAAAGTGTACTTTGTTATATATAGTAACTAGTAGCTAAGAGATAAGTAAAATACTTATACTTTAATACTTACTAGTATATTTTTTTAAATACTTATAGCTATTATAAACTACTTTAATTTTAAGTTCCTATAATATAACGTAGTAAATACGTTTATATAGGTTTTATTTAATAAAAATATTTATATACAAATACCCCTTAAGTATTAAAAGCCCGGGTATATCCTTAAGTTTAATAAAGTACTTTATAGCTTATACTACTCTTTATTCCTATAGTAATACTATTTAGAAGTTAGTATAAAAGAGTTTAGGCTAGAGTGCGTAGTGGGTAAGAATTACTATTAGATATATAGCTATATTACTTTTTTTTTTTATATTAATAACTATATTTTATACTTTCCCTTTAAATACTATAAAGAGGCCCTTTTACTTATAGGAGTATTTTAAAAGTAATACTTTTTTAAGGGTAGTAAAGATTTATAATAGTTCCTAGGGATTAAAGTTATCTACAATTATACTATAAAGTGCCTTTAGTTTTTATAGTCCGTTTATATTAATAAAGTTATTAAGTACTTAGAAAGGCAAGGCCTACGAGTAAAGTAACTATATACTTTTCTAATTTAATTATTTAAGCTACTTTTTTATAAGGGCTTTATTTTATATATAAATATTAATTATTATTAAAGTAATATTAGTTTGATTATGTATAGTGTAATAATAACAAGGCTGGACGTGGCCCTTGTAGTAAGCCGTCTTGCGCACTTTAACTACAACCCCGGCCCTAAGCACCTTAAAGAAGTAGAACGAGCAATTAAATACCTCTCTACAAAGTGCGCTTTTTGCTTTGAATTTAGTTGTAAAGAAGGCGGCCTTAACGATAGTTTAGTAATTACTTTAAATACTAGCTTTACTAATAATATACTAAACTATAAAAGCTCTTAAGTATTTATAATTAAACTTTTTAGTAGCCTTATTAAGTAGTAAGTTAATAAATAGAATACTATAACTATGTTAATAACTAAGGCTAAGCTTTTTACTTTTTTTTAAGTAGCTAAAGAGGTTATTTTTATAAGCTGTTTAATAACTGCGTTTTGTATAAATCTTAGTGAGTGGACCTTTAGCACTACTCCTACCCCTAATACTACTATACTAAGTATACGTATTTAATACAATAATTAATAAACAATCCATTTTATTAATAAAAAGATAGTTTAACTACGTATAAAGCTTCACTACGTTAATATCTATAACTACTAGTTGTATTAAGAGGCTTAAAAAGGCTATATTAAAGTTAAATATTAGTCTATAGTATAGTTAATAGTAAACGGCCTTACGAAGCTACTTGCCGGCGCCCGCTTTAAACTCTTCTTTAAATAACTTAATATAGTAGACTAAATAGCTCAGCTTTAAGTACTTTACAACACTAAACTTTAAAGTAAACGCTATAAAGGCCTTAACTTTACTAATAAGGAATAAACGGAAGGGATTGTGGCTTTTAAGTGCTTTAAAAACGGTATTACTCTTTCTACTATAGGGATAGAGGTTTAATAAGGATAATAGGACTATTTAAGACAAGGACTTTAAAGGGATTATAGCCCTAGAAAGGTAAGCTATATAAAAGTAATTGTAGAGTAGTTAGAGCGCGGCTAGTACGTAATTTTATTTATAATTAAATCTCATAAGGCCCTTAAAAGGCCCTTACTAGGGAGGTGTGTTAAATTACGTAGCTTAAAGCCGCTAGTATACTACGACATATAGGTAGATTTTAGCGTTTAAGGTGGCTGATGGCCGCTTTGGAGTAACGTTTTGCCGGCTCTAAAGGCCGTAGCTGCGTTTAGGGGGTTCGAAGGCCTATAGTACTGTTAAAGCGAAAAACGCGTTAATGGCCCTTAAAGTATAGCTTTATATATATACAAATATATACGAAATCTGATAACTATAAGGAACTTTAAAAGCTATTCCTAGCTATCCTTTTAATTAATAATACCTATAAAATAAACCACTTTAGTATACCGCTTATAAACATTACTAGCGTCCTTAGCATCCCTAAGCGGCTACTTAACTATAAATACGTTACTAGTAGAGACCCTACTACTAAGGACCCCCCCCCACCCCCCCCCTCTTAAGTAATTAACGGCCCACGAGTCACGTATAGCAATTAACCACCTTCTTCAACTTTTATCTTAGCATATAAATTTACCTACTACAACACAGTTACTACAGATTCAAAGTAATAGTAGTATTTAATTAATTTTGTAGACTACTAATTACGCCATTAACACTACTAAAACCACTAACGCCGTCCCAAACCGTCCCTTTAAACCTATTAAATCTAATCTAAACCGTCCCTCTACTTCCCTTAACCGTTAACCTTTTCCATAACTAATACACCGTTATTAGCTGTATTACTACAGCTAGTTAACCTTATTTAAAGGATCCACCCTACCTTTATTAGTATATATCTTAATATATTATAGTTAAGCCTTAGGCTATATACTAATTCCTAGCTTCCCTTATACTATTAAGGGCCTTAATAGCTATAGTAGTAGTACTTATTATACTATTATACTAGACTAAAGCTCCTAAGTAATACACCTATACCCTAACTATTCTAATAAACGTATTAATAAAAAGGCTATATAGAAGATGATATATAATCCTAATTTATAAGTTTAGGTTATTTTTAAATAGTAAATATTATTTAAACTTAGTAATAGTTATTTATGTTTTAAGTAGAAAGTCTATAAAGTTAGTACTACTATTAAGGTTAGTAAGGTCTATGTTTTTAGTAGCTTAGTTAGATCTAAAAAGGTCTCTATAGGCCGTAGCTAAAAGACTAAAGTACTTAGACTTTATATATCTATTAAACTATATTAAACTTATTATATAGAATTATTAAATATAAATATAGAAGATAAGAGGAATTAATAAAGGCCTTATTTATAGTAGTGCCTTTTTCTTTAATTATAAATACTACTAGGGCTTATTAGGCCCTATACATAATCTAGCTAAAGGTCTGTATAAATAAAGGTTTATTTTGATATATTTAGTGCTACCTATTGGTAATAGTATTGTTGGTATTGCTGCTGCTACTGTTCCGCGCTTCGTGGCGCAAGAGTAGGTAGGTGGAAGTTATTATAAGTGTAGTTATTGCTCTCTAGGTAATGACTTTGGGCGTTATAGTTAGTATATATATTAGGCTGCCCTGCCGAGCTCTGTTTGTGAGTACCTAGTACAGCTAAAGGAGAGTTAATTTTAGTAATGTATCTACTCTTCTTTTTAAATAACCTTTACTTATTAACTTACTAAATAAATATATTAGTCTAAATACATTCTTTACTAGATTTTTTATTTAGAATATTCTCTACTTAGTGGATTTCTTTTTTTACTTTACTATAAGCGGTATTGTAACTATAAAAACACATATATAAATATTACTAGCGTTACTAATATCAGCTTTATATTTAATATTAACTTTTACTTACTTAATAAGAAAAACAGAGAGGTATTTAAGTAGACTATTAAGTACTTTAAAGAGCTTTACTTATAGCTTAATATTAAGTATCCCTATATAGTTATTACTAACTTTAAAAGAGCCCTTAAAAACGTACTTAATAGTGTATAGCTTAATATTTAGTAATAACTATATATTTAGTATATTAATAAGAATATTACATAGGAGGTTAAGCACAAATAGATTAGCAATACTAAGGCTCCCCTAGTAACTAAAAAGGAGGTCTATATTAACCCTATCTTTTAATAACTTATAGCCAGCCTTAATATAAAAAAGCTAGTTACTACTAGCTAGCCTTAAGCTAAGGATATCCCCAATAGCCCAAACGGCTTTTTTATACTATAGAAGGTTCTAATTTATACTAATAATAAAAATGCCTTTAAAGAGGCCTAGGCTATAATCATTAAAAGGTTTAGTTACTAAGAGGTATATATTTTTTTATATTTTCAAAATATACCTTCCCTTTTATAAAGAGTTTATTAGTTACTTTATTAATTAGTACTATAACTTATATAAACCTTAAGCCGGATCACACTATATATAGGGCCTAATAAGCCCTAGTGGTGTTTATAATTAAAGAAAAAGGTACTACTACTATAAGTAAGGCCTTTATTCATTCTTCCTATTTTTTATATTTATATTTAATATTTTAATAATACGTTTAATATAGTTTAATAACTATATAATACCTAAGTACTTTAGTCTCTTAGTTATAGCCTATCGAGACTTCTTTAAATCTAGCTAGGCTACTAAAGCTATAGGCCTTACTAGCCTTAATAGTAGTACTAACTTTATAGACCTTCTACTTAAAATATAGATAGCTATTACCAAGTTTAAATACTGCCTACTACTAAAGAACTACCTAGATCTATAAATCTAACCCTCATATAATTAACTATACTAGCTGCTGATTAAAGACGTAGTAGAAGAGGTTAGGGCGTGGGCGTATTACCTAAGAGCCCTAGCCTAGTATAGTAGTGTAATAGGTACTACTACTATAGCTATTAAGGCCCTTAATAGTATAAGGAAAACTAGGAATTAATATATAGCCTAAGGCTTAACTATAATATATTAAGATATATATTAATAAAGGTAGAGCGGACCCTTTAAATAAGGTTAACTAGCTATAGTAACGCAGCGATAGTATATTAGTTATAGGGAAGGTTAATAGCTAAGGGAAGTAGAGGGATAGTTTAAATTAGATCTAATAAGTTTAGAGGGATAGTTTACTAGGAGGTATATAGATAGTATTAGTGGTTTTAGTGGCGTTAGTGGTATAATTAGTAGTTTATAAAATTAATTAAATACTACTATTACTTCAAATCCGTAGTAGCTGCGTTATAGTAGGTAAATTCGTATACTAACTATTAAATAAAAGTTAAAGAAGGTGGTTAATTATAATAAAGTAATTCGACCTTTAGATTACCTATACATAACTCATAGGCTATTAGTAACTTAAGAGGGGGGGGGGGGGTCCTTGATATTAGGGTCTCTACTAGTAACGTATCTATAGTTAAGTAGCTACTTAGGGATACTAAGGATATATACCTATATATAATAACCTATAATATTTAATAAAACGTTACTTACTCTAAGCCTTATAACCAAAATAATAACTATTATATAACTTTATAATTATTAACTAATTATCAAAGTAGTTAATAAGTACTTTATAACTAAGGGGGTTAATAAAATTAACTTAACCCATCACTAGTATATATTTTTCAATAAAAAGAAAGCTTACTATTACTATAATTTGCTACTATTAAATTACTAATAATAGACTTAATATAAATATAATAATTCTTAAATTATAGAATAAAACCCTTTTAAGTATCCTATAGCCTAAAGTTAACTATAAATACTTTAACTAACTAAAGAATACAGTTACTAGATTTATAGTACCTTAAGTAGTTAATATTAGTATATTTAGTAAAGTAATATTAAGATAGATACTAATAATAGTAGGGAGCGGCTAAACTAACTATAGCTGTATAGTAATAGCGCGTTAGTTATAAAGGGATATAACGACTAAGGGAAGTAATAAAACGGTTTAGTTTAGATTTAATAAGTTTAAAGGGATAGTCGAAAAAGACGTTAGTAGTTTTAGTAGTATTAATAGTATAATTAGTAGTTTATAAAATTAATTAAAAATACCTATTACTTTAAATCTATAAAAGTTATATTATAGTAAGTAAATTTAAGTGCTATTTATTATAATTAATAATAGAAAAATTAATAAAGTAAGTAGCTAAGCGGCTATTTTCTAGAGTATATAGCCTAAAGGCTATTAGATACCCTAAAGGGGGTATAAGAAAAGTTTATTACTATTTCTAAAAATACTATTAATATATTTCTTTAGTTTTAAAGTAGTTTTAAAGCTTTTTAATTGTTTATGTTTTTTCTAGTGTCTTGTGTAGATGTTTTAATAAGGGGTTTTAAAAAGAATATATTATAGCTATGTATTTTTAAGTAGTATAATCAAATAGAAGTATTTAATAGGGTGTATTTAGTAGCTTTAACCCTTTCTAGCTTAAGTAGTTTTAAGTAGAGCTTAGTAGGGCGTACATATCTTAACGCTTCTATTTACTTATTCTTTTTACTATAGTAGTAGATGTAGACGTGGACGCGGATGTAGATGTAAATATAGATATACTAGTAATAACAACGATACTATTACTAATAAGCGGTGCTAAATATGTTGAATTAAACCTTTACTTATATAAACTTTCAGCTAGATTACACTATAGGCACTATAACGTACTATAGGGCCTAACGAGCCCTAGTAGCGTTTATAATTAAAGAAAAAGGTACTATAAGTAAGGCCTTTGTTAATTCCTTTTGTTTTATATATATATATAATAATAATTTATAATATTTAATAGAAATATACTTACTACTAGCTCCTACTCTTAGGATAATAACTATTATATAACTTTATAGTTATTAATCAACTATAAAAGTAGTAATAAGTACTTTATAGCTAGGGGGGTTAATAAAATTAATTTAACCTATAACTAGTATATATTCTTTAATAAAGAAAAGAAGAAGTTTATTATTACTATAATTTACTATTATTAAACTACTAGTAATAGGCTTAATATAAATATAATAATTTTTAGATTATAAAACAGAACCCTTTTAGGTATTCTATAGTCTAAGGCTAACGATAAACACTTTGGTTAACTAAAGGACATAGCTACTAGATCTATAGTACTTTAAGTAGCTATCAATATTAGTATGTTTAGTAAGGCCTGTATATAATAATATTAAGATAGATACTAACGATAGTAGGGCTAAGCGGCTAAACTAACTATAGCTATTCGGCTAAGGGAAGTAATAAGACGGTTTAAATTAAACTTAATAGGTTTAGAGGGACGGTCTACTAGATAGTTAGGCGTATAGGAGGTATATAAAAGGCGTTAGTAGTTTTAGTAGCGTTAATAGTATAATTAGTAGTTTATTAAATTAATTAAAAACACCTATTGCTTTAAATCTATAGAAGCTGTATTATAGTAAGTAAATTTAAGTACTATTAATAATAAAAAAGATTAATAAAGTAGGTAGTTAAATAGTTATTTTTTAGAGTATATAGTCTATAGGTTATTAGTTACTCTAAAGGGGGTATAGTTATTTAATAATAAAGTCTTTATAGTTAATTAATAATAATAGTAGAATCATTAAGTAATTAGCTTTACTATTTAGTATTATTTAAAAAGAATAAAATAATAATAATAAGTAATAAAACTAAAGAATAAAAAAGAGACTTTTTATAATAAATATAATATATACTTAGTAGTATTTTCTTTATTTAGTTACTATACTACAAATCAATAGTAGTTTAACTAAGGCTTATTATAACTACTTATATATAAGTTGTATTATCTATAAGCTAGCTTATTTATAATTAGGAAATTCACTAAATAGTAGGCTTTTCGCCTTTTTTAAGTATATAATATTTAGTAAAGAAATATATAAAAAAAACCTTATAGAGAAAACATATAAGTATTTAATAAGGTAATTAGTAAAGGTTATATATAAAGATAGGTTAAATTTAAGTTAAGGGATACCTACTTATGTAAAAAAAGGTACTATATACTATATATAGTCTAGTAGGGGCTACTTACTCTTATTAACTAAAAGTAGTATATAGGCCACACAGTATAGCTAATTAGAGTTAGTAGGGCCCCTACTCTAGAAACTCTAATAGTTATACTATATAAGTGCGTAACGTATAGTTAGAGTATAAACCCCTTTAGATAGCGTAGAATTTAAACCTACTACCTCTACTTCTTATAAAGTAGGGTTAGATAGGCTTTTAACTACTAAGCTAACTATCTCTATTATAACTACTTAAATACCTTTTTTATAGTAGTTTACTAAGGTAGTTAGCTTAGTAGTTAAGAGTCTGCCTAACCCTATTTTATAAAAAGTAAAGGTAGTAGGTTTAAATCCTATACCGCTTAAAAGGTTTTATACTTTAACTATATATTGCGCGCCTTTATAGTATAGTTATTAAAGTTTTTTAGGGTAGGGGCTTTACTAACTCTAATTAGCTATACTACGTAGCCTATATACTACTCCTAACTAATAAGAGTAAGTAGCCCCTACTAAGCTATATATAGTATATAGTACCTTTTTTTATAAATAAGTATCCCCTAACCTAAACTTAAATAGACCTTTATATATAACCTTTATTAATTACTTTACTTAATAGTTATATACTTTTCCTACTAGGGTTTTTTCTATATACCCTTACTAGAATATTTACTTATAAAACGTTAAAAGCCTACTACTTAGTAGATTTATTAATTATAATATAGGTATACTTATAGAATAATATAACACATATATATAGTAGTTTACTAATTAATACTATACACTATTAAAAATAATTTTTTATACTAAAGATTTTATTATTAAAAAAACCTTTAATAAAGAATTATTAAATTCATAATACTTTAAATATAGGTATTTCTCTTAAACTATAGTCTTAGAGGCGTATCTACTTATATAACAAATTACTATTAGTAATTTTTCAATATAATAGAGTCTTTAGTTAGTAGTTAAAATACTTTAGTAATTTTCTAATTTTTCTAAAGTATAGTATATATTACTAGTATTTTATATAGTTAGTAATATACTTAACTTACTTTTAAGTACTATTATAAAATATAGTTTAGTTTTAAAGACTTTTTTAAAAAAAACTCTATAGTTATATAGTAGAAAAAGGAGAGGAAGTATTAAAATAGCTTTAGAAGTTATAAAAAGACTTAAGGGGTCTTTAAGAGTGTTATAATAAACTCTCTAAGGCTCTAGCCTCGCGAGCCGCGCCTTAGGCACTAGGGTGACTAAGTATAGATATAACACTCTAACAAGCACAGCGCCTCACAGCATAAATCTCTTTTAGAGACAGCCATAAGTTATCTATACCCTCAAACACTTATACACCCTAATACTTACCACAGTTATAAGCCCAGCTTATCTCTAACTAGTATTTATTACCCCTAACTACTTAAGTAAAGTATATAAACTTTAGACTCCTTTTTTTGTATTTCTCTTAAGCTCCTTAAAAGCTTTATACTATCTTATAATAAATATTTTAACTACTCCTTATAATACTCTAATAAACTTAATAATTATTCTTAAAACCTTATATAACTAGTTATAATTCTATAAAAAACTATAATACTAAATAAAACTCTAAAGTATTTAGAAATATATTAATTTAAATCCTTTTAACGCACTAAGTATAAACTATATCTATCTAATCAATCCTATACACTATAAATTCCTTGTATAAATTAACAAAACTATAAAAAAATAATACAAAATAGACCTTAAAATCTAAATTAAAAAGTAAACTAATCCTAATATAAAAAACATATATAAAAAGGCTATAGTACTACTATATTGCCCTTATAAATAAATACTAAAAAACATCTTTATAAACTATATAAACAGCATTAAGTACTCCTCGTAATATTAAGTATACTATACAGCTATTATAGCTATTCTAAGAGGTATTTAGTACTAAATATATTTATCTATAAACCTATTATATACTAGTCTAGCTCGTTAAAAACTCACTACCCTAGAATTATATTTAACTTAAGCCTTTATTTATAAACTTAAAGCATAACTTACTTTAAATAACTTTATTATACTTATATTACTTTAAAAAGAATATAACACTATCTTTAGAGACACTATACACACAAACCTTAATCCTATAAAGTAGTATAACTACTAATATAACTACTTTCTTTAAACTATATATAAAAGTATTCTAAAAGTCTAAGGAATTCTAGCAGTATAAAATTTTCTTAAAGTAGTTAGTACTTAATATAACCCTATATAGAGACACTAGTAGTTTAATAGGATCTAAAAAGAGCTTTAATTTAATAAAAACTCCTTAATATTATATTGATATAAAAAGCTTTTTTTAGTAAAAGTTAAGGATAAATTAATATATTAAATAGGGGGCTGCAGTAAAGCCACTTACTCTACCCTTATAGGCTAGACTAACTTACTATTTAGTATTTAAAAATATCCCTATAGAACACTTTACTAATAACCCACCTATACCTATAGACGTCTTAGTAAAGCCCTAACGGGGTACTCTAAGTACGTTTTATTCCTTTTAAATACTAAAATTAATAAAATTAAAACAACTCTTATAAATCTAAAGTAGAAGGACTTTAAGAAAAAGCTTATTAAGTATAACTAGCTTAATAAAACAACTTACTTATAGTTTAAAAAGTAATATTAGGGACGGGGTAGTAATAACAAAAAACCCTTAGTTACTATAAATAGTAAGCTGGAATTCCTAGAAAATATTATTAGTATTATCCTTTTACCTAATGCCTTTTTAGAAAGTAATATAATCGGACATTCGGTTTTCTTAACCGTTATATTAACTTATCTACTCTTTTAAAGTACTATATATAATAACTATAACTTAACCTATTTTATTAACTATATAGTATTTATAAAGCCAAGTATATTTAAGCCCTTTAGTCTAAATAACTATATTAATACTAGTATAAACAGAATCCCAGTCCTAGAACGTAGTAAGTATATTATATAAAATATATTAATAAATAAAAAAAGCAACTTAATATTAAACCTAATACTTATAAACGTTATAGTAATTAAAGGGTTTTATATTAATATTATTTTTAAAGTACTTTTAACTAAAGCTAGTATTTAGTACTATAGTTATAACTATATACTTAGAATTAGAAATATAAAAAGTAATATTATAGTAAAGACTTTAGAATACTATAATAATATCTACTTCTTTAAATATAAGCTATTTTTTTTTACTTAAGTTCTATATCTATTAATAATAATACTTTAATTTATATAACCTATTTTATTAAACGTATATAATACTATCCTAACTATTAACTTCTATAAAACCGTATTAACTCTATAGTACTTTAATACCTTAGAGTAGACTACTTTAGTTACGAAGCTTTTAAGTACTTAATATACTATACTTAGGGAGTAAGGATTTATAGTTTAACCTATATAAAGTACTAGGACTATATAATTATATATATAATACAGTAAATATTATACTAAGTATCTAAGAATAAGGCCGGTAGACTGTACTACTGTATCTTCTAGGACCTTTTTAACTTTTTATGTATATATAATAGTAATAACTAGCTTTTAGTTATTAAAGATAAGTACTTTAGTAAGCTTTTTAGCTTTACTCTTTTTAAAAAGGATTACTTTAAAGTATTTAAGGTTTTTTAAATGTTTAAAAAATAGGTTAAATAATATAAAAGAGTTAATATTTATAAAATATATATAAATAATAAGTATACTATAATTACTATTAAGGGTGTTACTACGTTTTAGATATAGGTATAAGAAGAAGGAATTAATCTTAAGATACTACTAGTCTATACTAAAGAGTCTATAGAAGGTAGAAAGTGTACTAAATAAAAAAGTATAAATTAGGGGATTTGTATAAAAGAGGGGGTAAGGCTTTTTAAGGACTTTTAAAAAGAATTAGTACTTATAGGTATTAATATTTATAATATAAACCTATATTAATTAAGCTTTTAGTACTTTTTAAATAAAGTTAAGGCGGAATAGTTTAAATATTACTTTAGGTAGTAGGCTCTAGTTTATAACTACTTTATAAACCACAACCTATACCCTTATTAGGGAAAACTACGCGCTTATAAATACTATACTTATTTCCTTAAGTATAAAAGAAAAATAGGAATTAAAAAGAGATAGTTTAAAGTTGTACTAAAAGTATATATTAAATACTTTATAGGATATATTTTTAAAATAATAAACTTATATAGAAACTAAGTACCCGCGCTTAAGTAGGTTATTATTATACATAATATTACCTTTAATAAAATAAAATTCTACTTAAAAGATAATACTAAATACACTCTTTATTTAAAAATTATAAAGACTATAATCTTAAAACTTAAAAAGCCCTTTAAGTTTTAAAATAAAGTCTATAAGACCCTAGGAGACTTTAAGAGCAACTTAAAAAAGGCTAATAATAAGCCTACTAATACACAATTTACTAAACTTACTTAATAAAATATTATTAAACTAAATAGTATTTCTATATATAAAGAGTATAGTATATTACTTTTAAAAGGACTATTAACTCTTAATTCCACCCCTAAACCACTAATACTGTAATATTTTAGGAGTAAAAGGCCGCGTAAGGTAACTACTAATACTAAAGGACTTAAAATAGATAAAACTAAGCCGGTAGAACCTCTTAAATTAGTTAAACTTGTAAATAACTAGGCCTACGTATATACAAGAGATTCTATAGAATACTTAAAATCTCTAACTATTAAGTATAAACCTTTAACTACCTAATAAAAAAAGGCCTAACTAACTAGTAAAAGCGACTTAAATAATATAATTCCTCTAAACGTCCTAAGAACGCTTTAAAACGTACTAATTTTATTATTATATAGTAACTAGTACTTTAAGGAACTTAATTTAGAGTCTAAAGGAGGAAACTACGTTGTTTATATATATATTAATAACACCTATAAAATACTATATAGTAGCTTAAGTAACACTTTTTTTATAATATTTATACTTAATTAGTAAAAAGTGTTTAAGGATAGAGGATATAACTACACCTACCTATACTATATTATTTAAAATATAGTCTATATAATACCCTATAACTATAAACACACTATAGAGGAGGGTGACTTTTATATAAATAACTTTATTAATACTTTAAAGTTATAAAAAGTAATAAAAAAGCTTCTCCTAAATTTTTAAAAGCTCTTTATAAACGTAGTGTATAAGGAAATTTATAAGCTTATGTTTATAGGGACGTAGTGAAAACTAGACTATTAAAAGGCCTTGTTATAACCCCTCCCTCTAAAGTAGGTTTTTACTCATAAGTTTAAGCTTAATAGAGTCTTTAATTATCATAAGGTATATATTTATATTTAAGGAGACTTTTAAAATATAAATCTATTATAATATACTTATACTACTACTCTTATAGTATAATTCTTTTACTTCTTAATATTCCTTAAAATATAGTTTAACTATAATATTTAGTAGTTTAACATCACAAACACCTTTCTAAATATAAAACTTAACTCTAATACTCTACCTATTTATTATAAACTCCTAAATAGCTTTTATTAACTAGGGAAGTATATTAAGCTTAAGTAGGTACTTTACGGGCTATATAATACTCCTTTTTTATAGTATAAGGAGTTTTTAAAGACTCTTTATAGCCTTAGTTTTAAATACTATAATAAGAAGCTATATTTTTTTTAGAATCTTTAGAAGTGCGTTTTTATTATATTCTATATTAATAATATACTTATAGTGTACTACTTAAATAAAGTTAAGTATACTTAAATATTAATTAAAAGTATTAAGGACGTATATAAGCTTAAGGAGTAGGGCTCTATAGAGTATTTCCTTAGTATTAGAGTAATTAGAGACTATCTTAAATAATATATTTTCCTAGTCTATAATACGTATATTAATAAAATAGTTAAAAAGTATAACCTTACTAACACACTATACCTAGCTATACTACTACTAATAGTTAACTTTATTAAAAACCTAGGTTAGGCGTTGTGTTAAGAGGTTAAGGATTTTTAAAAAAAGGTTAGTTTAATCCTCTATACTACTATTATAATCTACCTAGACATCGCCTTTACTACTTTATAGCTTTTATACTTCTTAATAAATCCCTTTTAAGTATATCTTAAGGCTACTAACTAAGTTATCTACTACTTATATTTAATATATTACTTCGCTATATACTATAATAATATAAGGGGTAATATAGAGGCGCTTTTTATAGTAGGAGATACTTCTTTTATAAATAATAAGAAAATAAAAAAATCGTTTTATAAATATATTATTAAGCTCTTTAGTGGTTTACTATACTAAAAAGCTAGAAGATAGAATATAGTTACTATATTAATAATAGAAGTAGAGCTTTTAATACTTAAGTATACTACTAAAGAATTAATAGTACTTTAATAACTCCTTAAAGAGATAGATCTTAACCTTAGAGATACTTAGAAGGTCTACTGTGATAACTAGTAAATAATCTAACTTATAGTAAGTAAAGGAGAGCGTATAGCTACGCACTTAAAATACATAGATATTTAAAATATATAGCTTTATTAAGAATATACTAAGCACTTCTTTAATATTATATATATACTTATAAATAAAATACTAACTAATAGACTTACTAAAAACCTTATAAAAAGTAAGTTTAAGTACTTTAAAGCACCCCTTAACCTCTATAACGCTTTAATATATATTATAATAGTATAAAGAAAAAAAAAGAGTACTTAATTAAAAAGAAAAGAACGGCCTATAGGTAAGTTATTATATTAAGCTAAAAAGTCTATACTACTTTACTAAGTATATAAAAAAAAAGTAAAGTAATTATAGCCTAAAGGCCCTAAATACTAAAGATAAATATAATAGCCTAGAAGGCACTTTTAATATATAAGAGTATTAATTAACTCTATAAAGAGCTAATAAACACCCTCTTAAATTACTTAAGTACACCCCCTCTAGAGTAACTAACGGCCCATAGGCCACGTACTTTAAAAAATAGCCGTCCAGCCACCCACCTTATTAATCTTTTTTGTCGTTAGTTAACAGCACTTAAATTCACCTACTGCAACACAGCTTTTATAAATTTAAAGTAATAGGTGTTTTTAATTAATTTTATAGACTACTAATTACACTATTAACACCACTAAAACCACCAACGCCTTCTATACGCCTCTCTAGTAAACCGTCCCTCCAAACCCATTAAATCTAATTATTAGATTTCGTGTATATTTATATATATATAAAGCTATACCTTAAGGGCCCTTAACGCATTTTTTACTTTAACGGCACTATAGGCCTTCAAACCCCCTAAACACAGCTACAGCCTTTAAAGCCGGCAAAACGTTACTCTAAAGTAGCTATTAGCCACTTTAAACACCAAAATCCACCTATATATCGTAGTATACTAGCAGCTTTAAGCTACGTAATTTAACACACCTTTCTAATAAAGGCCTCTTAAAGGCCTTATTAAATTTAATTATAAACAAAATTATATACTAACTATACTCTAACTACTCTATAATTACTTTTATATAGCTCACCTCCCTAGGGCTATAATTCCTTTAAAGTCCTTATCTTAAGTAGTCCTATTATCCTTATTAAACCTCTATCCCTATAGTAAAAAAAATAATACCATTTTTAAAGTACTTAAGAGCCACAATCCCTTCTATTTATTCCTTATTAATAAAGTTAAAGCCCTTATAGTATTTATTTTAAAGTTTAGTATTATAAAGTACTTAAAGCTAAGTTATTTAATTTACTATATTAAGTTACTTAAAAAAGAGTTTAAAGTAGGTACTAATAAATAGCTTTATAAAGCTATTTACTATTAACTATACTATAAACTAATATTTAACTTTAATATAGCCTTTCTAAGCCTCTTAATATAATTAGTAGTTATAGATATTAATATAGTAAAGCTTTATATATAGTTAAACTATTTTTTTATTAATAAAATAGATTATTTATTAATTATTATATTAAATATATATACTTAGTACAGTAGTATTAAGAGTAGGAGTGGCGCTGAAGGTCTACTTACTAAGGTTTATACAAAGCGTAGTTATTAAACAGCTTATAAAGATAGCCTTTTTAGCTATTTAAAAAAGAGTAAAAAACTTAGCCTTAGTTATTAATATAATTATAGTATTCTATTTATTAACTTACTACTTAATAAGGCTACTAAAAAGCTTAATTATAAACACTTAAAAACTTTTATAGTTTAGTATATTATTAGTAAAGCTAGTATTTAAAGTAATTACTAAACCGTTATTAGGGCCGCCTTCTTCATAGTCAAATTCAAAGCAAAGAGTGCGCTTTATAGAGAAGTATTTAATTACTTATTCTGCTTCTTTAAAGTACTTAGGGCCGGGGTTGTGGTTGAAGCGCGCAAGACAGTTTACTACAAGGGCCACGTCCGGCCTTATTATTATTACACTATATATAATTAAACTAATATCGCTTTAGTAATAGTTAACGTTTATATACAAAGTAAAGCCTTTATAAAAAAGTAGCTTAAGTAATTAAATTAAAGAAGTATATAGTTACTTTATTTATAGGCCTTACTTTTTTAGGTACTTAATAACTTTATTAATATAAACGGACTATAAGAGCTAAAGGTACTTTATAGTATAGTTACAAATAACTTTAATCCCTAAAAACTATTATAAATTTTTACTACCCTTAAAAAAGTATTACTTTTAAAGTACTTTTATAAGTAAGAAGGCCTTTTTACGGTATTTAAAGGGGAAGTATAGAACATAGTTATTAATATAAAAGAAGAAGATAATACAGCCGCGTATTTAATAGTAATTCTTACCCGCTACACGCTCTAGCTTAAGCTCTTTTAAACCGGCTTCTAAATAGCGTTACTATAGGAGTAAAGAGCGGTGTAAGCTGTAGAGCGCTTTATTAAACTTAAGGATATACCCGGACTTTTAATACCCGGGGGGTATTTATATATAAACATCTTTATTAAGTAGAACCCGTACAAACGCGTTTACTGCGTTATATTATAAAAACTTAAGATTAAAGTAGTTTATAATAGCTATAAGTATTTAAAATAATATACTAGTAAGTGTTAAAGTATAAGTATTTTACTTATTTTTTAGCTGTTAGTTACTATATATAACAAGGCGCGCTTTAATCTTAAGGAGCCTCTTGTACTTATTTAACTTATACGTATATACCTAATAGTATTCCAGAATCTAAGAGCCGTTAGCAGTACTTTTAAGAACCTTTTTCTAAGAGTTGGTTTTGCAATAGTTTTATAGATAGTTTACCTTAACTACCTATATTAAAATTATATAAGGGTAAGTTAATACTTTTAAATAAAATATAAGTAGGGGCTAAAGCTTTTACTAAGGGGTACTAAAAGTAGAAACTTTAGTCTATAGTTAGTATAGTACTTTATACTTACTTAACAAAATCTAAGTACTTACAACCCCTCCCTATAACTAAATCTTACTATTAAAGTATTTAATATTTACGTTTTAAAATACCCCTATAGTATATTAAATACTAGGGGTCCCCTTTAATAGGTTATAAGCAACTAAGTAACTAGCTTAAAAGCGGCTTTACTATAAAGTATTTCAAAACAACAATAAAGTACTAATTAAAAAAGTAGCTTTATAAAATATTCATTTATACTAGGGTATATAAGTTACTAGAGCGGCTTAGTTTATAGATTTAGCTATAAATACAAACTAATAAGGGTTTATAAAAAAAAGGTTTTTATTTACTAACTTAGCTATAATCTACCTCTCTAGGTATTAGTTTTTTTTAATTAATACTTAAAAAAACAAAATAAGTAAGTTAAGAGGGGTAAGTAGGAGTTTAAAGTAAGTAGAAGAGTATCTATAGTTATAGAGTTTATTATTATTAAGGGCAGTATTACTTAAGTTAAGTTTATTAAAAATGTTATTAAGGGAGTTTATAAAGGGGGATACTTTATTATCTTTTTTACTTAGTAAGGATAAGCGGAGCTATATTTAAGAGTTAGTCTTACTAGCTATAGTAAGGCTTTTTTAAACTTACTTAATAATAGTTTAAAAGTTAAGGTTATTATAGTTACTAATAAGTAAATTTAAGTTACTATTATAGTATTCTTTTTTATTAAACGTAATATTATATATAGTAATAATCTTTCTAGTTATAAGGTTCTATATTTAATACTAATTTATAAATATATAGCTAACGAGGAAGCCTATAAAGGCATAGCCGCAAAGGCGGTCAAGACACTTCTTCTTAAACTATGCAGTAGCTATAAGGGTATACACCTTATACCTATATAATCTTAAGTACACAAGGCTTAGTTTCACAGTCTTATCACTACAGAGTTATTAGTAAAGCACTTTATATAGAGTCTTTTAACTAAAGGCCGCTTAAAGCATATAGTTATAAAAATAGGTCACTACTCTATAAATATTAAGCTATACTTTATAAAGCAGCTTACTACCTTCGCACATTATTTAAGCCTTTATTTCAATTATAGTACTGATACACTTAGCACCACTATTTTAATTTTATATATACAGAGCAAATAGCTCAACGCATTTACCGCGCTTTTAGAGGTTGTTTATAAAGTAGTAGTACTTTTTAATTTTATTATTATATTTAAAAGCAAGTATTTTAACATCGTATTAGACCTTTAAAAGCAAAATAAACTTTTTAAAGACCTTAATAAGTATCTCTATACTATAGTTATATAGGTAGTAGTCCTATAAGTACTATAAAACGCAGTTAATAAATACTAATACAAATATAAACTTACTATAGCCCTTAGTATATAGGTAGAAGTTAAACGTAATATACTTACTAGAGTAGGTATACGCATTACTCTCCTACAGCTTACAGTTAATAATTTACCTTACTTTACTAATACTATAAGTATCGTAACTTAAAAGGGCATTACTAGGCACTATTCTAGGGGTAATAAAAATTTAAATACTATAGGTTAATAAGGAAAGGTGCTGGAGTAGTTTAGGGCCGGAGTAGCTAAGCCACTAGTACTATATTTCCTTAAAACCTTTTAAAGATCTTTATTTTTATTAAGAGTACTTTATTCAACAGCGCAGAGTATACATATACTAAACAGCCTATACAGTCTTTATATATAAGCACCTCATTAAAAAGCTTATTATACTCTAATACTCTTTAACTATATATAGTTTTAACAAAACTAAAAGGGGAATAATTAAATCTATATAGTATAGAGTACTACTTAAAGCACTTATCCTACTAGTACCTGTACTTATAGAGTTAGTTATAAGAGATAAAGTTAGTTACTATAAATATATATAATACAATATTATATAAGTATAAGTTAGATTGTTTACTATTAACTAATATAATGTATATACTTATATCTCTATATCTTTTAATTATAAGGGGCTTAAAGCTAGTCTATAGGTAATTACTTATACTAGCTACTTAAAGGTTACTAAACTATTATTTATTTCTAAAAATATAAATAGACGCGCTGGAGTTAAGGAGGCAGGAGTCCTTAAGGGGATATAGTAATAGGCCCTTATATTAAGTAGCCTAAAACGCCGCGGATAAACACTTAATACTCCCCACACAGTAACTATATAGTTACTAGCCTTAAATCTCTCTAATGCACTAGATTAATTATTTATTATTTATAAAGTTCTTTTTAGCTCTTTTATAGTAGTAGTTAAGTAGCTTCTACTCGTTATACGCACACTCTAAAAAGGTATAAAAGTAATTTTTAAAGTAGTAGTATATAGAGTATACTAAATAAAAAGGAGCTAATAAAGTAAAGGGAATAAAAAATACTAATAAAACTTTACTCTACAATCTTTTTAAGTTAGTATTATTATATTTATAACTATTAAAGTACTTAAAAGGGCCACAGAAAGCTACTTTATTAATAACAAAGGTGCCTTGTGCGCTTCTTCCGCGTCCTATAGACTCTAGTATCTATTTAATCACAGCAGTTATTTCAGTAATAACTTTATTAAAACTATAATTGTCCTAGCTATTACCTATTATTATATAATAGCTTTTAGCTTAAAATTAAAGTAGTAAATAGTTAAGGGAGTAAAGTAGCTTATAGATTTATAAATCTCTTTTATAAACTACTTTAAGCTTAATAGTATAACTTTTATATATATAGTTAACTTATATTATAAACTATTTAACTATAGTAACTTTTATTATAAACTACTTATTATAAAGTGTAGTAAAGTAGTTAATATAAAGTTAGTTAGTATATTAATAGTATATACTTTTTATAAGTCTAAAGTATTTATAAAGGTTTTAAATCTAAACTACTAACTCTAAAGTACTTAAGTAGTACTAAATCCTAAGCTTTTTAATAATAGTACTCTATATTTAAAAAACAATAGTATTTTTAACCTTTTTTTATTTTTAATACATTACTTTTATAGTATAGTATAGAGATAAAGAGTTAATATAGTGTTTAAGGGCCTTTTTAGAGAGGTTAGTTGTTATTTTAGTATAGTAGTAGTTTACTACTCTAAATAGAAGTAGGAAGTTCTCTTCTAGAAGTGCTTAAGGAAGAGGGTTTATAGTAAACTTATTTACTCTAAATCCTATAGTCTAGGAGTAAAGGGTTCTTAACTTAGGGTTATAGTAAGTAATAGACTTTAGGTAGTTACTAAGGCGTGGCTTCTAGAGTAGGGTATTGCTAATAAGGGGCTTTAGATTTATAGAGGTTAAGTTAAAAGCTTTCTACGTGTTAAGAGTATTTGTAAGTACTTAAAAGTTATAAAACTACGGGTATTAAATAACTAAGTCGTTAAGAATAGTTTTTTAAGGGGTTAAAAGGACATTTATAGTAACCTTTATATTTAATAAAGTAGTTTAAAAATAATTAATTATATATAGTAAAGGGGGTAGTAAAATAAAACTCTTAATTATTAAATTTCGCGTATATTTATATATATATAAAGCTATGCCTTAAGGGCCCTTAACGCGTTTTTCACTTTAACAGCACTATGGGCCTTTAAACCCCCTAAACACAACCACAGCCTTCGGAGCCGGCAAAACGTTACTCTAGAGCGGCTATTAGCCACTTTAAACGCTAAAATCCACCTATACGTTATAGTATACCAGCGGCTCTAAGCCACGTAATCTAATACTAATCTAAACTATCCTATCACTTCCCTTAGCCGCACAGCTACAGCTAGTCTAGCTACTTAGCCCTACTATTATTAGTATCCCCCTTAATATTACTTTACTAAATATACTAATATTAGTAGCTACTTAAAGCGCTATAGATTTAGTAACTACGTCCTTTAGTTAGTTAAAGTATTTATAATTAACTTTAGACTATAGGATACTTAAAAGGGTTCTATTTTATAATTTAAAAATTATTACGTTTATATTAAGTCTATTACTAATAATTTAATAGTAGTAAATTATAGTAATAATAAGCTTTTTTTTTTATTAAAAAATACGTACTAGTTATAGGTTAAGTTAATTTTATTAACCCCCTTAGCTATAAGGTACTTATTACTACTCTTATAGCTAGTTAATAATTATAAAGTTATATAATAGTTATTGTTCTAGTTATAAGGGCTTGGGGTAGGTAACTTTTTGTTAGATATTATGGGTTATTATGTGTGTGTAGAAGACGGGAGGAATTAATAAAGGCTTTGCTTATAGTGCCTTTTTGTTTAATTATAAACGCTACTAGGGCTTATTAGGCCCTATACATAGTATGATCCAGCTAAAGGTTCGCATAAGTAAAGGTTTGTTTTGACATGTTTAGCGCCGCCTATTAGTGATGGTATTGTTATTATCGCTAGTACGTCCACGTCCACGTCCACGTCTACTGCCACGGGAAGAGCAGGTAAGTAGAAGCGTTAAGGTACGTACGCCCTACTAAGCTCTACTTAAGACCACTTAGTAGAGCTGGAGGGGGTCAAACCTATTAGATATACCCTATTAGATACTTTTATTTAATTATACTACTTGAAAATGTATGGCTATGATGTATTCTTTTTGGAACAACTTACTGAAATATCCGCACAAAACACCACTTAAAAAAACACAAATAAATTACTTAAGTATAGTTATAAATAGTAAAAAGCTTATTTATAAGTTAGTAAATACTCCTTATAACAGCCTTAGTATAAACTTAATATACAGTACGTTTTATAGGTATACTAGTAATCTCTTTTTTATCTTTTTTCTTATTAAACTCCTTCTTTTTTTCTTCTTTAAACTTAAACTTAAACTTAAACTCTTCCTCTTCCTTCTCCTTAAACTTAAACTTTTTCTTTTCTTCCTTCTTCTTTTTAACTTTACTTTTAATAAAAAAAAGTATAGTAATAAAGTTAAGTACTACTTAGAAATTATTACGTACCCTATAAACCTTTTATAATTTAATTAAATTAACTTTAAACTACTATAAGTACTTAAAGGGACTCATATAATATAATATACTTATAAAGCGCACCTTAATAAAGTAGTAATACTAAAAAACAGTATTTTAGTATAGGTTAGTATACTACTTATAGTTATTAATATAATGTATATAGTAGTTTTAAGTATTGCCTTTAGTAATAAGGTAGTAGTTAAAAAAGTAGCCCTTAAGGCTAGAGTTAGTATACCCCTTATAAGGGGGGTTATACTTAAAGTTATTTTTATTAAATAGTATAAAAGTATAGTTTTTTTTATATAGAGTATAAAAGGGGGCTAAAGTAGAAGAGGGGTTATAGGGGGAAGGGGTTATAGTAAGTAGAGTAGTTAACTAGAATAGTATAGTAAGTATTAGGGCGTATAAGTGTTTAAGGGCATAAAGAACTTATAGTTAACCTAAGAAGAAATCTATACTATAAGGCGCTACCCTTATTAAAGCGTTATATTTATACTTAGTCACCCTAGTGCCTAAGGCGCGGCTTACAAAACTAGAGCCTTAAAGGGTTTATCGCAACACACCCCCCAGTAACAGTAACGTCGCTATTAACCGCATCAAGGCTATATCCCTTACCTTCTTTTTTATTCTAAATATAGATAAATAAAGCGTCTAAAGCACTCACTAAAGTTATATAAATAAAATTATATAAAAAAAATATTTTTCATAGTTATTTTACCTATAAATAGCGTCTATAACTATAAGCAACATTATAGCTACTATCTTTTAAAGTACAAAAATTTTTCGTTAAGTAAACTACAAACAGTAGGATATATATATTTTTTTAACTACTACTTAAAATTCTCTTTTTCTTCTCTTTAGCACACCTATTTTAACAAATTATAAGTTACTATTTTACCACCCTATACTCTACACACTACTTTTAAAGTGTTTTTACTAATAAAGATATAGAAAAATAAATATTTAAAATGCCCCTTAAGTACAAAATAATAAAGGAGTATAAAGTAAAAATTACTAAGGGTAAGAAGCGCGCTAAGCTTAAGTATAAGCGTGCGGCGCGTAGCGGCTCTACTAACTCTACTAACCCTCTTAATACTATTAGTAGCTATAGCTGTAATAATAAGGAAAGTAAGGATAACGATAATAAGCGCCTACTATCTTAATTAACTACCCTACTTATTATAACCCCTTTCCCCTATAACCCCTTTTTTACTCTAGCCCCCTTTTATACTCCATATAAAAAAAACTATACTTTTATACTATTTAATAAGAACAACCTTAAGTATAACCCCCTTTATAAGGAGTATACTAACTCTAGCCTCAAAAGCTACTTTTTTAACTACTACCTTATTACTAAAAGTAATACCTAAAACTACTATATATAGTATATTAATAACTATAAGTAGTATACTAATTTATACTAAAACGCTGTTTTTTAGTATTACTACTTTATTAAAGTACACCTTATAGGTATATTATATTATATAAATCCCTTTAAGTACTTATAGTAGTTTAAGACTAATTTAGTTAAATTATAAGAGGTTTATAAGGTGTATAATAATTTCTAGGTAGTACTTAATTCTACTACTATACTCTTTCCTATTAAAAGTAAAGTTAAAAAAGAAAAAAAAAAAAAGAGAAGTCCAAGTTTAAAAAAAAAAAGAAAAAAAAGCTTAAATCTAAGTTTAAGCTTAAGAAAAAAAAAAAAGGAGTTTAACCAAAAAGAAAATAAAAAAAAGATTACTAGTATACCTATAGAACGTACTATACACTAAGTTTATACTAAGACCGTTATAGGGGGTATTTATTAACTTATAAATAAGCTTTTTACTACCCACAACCGCGCCCAAGTAATTTAAAAGGGTATTTATTAGCTCTTTATAAAGCTAATTAATACCCTTATATATTAAAAGTACCTTCTAGGCTATTGGATCTATCTTTAGTATTTAGGGCCTCTAGACTATAATTACTTTACTTTCTTCTACGCACCCAGCGAGGCAGTACGGGCCTTTCGGCCCAACATAATAACTTACCTATAAACCGTTCTTTTCTCTCTAATTAAGTACTCCTTTCTTTTCCTTATACTATTATAATATATATTAAAGTATTATAGAAGTTAAAAAGTACTCTAAAGTACTTAAACTTACTTTTTATAAAGTTCTTAATAAGTCTATTAACTAGTATTTTGTTTATAAGTATATATATAACGTTAAAGGAGTACTTAGTATATTCTTAATAAAGCTATATATTCTAAATATCCACGTATCTTAAGCACATAGCTATATACTCTCCTTTGCCTACTATAAATTAAATCGTTTATTAGTTATTATAGTAGACCTTCTAAGTATCTCTAAAATTAAAATCTATCTCCTTAAGGAGTTATTAAAACACTATTAATTCTTTAGTAGTATACTTAAGTATTAAGAGCTCTACTTCTATTATCAACGTAGTAACTATATTTTATTTTCTAGCCTTCTAATACAGTAAACTACTAAAAAACTTAATAATATATTTATAAAATAATCTTTTTATCTCTTTATTATCTATAAAAAAAGTATCTCCTACTATAAAAAACACCTCCACATCACCCCCCATATTACTATAGTATATAATAAAATAACGTATTAAATATAAGTAATAAATAACTTAATTAGTAGCCTTAAAATACACTTAAAAGAGATTTATTAAGAAGTATAAAAACTATAAAGTAGTAAAAGTAATATTTAGGTAGATTATAATAGTAGTATAGAGGATTAAGTCGACCTTTTTTTAAAAATCCTTAACCTCTTAACACAATACTTAACTCAAGTTCTTAACAAAATTAACTATTAGTAGTAGTATAGCCGGGTATAGTATATTAGTAAAGTTATACTTCTTAGCTATCCTATCAATATACATATTATAAACTAAAAAAATATATCGTCTAAAATAGTCTCTAATTACTCTAATACTAAAGAAATACTCTACAGAGCCCTACTCCTTAAACTCATATACATTCTTAATACCCCTAATTAACATTTAAGTATACTTAACCTTATCTAACTAGTATACTATAAGTATATTGTTAATATAAAATATGACAAGGACGCGCCTCTAAGGATCCTAAAAAAAGCATAGCTCCTTATTATAGTATTCAAAACCAAAGCCATAAAAAGTCTTTAAGAACTCCTTATACTATAAAAAAAAAGCATCACACAGCCTATAAAGCGCCTACTTAAGCTTAACACACTTCCCCAGTTAACAAAAGCCGTCTAGGAGTTTATAATAAATAGATAAAGTATTAGGGTTAAACTTTATATTTAAAAAAGCATTTATAATATTAAACTACTAAATATTATAGTTAAACTATACTCTAAAGGACATTAAAAGGCAAAAGAATTATACTATAAAAGTAGTAGTATAAGTATATTATAATAAATTTATATTTTAAAAGTCTCCTCAAATACAAATATATACTTTATAATAGTTAAAAACTCTATTAAGTTTAAACTTATAAGTAAAAACCTACTTTAAAAAAAGGAGTTATAACAAAGCTTTTTAATAGTTTAACTCTCGCTACGTCCCTATAAATATAAACTTACTAATTTCTTTATATACTATATTTATAAAAAACTCTTGAAGCTTTAAAAAAAACTTCTTTATTACTTTCTATAACTTTAAAGCACTAATAAAGTTATCCGTATAAAAGTCACCCTCTTTTATAGTACATTTATAGTTATAGAGTATTATATAGACCGTATTTTAAATAATATAGTACAGGTAGGCATAGTTATATCCTCTATCCTTAAACGCTTTCTAGTAATCAAACATAAACGTTATAAAAAAAGTATTACTTAAGCCACTATATAGTATTTTATAAGTATTATTAACGTATATATAAATAATATAGTTTCCTCTTTTAAACTCTAAATTAAACCCCTTAAAGTACTAGCTACTATATAATAACAGAGCCAGTACGTTTTAAAGTATTCCTAAAATATTTAAAAAAATTATATTATTTAAATTACCCTTACTAACTAATTAGGCCTCCTTTTACTAAATAGTTAAAGGTTTATATTTGATAGTTAAAAATCCTAAGTATTTTATAGAATCTCCTATACGTACATAGGCCTAGTTATTTATAAGTTTAACTAATTTAACAGGTTCTACTAGCTTAGCTTTATTTATCTTAAGTCCTCTAGTATTAATAGTTACTTTATACAGCCTTCTACCCCTAAAATATTATAGTATTAGTGGTTTAAAAGTAGAATTAAGAGTTAATAGTTCTCCTAAAGGCAATATACTATACTCTTTATATATAAGAGTACTACTCAGCTTAATAACGTCTTATTAAGTAAATATAGTAGATTATATATTAATAAGTTTATTATTACCCTCTTTTAAATTACCCTTAAAGTCTTCTAAAATCTTATAAACCTTACTTTAAAACTTAAAAAGCTCCTTAAACTTTAAAATTATAGTTCTTATAATTTTTAAATAAAGAGTATATTTAGTATTATTTTTTAAATAGAATTTTATTTTATTAAAAGTAATATTATGTATAATAATAACTTACTTAAATACAAATACTTAAATCCTATATAAGTTTATTATTTTAAAAACGTATTCTATAAAGTATCTAATATACACTTTTAGTATAACTTTAAACTATTTCTTTTTAAGTCCTATTTCTTTTTTACACTTAAAGGGATAAGTATAGTATTTATAAGTATATAGTTTTTCCTAGTAAGGGTACAGGTTATAGTTTATAAAGTAGTTATAAACTAAAGCCTACTACTTAAAGTAGTATCTAAACTATTCTACCTTAATCTTATTTAAAAAACACTAAAAGCTTAATTAATATAGACTTATATTATAAATATTAATACCTATAAGTACTAATTCTCTTTAAAAGCACTTAAAAAGCCCTACCCCCTCCCTTATATAAATCCCCTAGTTTACACCTTCTTATCTAGCACACTCTCCACCTTCTATAGACTCCTTAGTATAAGCTAGTAGCGTCTTAAAATTAATTCCTTCCTCTTATACCTATATCTAAAATATAGTAATACCCTTAATAGTAATTATAGCGCACTTATTATTTATACATATTTTATAAATATTAACTCCCTTATATTATTTAACCTATTTTTTAAACATCTAAAAGACCTTAAATACTTTAAAATAATTCTTTTTAAAAAGATAAAACTAAAAAACTTACTAAAGTACTTATCTTTAATAACTTAAAGCTAGCTATCACTATTATACATACGTAAAAAGTCAAAAAAGTCCTAAAAAATATAGTAGTACAGTCTACTAACTTTATTCTTAAACACTTAGCATAATATTTACTATATTATATACATAACTATATAGTCCTAGTACTCTATACAGGTCGGACTACAAATCCTCACCCCCCAAGCATAGTATACTAAGTACTTAAAAACTTTATAACCAAAGTAACCTACCCTAAAGTACTAAAGTACTATAGAGTTAACGCAGTCACATAGAGATTAGTAGCTAAAACGGTATTATATACATTTAATAAAATAAGTTACACAAACTAAAGTAGTATCACTAATAAATATAAAACACAAATAAAAAAGATAGCTTATATTTAAAAAAGTAAATATTATTATAGTATTTTAGAGTCTTTACTATAATATTACTTTCTATATTTCTAACCCTAAGTATATAATTATAACTATAGTACTAAACACTAGCCTTAACTAAAAGCACTTTAAAAATAATATTAATATAGAACCCTTTAATTACTACAACATTTATAAGCATTAAGTTTAATATTAAGTTACCCTCTTTATTTACTAATACATTCTACATAACGCACTTACTACATCCCAAAACTAGAATTCTATCTATACTAGTATTAATATAGTTATTTAAGTTAGAAAGCTTAAATGTACTTAACTCTATAAATACTATATAGTTAATAAAATAAATTAAGCTGTAGTTATTATATATAGTACTTTAAAAGAGTAAATAAATTAATATAATAATTAAAAAAACTAAATATCTAACTATATCACCTTCCAAAAAAGTATTAAGTAAAAGAACAATACTAATAATATCTCCTAGGAATTCTAGTTTACTATTTATAGTAGCTAAGAGTTCTTTATTATTACTACCCCGTCCTTAACATTACTTCTTAAACTATAAATAAGTTATTTTATTAAACTAACTATACTTAATAAACATCTTTTTAAAGTCCTCCTACTTTAGATCTATAAAAGCTATTTTAATTTTATTAATCTTAGCGTCTAAAAGAAACAAAACGTACTTAAAGTACCCTATTAAGGCTTTACTAAAACATCTATAAATATAAATAAACTATTAATAAAGCGTTCTATAAAAACATTCTTAAATACTAAATAGTAAGTTAGTTTTGTTAGATTACGTGGCTTAGAGCTGCTGGCACACTACGACGTATAGGTGGATTTTGGTGTTTGAGGTGGCCGATGGCCGCTCTAGAGTAACGTTTTACTGGCTCTGAAGGCTGTAGCTGCGTTTAGGGGGTTCGAAGGTCTATAGCGCTGTTAAAGCGAAAAACGCGTTAATAGCCCTTAAAGTATAGCTTTATATATATATAAATATACACAAAATTTAATAATTAAAAGTCTTATTTTACTACTCCCTTTACTAAATATAATTAATTATTTTTAAACTACTTTATTAAATACAAAAATTACTATAAACGTCCTTTTAACCCTTTAAAAAACTATCCTTAATAGCCTAGCTACTTAGTACCCGTGGCTCTACGACTTTTAAGTACTTATAAATACCCTTAATATATAAAAAACTTTTAACTCAACTTTTATAAATTTAAAGCCCCTTATTAATAATACTCTACCTTAAGAACTGCACCTTAGTAACTACCTAAAGTCTATTACTTACTATAGCTCTAAACTAAAAGCCTTTTATTCTTAGACTATAGGATTTAGAGTAGATAAGTTTACTATAAACCCTCTTTTTTAAGTACTTCTAGGAAAGAACCTCTTACTCCCGTTTAAAGTAGTAAACTACTACTATACTAAAATAATAACTAACCTTTTTAAAAAGACTTTTAAGTACTATATTAATTCTTTATCCCTATACTATACTATAAAAGTAATATACTAAAAGTAAAAAAAGACTAAGAATACTATTATTTTTTAAATATAAAGTACTATTATTAAAAAACTTAGGATTTAGTACTACTTAAGTACTTTAGAGCTAGTAATTTAAATTTAAAACCTCTATAAGTACTTTAAACTTATAAAAAGTATATACTACTAGTGTACTAATTAGTTATATATTAACTATTTTACTATACTCTATAATAAGTAGCTTATAATAAAAGCTACTATAGTAGAATAGTTTATAATATAGGTTAATAATATATATAAGGACTATACTATTAGGCTTAAAGCAGCTTATAAAGGAGATTTATAAATCTATAAGCTACTTTACTTTTTTAATTACTTACTACTTTAATTTTAAACTAAAAGTTATTATATAATAATAAGTAATAACTAAAATAATTATAATTTTAATAAAACTATTACTAAAACAACTACTTTAATTAAATAAATACTAGAGTCTATAAAATATAGAAAAAGTATATAAAGTACCTTTATTATTAATAAAGTAACTCTCCGTAGTCCTCCTAAGTACTTTAGTAGCTATAAATATAATAATACTAACTTAAAGAAATTGTAAAGTAAAGTTTTATTAGCGTCTCCTACTCCTTTTACTCTATTAGCCCCTTTCTACCTAGTATACTCTATATACTACTACTTTAAAAATTACTTTTATACTTTTTTAAAGTACGTATATAATAAGTAGAAGCTACTTAACTACTACTATAAGAAAGTTAAAAAGAACTTTATAAATAATAAATAACTAATTTAGCGTGTTAAAGAGATTTAAAGCTAGTAACTATATAGTTACTATATAGGGAGTATTAAGTGTTTATTTATAGTGTTTTAAACTGCTTAATATAAGGGCCCGTTACTGTATCCCCTTAGGGACTTTTACTTCCTTAACTCTAGTGTATTTATTTATATTTTTAAAGATAAATAATAGTTTAATAACTTTTAAGTAGCTAGTGTAAGTAATTACCTATAGGCCGGCTTTAAGCCTCTTATAATTAAAGGATATAGAAATGTAAGTATACGTATTATATTAATTAATAGTAAATAATTTAGCTTATACTTATATAACGTCGCGTTATATATATCTATAGTAACTAACTTTATTTTTTATAACTAACTCTATAAGTATAGGTACTAGTAGAATAAGCGCCCTAAATAGTACTTTATACTATATAAATTTAATTACTCCCCTTTTAGTTTTATTAAAACTATATATAGCTAAAGAGTATTAAAGTATAATAAGCTTTTTAATAAGGCGCTTATATATAAAGACTCTATATAGGCCGTTTAGTATATATATACTCTATACTATTAAATAAAGTACTTTTAATAAAAATAAAGATCTCTAAAAGGCTCTAAGGAGATATAGTACTAGTGGCTTAGTTACTCTAGTTCTAAACTACTCTAGCGCCTTTCCTTATTAGCCCATAGTATTTAAATCTCTATTACCCTTAGAATAGTACTTAGTAATGCCCTTTTAAACTATAATACCTATAGTATTAGTAAAGTAAGGCGAATTATTAACTATAAGCTACGGGAAAGTAACGTATATACCCGCCCCGGTAAGTGTATTGCGTTTAACTTCTACCTATATACTAAAGGCTATAGTAGGTTTATATTTATATTAATATTTACTAACTACGTCTTATAATACTCGTAAGACTACTACTTATATAACTATAGTATAAAAATACTTACTAAGGTTTTTAGGGAGTTTATTTTACTCCTAAAGGTCTAATATAATATTAAAATACTCACTTTTAAGTATAACAGTAAAATTAAAAAGTACTACTACCTTATAAATAACCTCTAAAGGTATAGTAAACGTATTAAGCTATCCGCCCTATATATACAAAATTAAACAGTAGTACTAAGTACATTAGTACTATAATTAAAATAAAGGTTTAAATAATATATAAAAGTAGTAAACTACCCTATAAAGTATAGCTTAATATCTATAAAGTAGTAACCTATCTTTACAACTACACACTTTAAGCGGCCTTTAGTTAAAAGACTCCGTACAAAGTACTCTACTAATAGCTCTATAGTAATAAAACTATAAAACTAAGTTTTATGTACCTAAGATTATATAAGTATAAGGCGTATACCCTTACAGCCGCCACGCAGCTCAAAAAAAAGTATCTTAACTACCTTTATAGCTATACTTTTATAGGCTTCCTCGTTAACTATACATCTACAAATTAATATTAAATATAAAACCCCGTAACTAAAAAAATTATTACTATACATAATATTATATTTAATAAAAAAGAATACTATAATAGTAACTTAAATTTACTTACTAGTAACTATAATAACCTTAACCTTTAAGCTATTACTAAGTAGGTTTAAAAGAGCCTTACTATAGTTAATAAGATTAACTTTTAGATATAGCTCTACCTATCTTTACTAAATAAAAAAAATAATAAAGTATCCCCTTTTATAAACTCCTTTAATAATATTTCTAACAAACTTAATTTAAGTAATACTACCCTTAATAATAATAAACCCTATAACTATAAATACTCCTTTACTTACTTTAAACTCCTACTTACTCCTTTTAACTTACTTATTTTATTCTTTTAAGTACTAATTAAAAAAAACTAATACCTAGAGAAGCAGATTATAACTAAGTTAATAAATAAAAACCTTCTCTTTATAAACCCTTACTAGTTTGTATTTATAATTAAGCCTATAAACTAAGCCGCTTTAGTAGCTTATATACCCTAGTATAAACAAACGTTTTATAAAGCCGCCTTTTTAGCTAGTACTCTATTATTGTTTTAAAATACTCTATAGCAAAGCTACTTTTAAACTAACTACCTAGTCGCCTATAACCTATTAAAAGGGACCCCTAGTATTTAATATACTATAGGAGTATTTTAAAACGCAGATATTAAATACTTTAATAGCGAGATTTAGTTATAGAAAGGAGTTGTAGGTACTTAGATTTTATTAAATAAGTGTAAAGTGCTGTACTAACTATAGACTAAAGTTCCCGCTCCTAGTACCCCCTAATAAAAGCTCTAGCCCCTACTTATATTTTATTTAAAAGTATTAACTTACCCTTATATAATTTTAATATAGGTAGTTAAGGTAAACTATCTATAAAGCTATTACAAGACTAACTCTTAAAAAAAGGTTCTTAAAAGTACTACTAATAGCTCTTAGATCTTAAAATACTATTAGGTATATATATATAAGTTAAATAAGTATAGGAGACTCTTTAAAATTAAAGTATACTTTATTATATATAGTAACTAGTAGTTAAAAAATAAGTAAGATACTTATACTTTAATACTTATTACTATATTGTTTTAAATACTTATAGTTATTATAAACTACTTTAATTTTAAACTTTTATAATATAATATAGTAAATGTATTTGTATAGGTTCTACTTAATAAAAACGTTTATATATAAATACCCCCTAAGTATTAAAAGCCCAGGTATATTCTTAAGCTTAACAAAGTACTTTATAGCCTATACTACTCTTTACTCCTATAGTAATACTATTTAAAAGCCGGTTTAAAAGAACTTAAGTTAAAGTGCGTAGTAGGTAAGAATTACTATTAGATATATAGTTATATTATTTTTTTTATATTAATAACTATATTCTATACTTCCCCTCTAAATACTATAAAAAGGCCCTTTTATTTATAGGAGTACTTTAGAAGTAATACTTTTTTAAGAGTAGTAAAGATTTATAATAGTTCTTAAAGATTAAAGTTATTTATAACTATACTATAAAGCACCTTTAGTTCTTATAGTCTGTTTATATTAATAAAGTAATTAAGCGCTTAAAAAAGTAAGGCCTATAAGTAAAGTAACTATATACTTTTTTAATTTAATTACTTAAACTACTCCTTTATAAGGGCTCTACTCTGTACACAGATATTAACTATTACTAAAGTAATATTAGTTTAATTATATATAGTGTAATAATAATAAAGTTAGATGTAGCCCTTGTAGTAAGCTGTTTTATATACTTTAACTATAACCCCGGCCTTAAGTACTTTAAAAAAGTAAAATAAGTAATTAAATACCTTTTTATAAAGCGCACTCTTTACTTTAAATTTAGTTATAAAGAAGGCGGCCTTAATAATAGTTTAGTAATTACTTTAAATACTAACTTTACTAATAATATACTAAACTACAAAAGCTTTTAAGTATTTATAATTAAGCTTTTTAGTAGCTTTATTAAGTAGTAAACTAATAAATAGAATACTATAACTATATTAATAACTAAGGCTAAGCTTTTTACTCTTTTTTAAGTAGTTAAAAAGACTATTTTTATAAGCTATTTAATAACTACGCTTTGTATAGACTTTAGTAAGTGGACCTTTAGTGCTGCTTTTATTCTTAATACTACTGTGCTAAGTATATATATTTAATATAATAATTAATAAACAATCCATTTTGTTAATAAAAAAACAGTTTAACTATATATAAAGCTTTACTATATTAATATCTATAACTACTAACTATATTAAAAGGCTTAGAAAAGCTGTATTAAAGTTAAATATTAGCCTATAGTATAGTTAATAGTAAATAGCTTTATAAAGCTACTTACTAGTACTTACTTTAAATTCTTCTTTAAGTAACTTAATATAGTAAATTAAATAGCTTAGTTTTAAGTACTTTATAATACTAAGTTTTAAAATAAACGTTATAAGGGCCTTAACTTTATTAATAAGAAATAAATAAAAGGGATTATAGCTTTTAAGTACTTTAAAATAATATTACTTTTTTTACTATAGGGATAGAGGTTTAATAAGGATAATAGGACTACTTAAAATAAGGACTTTAAAGGGATTATAGTTTTAGAGAGGTGAGTTATATAAAAGTAATTATAGAGTAGTTAAAGTATAACTAGTACGTAATTTTATTTATAATTAAATTTAATAAGGCCCTTAAAAGGCCCTTACTAGAGAGGTATATTAAATTACGTAGTTTAGAGCTATTAGTATACTATAATGTATAGGTGGATTTTAGTGTTTAAAGTGGCTAATGGCTGCTTTAGAGTAACGTTTTGCCGGCTTTAAAGGCCGTAGCTATGTTTAAGGGGTTTAAAGGCCTATAGTACTATTAAAGCAAAAAACGTATTAATAGCCCTTAAGGCATAGCTTTATATATATATAAATATACGCGAAATCTAATAAGTCTAGTTTATAAGAGTAAAGTAAATAGCTTTACTACGGCCCCCTATTTAATATATTAATTTATTTTTAACTTTTATTAAAAAGAACTTTTTATATTAATATAATATTAAAAAGTCTTTATTAAATTAAAGTTTTTTTTAAATTCTATTAAACTACTAATATCCCTATATAGGGTTATATTAAGTACTAACTACCTTAAAAAATTTTTATACTACTAGAATTCTTTAGACTTTTAGGACGCCCCCGTATATAGCTTAAAGGAAGTAGTTATACTAGTAGTTATACTACTTTATAGAATTAAGGTTTGTATATATAGTGTTTTTAAAAACAGTATTATATTCTTTTTAAAGTAATATAAGTATAACAAAGTTATTTAAAACAAATTATACCTTAAACTTATAAATAAAAGCTTAAGTTAAATATAATCCTAAAGCAATAAACTTTTAATAAACTAAACTAGTATATAACAAGTCTACAGATAAATATATTTAGTACTAAATACCTCTTAAAGTAACTATAACAGCCGCGTAGTATACTTAATATTATAAAGAGTACTTAATACTATCTATATAATCTATAGAAATATCTTCCAGTATTTATTTATAAAAGCAATATAGTAGTACTATAGCCTCTTTATAAATGTTTCCTATATTAAAATTAGTCTACTCTTTAATCTAAGTTTTAAAGTCTACTTTATATTTTTTTTTATAGTCTCATTAACCTATGTAAGGAATTTATAGCGCGTGGGATTAACTAAGTAGATATAGTTTACACTCAGTATATTAAAAGTATCTAAATTAACGTATTCCTAAATACCTTAAAGCTCTACTTAGTATCGTAGCTTTCTATAGAATTATAGCTAGTTACATAAAGTCTTAAAAATAATTATTAAGCTTATTAGAGTATTATAAAGAGTAGTTAAGACGTTTATTATAAAATAGTATAAAGCTTTTAGGGAGCTTAAAAAAAAAAAAGGAGTCTAAAGCTTATACACCTTACTTAGGTAGTTAAGAGTAATAAACACTAGTTAAAAATAAGCTAGGCTTATAACTATAGCGAGTATTAAAGCGTATAAGCATTTAAAAGTATAAATAACTTATAGTTAACCTAGAAAGAGATCTATACTATAAAGTACTACACTTATTAAAGCGTTATATCTATACTTAGTCACTCTAGTACCTAAAGCACAGCTCGCAAGGCTAGAGCCTTAAAAGGTTTACTATAATAAATAGTAAATATTTATTATTATTATCCTTACTCTTTTTATTATTATAGTTATAATTACTAATAGTATTAAAAGAGTTAATAGAGTTAGTAAAACTATTATATACTATATACTTATACTTAAGTTTAGTATACTTTTTACCCTTAGTAATTTTTACTTTATACTCTTTTATTATTTTATACTTAGAATGGTCTAGTAATCTCGCCGTTCCGTCCCGCGTTAGAACCGCCCTAGGAGATCCTAACTAACTAGTTAATTGTATCACCCCTTTTAGTAGCCGTCCAGCCACCTACCTCGTCAATCTTTTTCGTCTAATAAACAGCACTCAAATTCACCTACTACAATACAGCTTCTATAGATTTAAAGTAATAAGTATTTTTAATTAATTTTAAAGTAGACTACTAATTATACTGTTAACGCTACTAAAACCACTAACGCCTTCCGTACACTTTCTACTATCCCTCTAAACCTATTAAATTTAATCTAAACTAAACTATCCCTTCTCTTAACTATTAAATCCCTCCACAACTAACGCACTATCGTCACAGACTACACCACAGCTGGTTAACCTAATTGGACCGCTTTTCTCTACGCTTATTAACAGACATTTCGCTATATTACTAGGCCTTATTAAATATACTAGTTTCTTAACTCTAGGGAATCTATAGTTATTATTACTGCCTTTATTACTTACTTAAAGTAGTATTAATTATTTTTTAAAAACAGTAAGTCTAAAATCTAATCTAGTATTAAATTAACTAATAAGTCTATTTTAATATTTCTTATCTAGCCCCTATTACTACTAGTTTAAAAAAAGTAAAAACTAAAGATAGTAATCTAAATCTTTATACTTAAGGGTTAGACTAGCTAACTACGCTACGTATTAATAGTATTAATACTAAACTATATAACTACGTTACTAAGCTACTTAATATTATTTTTAACTATAGAGACTAGGTTATAGTATTTAGTATTCTATAACTAGGGGACTTTTATATCTATAGTAGTTTTTGCTATTTTATTAGATTCTTAGGTATAAATATAGAAGACAGGAGGAATCAACAAAGGCCTCGCTCGCAGCAGTAGTGCCTTTTTCTTTAATCGTGAACGCCACCAGGGCTCGTCAGGCCCTACAGTACATCACGGCGCCCGTGATCCAGCCAAAAGTTCGCATAAGTAAAGGTTTATTTCAACATCGCCGCCTATTAGTAATGGCATTATCGTTATTGCTACAGAAAGAACAAGTAAGCAGAAGCGTTAAGGTACATACGCCCTGCTAAGCTCTACTCAAGACCACTTAAGCTAAAGGGGGTTAAACCTACTAAATACACCCTATTAAATACTTTTATTCATTATACTACTTAATAATACATAGCCATAATGCATTCTTTTTAGATTAACTTACAGAAATATCCGCACAAAACACTACTTAAAAAAAACACAAATTATTTTATACTTAGAGAGTATTTTAAATATTTATTTTTTTATATTTTTATTAGTAAAAACGCCTTAAAAGTAGTATATAGAGTATAGAGTAGTAAAATAGTAACTTATAATTTATTAAAATAAGTATACTAAAGAGAAAAAAAAGAGAATTTTAAGTAGTAACTAAAAAAAAATATATATCCTACTACCTATAACTTATTTAGTAAAAAATCTCTATACTTTAAAAAATAGTAGCTATAATTTTACCTATAGTTATAAATACTCTTTATAGTTAAAATAACTATAAAAAATATTTTTTTTATATAATTTTATTTATATAACTTTAGTAAGTGCTTTAGATACTTTATTTATTTATATTTAAAATAAAAAAGAAAGTAAGGGATATAGCTTTAATGTAGTTAATAGCGATATTACTATTACTAGGGGGTATATTATAATAAACCCTCTAAGGCTTTAACCTCGTAAGCTGCGCCTTAGGTACTAGAGTAACTAAGTATAAATATAATGCTCTAACGAGTATAGCGCCTTATAGTATAGATTTCTTCTAGAGATAACTATAAGTTATTTATACCCTTAAACGCTTATACACCCTAATACTTACTATAAAGGGTTAATATAATAGTTTAAAGTAGTAAATTATAACTTTATATAGTTATAAAAAGATCTTTTTAGTAAATTAAGTATATAATAAATACTTCTTTAGGTAAAATAGTTTTAAGTCTATTTAGTTATTAAATAAAAGCTTAGTATATTAAATATTATTAGTTAGTAAGTTAACTTTAAGGTTAGTTTATTATATTTATAATAATATCTCTTTTAAATAAAACCTTACTAATTTATAGTTATAAAGTAGTAGTAACTATATATATTAACTACTAATTAGTATTAGTTTATATAGAGTAAATAAGTAGTAGTTAATTATAAATATTTAAATTAATAATTAAAGTTAAAAATAAATAAATTATAAGCCTTTTTAGTAAAGGCTTAAAATACTTATATAATAGTAAAGCTAGGTCTGTACCCTACTATATAGCTATAAGCTACTTAAAGCTACAGCTAATACTAATATAGTTATTGCTATAATAATATTTCAAGTAGTATTTTACTTAAATATTTTTCTAAATTATTTTAAAAAATATATATTATTACTATATATTATTATATAGTATATTAAAAAGTATTTAATAGAGTTTATTTAGTAAGTTTAACTCCATTTAGTTTTTAATACTTCTACTTACCTACTCTTTTAATAAAAAAATTAAATTAATATAAAATAAATTATTAAATACTTTTAAAATACTCTTCTATAGTATCTTCTAAGCGTTTCTATATATTATTCTACTTATTAGCGTTAATATACTACTTAGATTTACTAGTATAGTTACTATATAGACTATATCGCGGACTATTAACGGGCACTGAATTTAGCTAAGATGGGCCTTTTGTTGCCTTCAACAGCACGTATTCCTTAGCTCATTATATCATCATTACCATTATCTATACATTTAACACTAGCATAATCCACTACCCGTACCACTGGTACTGTGCCTCCTACGCTCTTGATGACACGCCGGGGTGACCACGGCTGCACGCTTATTATCCTCGTCTTATTCCCTCTTGCGCTTCTGGCCCCGTGGCGAGATGACCTGGACGAGGCGTTGCTCGAACGTCTCGAGTGGATCATACAGTAGAACGGTAGTGGTGATGACGAGCTGGGTGCCTGGCGGGGGAGTGCTTTTGGGCATCGCTAGTTTGTCGAGGAAGGCTTTCGTGACATTGGCAGTGTGTATCTGCAGCCCGAGCCGGTCATCGTAATAGACCAAAGCGTGTACCTGTACGGCATTGTCACGGGTCAGTATACACTGCGCTATGCTGGGAAGACAGACTTACGCGGAAGCTCGGTAGATCTAGTGGGGAGGAGGCCCGTTGTGCTTGGGCTAGGGCGATGAGGACGGCGACGATGTACGGGTCATGGGTGGGCTTGGCTGGCTTCACCTTGTTGTAGCGGATCTTCCGTAGAGACCTTATTGGGCCACTGGAGCGCGACTGGGTAAGGGGACCTATGAGCGCCTTGCGCGCATCCTCGACATCCGTGTAGTGGAAGAACGCTGCCCATGTCGCTCCTGAGGCATCGGGGGCTGCGAACAGTAGTAGGCCGGGCAGGTCTAGCGCGTGCTTTTTGTAACGGAAGACGAGCTTCTTACTACGCACACACGAGTTAGCTAGTACGCTTGCTGTAAGGAGGGGTGGCAGTAGTTGTGGCTCCGTACTCCAATCGTTTGTAGGCGAGACGGTCGTTGCACAGTAGGTTGCTTATGGCCTTACACCTTACTGTACTTAGCCGGCCCCGCGCAAGAAGTTTTGGCCAGTTATAACGGGCGGGCGGCGGCGGTGCGTTGTTCTGGAGATGATGCGATGGCGCTCCAGCAGATGCACTCTCGGGCGTTAGGGGGGGGGAGGGTTGCTGTCGGGTGGGTGGTGCCCTTGGGGACGTGGTTATACAGGTTGTGTCTATTGATACGAGAGTAGGGGCTGGCGATTGGGGAGATCGGGGTTGTGCCGTTGAGTGTTTCGAGGTGTTTATAATGGTGCTGGAGCTGGCTCCCTTGTGTCTGTTCGTACTTGTATTGGAGTTGGGGCTGGAGGTCTCGGTGGTATCGTCGAGGGCGTTATCGGCAGTGCGTAGTGACTTGGTATCAACAAAGATGCAGTCGAGGAGTGCAACCTGCCGTTCAGTCCAGAGCAGTGGACCAACCTGCAGTCTTTCATTCGCATTCTGTCGAAGAATCTGGTGTATCGAGAGCGCAGGCTGAGGTGTATCGGCCGGGTGCACCGGTAGTGGTAGTAACGCCATGCTCACATGTGCGTGAAGTTGACGGTTGGGCTTGTCTTGGTGGTTCAAAACAACCAAACATGTACTAGGTGGGCAGCTGGAATGACGTAAGCATGCATGGTGGAGCGTGCATGACGTAAGCATGGTGGTGAGGGAGATACTGACTCAGGTGATAGTGGTAAGTCCCAGAGCGACGCGATGAGTTGAACAAGGGGTCAAAATACTAAAGCATAGATGTTTTTTTTTGTATGGTCGCGGATTAGTTGAGCTTAATTACATCACATCCAAAAAGAGTATAGTGCCCGTAGCCACTGGAGCCCTTGAACACTGAAGCCTTCGCCGGAGCCTTCGCCAGAGCCCTCGCCGGAGCCCTCGCCGGATCCCACATCAACTAGAGCCCTCGCCGGAGCCCTGATACACCAGAGTACTATCTGCAAAGGCAGCAAGGGCGGCGATAGTGCGGATGGCCTTGCGGCGGTCGTCCTTGTCGCAGAGTTCGAGCCAACGCGTTCTCCGTACGGGGAGACGCGGCAGGTGGTTAGCTGGATAGCCTTCTCCGTCTCTGTCTATCCGGTCTGCCAACTTATCCAGATAATCACAGCTAATCTCAAACTCGAGGAAGCAGACAAAGCGCCGGGCGGCGGCAATAGCAAAAACCCTGCGGGCGCGCGCATGCCTTGTCAGCAGCTGTTTACCACGATAACCAGAGGAGCTGACCTACTTGTCGTTGTCTTTGCCCCCCTCGCTCTTCCGACTGGCTAGGCGCGTCGCCAGGGCCTCGCCGACAACCTGTGCCAGCTGGGGATCGGGCAGGCTGCCGACCCCTTCGACGACGAGGCCCAGTTGCGACTTGGCCTCCAGTATGGCGAACCGGCTCACTTCATCCCCGTCGAGTAGAATCCGAAGGCCTCCGTCATCAATAGAGGTATACTCAACGCCCGAGGCTACTTCCGACTTCGACTGGCGCTTTTGGTCATCAAAGTCGACGCGTGTGTCACGTTCGGCTTGGTCGATGTTGTACAAGACGTGACGAATAAACGTACTAATAAAGCGGACGGTCAGGTCCTCCGTGAGGGCCGGAGAGCGGTGGGCCTCGGAGTTGTCAACGTGTGGGGGGTGGTCCGTTCCTTGGGACGACGACGGACCCGGGCTACTGGACGAGCCGACTCGCATGGTGGTCGACGAGACCATATTCGGATCGGGCCCACGGGCCGCCGACCGCGGCGGCGGCCTGGACGAGGATCTCCGTGATGGCTCGGAGTTATGGCCGGGGTCGAAGTCTGGAAGGGGTGGTGAGGAGCCAATGTGCTGACCCGAGGACGCTTCTCCAGGCGCACGCGAGGACGACTCGTTGGTCAAGCGGTGCAGCGCCGCCCAGACTGGGCCAAGGGACGGCCCGTACTGCGCGACAAAGCCATACTCGCTCGTGTCTTCGGGCGTGGTTGGGCCGTCAATTAAGTTGTCGAGCTCCGTTTGTTTGGAGTCCGGCGCCTTGGTTTTTTTCTTGATTTCTTTCTTGATTTTTTTCTTGATTTTTTTCTTGATAGTTAGCAGGTCTTCGACTTCTGTTACCTGGACATTGCACTGGCGAAAGTGCTCCCCGCCCCAGTCGCTGGTGGGTTTCCTGAAAAGCTCCCGGAGGCTGAGTGCCATAGCTTCAGGGCGCGCTAGCAGGCTGGGTTGGTGAGAAAGCGCGTCGCGCGTTCTCCGAAGAGGAGAGTGGGCGGCCAAGTAGATACCTGGGGAGGTAGGTACAGTTTATGTAGCGTGGTACATGTGGGTGGAGGCGTTTGCCCCCTCCCCCCTGATGGACAGTGGACGGAGTCAAGGAGTACAGATAGTATGCATAGGTAGTGCAGACAATAATGCACAGGCACGGAGTTATGCATCACTTCGCTCGACACACTGATGGGAGGCCTGGGGAGCAGCGCTGAGGGGCTGGGCCGGATGGTCCGCTGGGCGAGCAGCTTTCAACTTCTCCCCGCCGGCCGGCCCTGGCTGGGCGCACCTCGTCGCGAGTCGCGACACAGGCATTTTGCCGAGGGCTAGCACCAAGCAGATCACAGCCGGGCTTCGACTCTATAGATACCGCGGCAAGGCTCCCTCACGTCGGCAGCTCAACTCTTGAGCCACCGTGCATGTGTTCGACGACCTCCGGGGCTCCGGTTGACGACTAAACCCTCGCCGGAGGCGGCCGGGTACCGACCGAAGGATACGATACTGTTGACCTCGTCGTCAGCGGCTCCGACGACCCACCTACGAGACTGCGACTCGTCGTTCCCCTACCTCCCCCGCGCGGACGGCCATGAGTCGATCGAACGGCTCTCGAACGCTTCAAGAGGAGCGAGGCTGAAGCCCGGCGGTGACCCCATCTCGACCGTCGACTGCGGGAGAGCTCCTCGCGAGAGTGCCATCCACGCAAGGCTTGGAGACCGAATAGACCTCGACTTCCATAATTTTGAAGAGAGTGCTGACGGATACACTTCCGTACTTAGCCTCGCAGATCGGGCATACACGCACACGAAGGACGGGACCCTAGCGGCCCTCTGAGACTCCCTCACTGGGTATTCAGAACTTCTCTAATGCCAAGGCTGATGAAGAGCGATGCCATTACCAATGGGCTTCTCGGCCGCGGTATTCGAATCGAACCATCGTCCCCCAACACCCGAGCACAAAACGGCGCCACCGAGCGGACTACCGCCATCGTCAAGCAGAAGGCACGCTGCATGCGCATCAGCGCGAAGCTCTACGTCCGCTGACGCGCAGCTTAAACGCAACCGGCACCCCCTCCAAGGTGACTAACGGCCCACGGGCCACGTACTCTAAGGAATAGCCGTCCGGCCACCTGCCTCGTTAATCTTTTTGTTATTAGTTAGTAGATAGTACTTAGATTTACCTACTATAATATAGCTACTATAGACTTAAAGTAATAAAAGTATTTAAATAAGTTATTTAAAAAGAATATATTATAGTTATATATTATTAAGTAGTATAATAAATAAAAGTATTTAATAAAGTATATTTAATAGGTTTAACTATATTTAACTTTATTTAGTAGTTTTAAAAAAAGCTTAGTAGAGTATATATACTTTAATAATTCTACTTACTTATTCTTTTTATAGTAATAATAATAATACTATTACTAATAAGTAGTAATATTAAAATAAATCTTTATTTATATAAACCTTTAGCTAAATTATACTATATATAGAGTTTAATAAGCTTTAGTAGTATTTATAATTAAAAATAAAAGTATTATAAGTAAGGCTTTTATTAATTTCTTCTATTTTTTATATTTCTAATAATTCTTTAATATAATAAAATAGTAAAAACTACTATAAATATAAAAGTCCCTTAACTATCAAATACTAAATACTATAACTTAATTACTATAGTTAAGAATAATATTAAGTAACTTAGTAATATAGCTATATAACTTAGTATTAATACTATTAATATATAGTATAGTTATTTAATTTAATACTTAAATATATAGATTTAAATTACTATTTTTAATTTTAATTCTTTTTAAACTAGTAGTATTAAAAATTAAATAAAGAATATTAAACTAAATCTATTAGTTAAATTAATACTAAGTTAGATTTTAAATTTATAATTTTTTAAAAATTAATAATACTACTTTAAATAAGTAATAAGAGTAGTAATAATAACTATCAATATCTTAAAGTTTATAAAAGGTTAGTATATTTAATAAATTCTAGTAGTATATTAAAATACTTATTAATAAATATAAAAAAAAGTAGTTTAATTATATTAACTAGGTATAGTATAGTTAATAATAGTATATTAGTTATAAAGATATTTAATAGTTAAAAAAAGAAATAGTTTAGTTTAAATTAAATTTAATATATTTAAAACAATAGTTTATTTAAAATATATTAGTAGTTTTAGTAGTATTAATAGTATAATTAGTAGTTTATAAAACCAATTAAAACTATTTATTACTTTAAAGTTATAAAGGCTATATAAAAGTAAGTAAATTTAAATACTATTTATTATAACTAATAATAAAAAGAATTAATAATATAAGTAGTTAAATAGCTATTCTTTAAAGTATATACTTTATAATTTATTAATTAATTTAAAAAGACTTTAAAATATTTATATAAAATACTATAATATAGTATAATATAATATAATATATTTATATTTTTTATAGTATCTTATATAGATATTTTAATAAAGGGTTTTAAATAGAATATATTATAACTATATATTATTAAGTAGTGTAATTAAGTAAAAGTATTTAATAGAGTGTATTTAGTAGTTTTAATTCTCTTTAGCTCTTAACACTTCTACTTACCTGCTCTTTTAGTAATAATAATAATACTATTACTAATAGGTAGCGGGTGTAACTAATATATTAAAATAAACCTTTACTTGTGTAAACCTTTAGCTAGATTATACTGTAGGTACTGTAATGTACTATAGAGCCTAATAAGTCTTAGTGGCGTTTATAATTAAAGAAAAAAACCGCCTATTTTAATTGTATTACTCTAACTATATTAATTATACTCTAAGGAGAAATAATAAGTAAAATCTAAAATAATAGAAAGTAGAATATTTAAAAAGTAATTATATATTTATAAGTACTATTTATAAGTATAAAAAGCTTTTATAGTAAACGTACTTTATTATATACTAGTAAAAAGTAGGTTAAAGTATATATATATAAGTATAAAAACTATATTTAAATAATAATAAAGAAATATAGAAATAAAACTATAATTATTTTATATAAACTAAAATAAAGTATATATACTCTAATTAATTACTAGTATACTTAGTTATATTATTTAACTCTAATTATAAAATCTATCTTTACTTTAAAAAGTACTTATAATTATATCTATAATACTACTATTTAAAGGTCTATTCTTACTTAGTATTCTCTATAAAACGTTACTTATTTACTTAATTTTACTTACTTAAATTGTTATTTAATTATTTTAACTAACTAGGTATAGTAGCTTACTACTTATACTCGGGATATAGTTAATGTAGTTAAGACGGTATAGTTAAAATAGGCGGTTTCTAAAGAAAAAGATACTACTGCGAGTAAGCTCTTTATTAATTTCTTTTATCTTTCATATTCCTATATATATATAATAACCTAAAAGTACCCTATTAAGTGAACTACCTACTATAATATCTAAAACAAAAGATCCCTACTTGTTCTACTTAGCTTTGAAATAAATAAAAAGATATAATTCTATAAATATTAATTAATATTAATACTAGTAAAAAGTACCTCTATACTATAAAAGCTTATATAATTAATATAACTTTTAATTAGTACTACTAAAGTAAAAATAATAAAGTAAAGTTTATAATTTTAGAAGTTCTATACTATAAAACTACTAATAATAGCTTTAATATAAACAGAATAATACTTAACTTATACTTAAGGGATTTAAATACTATAAAAATCCTTAATACTAAAAATAACTATAAATACTTTAACTAGCTAAAGGATATAGCTACTAGAGTCTTATTAGCCTAAGTAATTAATATTAGTATATTTAGTAAAGTAATATTAAAACAGATACTAATAATAGTAGGGAGTAGTTAAACTAACTATAGCTATATAGTTAAGGGAAGTAATAGAATAGTTTAGTTTAGGTTTAATAAATTTAAAGGAATAGTCTAAGGATGTTAAATTACGTAGCTTAAAGCCGCTAACACACTACAACGTATAGGCGGATTTTGGCGTTCGAGGCGGCTAATAGCCACTCTAGAGCAATGTTTTACCGGCTCTAAAGGCCGTAGTTGCGTTTAGGGGTATAAAGGCCTATAGTACTATTAAGGCGAAAAACGTATTAATAGCCCTAAGGGCGTAGCTTTATATATATATAAATATATATAAAAATCTAATAATTAAAAGTCTCATTTTACTACCCCCTTTACTATATATAACTAATTATTTTTAAACTACTCTATTAAATATAAAAATTACTATAAACGTCCTTTTAACCCCTTAAAAAACTATCCTTACTAGCCCAGCTACTTAGCACCTATAGCTCTATAACTTTTAAGTACTTATAAATACCCTTAATACGTAAAAAGCTTTTAACTTAACTTCTATAGATTTAAAGCCCCTTATTAGTAATACCCTACCCTAAGAGCTATAACTTAGTAACTACCCAAAATCTATTACTTACTATAGCCCTAAACTAAAAGCCCTTTACTTTTAAACTATAGAATCTAGAGTAGATAAACTTACTATAAATCCCCCTTAAGCACCTCTAAAAAAAACCTCTTACTCCCATTTAGAGTAGCGGACTACTACTATACTAAAATAATAACTAACTTTTTTAAAAAGGCCTTTAAATACTATATTAACTCCTTATCTCTATACTATACTATAAAAGTAATATACTAAAAACAAAAAAAAGCTAAAAATACTATTATTTTTTAAATATAAAGTACTATTATTAAGAGCTTAAAATCTAATACTACTTAAGTACTTTAGAACTAGTAGTTTAAATTTAAAACCTCTACAAACACTTTAAACTTATAAAAAGTATATATTATTAACACACTAACTAGCTCTATACTAACCACCTTATCGTACCCTATAATAGGCGGCTTATAACAAGAGCTACTATAGCTAAATAGTTTATAATATAAATTAATAATATATATAAAAGCTATATTATTAACCTTAAAGTAGCTTATAAAAAAGATCTATAAATCTATAAACTACTTTACTTCCTTAACTACTTACTACTTTAATTTTAAACTAAAAGCTAATATATAATAATTAGTAATAACTAGAATAATTATAGTTTTAATAAAACTATTACTAAAATAATAGCTCTAATTAAATAAATACTAGGGTCTATAGAACGCAAAAGAAGCGTACAAGGCGCTTTTACTATTAATAAAGTACTTCTCTATAGCCCTTCTAAGTACCTTAGTAGTAATAAGTATACTAATACTAACTTAAAGAAATTATAGAGTAAAGTCTTATTAGTATCTCTAGCTCCTTTTACTCTATTAGCCCCTTTTTACTTAGTTTACTCTATACATTACTACTTTAAGGACTATTTTTATACCTTTCTAAAGCGTACATATAATAGTTAAAAGCTACTTAACTACTACTACACAAAGGCTAAAAAAAACCTTATAAATAATAAACAGCTAATCTAATATATTAAAGAAATTTAAAACTAGTAACTATATAGTTACTATATTAAAAGCCTTAAGTAGTTACTAGTAGTATTTTAGGCTACTTAATTTAAAAACTTACTAATATACCCTTTTAAAGACTCCTAACTCCTTAACTTTAGTATATTTATTTATATTTCTAAAAAGAAACAATAGTTTAGTAACGTTTAAGCTATTAGTATAAGTAACTACCTATAAACTAGCTTTAAGCCCCTAGTAATTAAAAGATATAGAAATGTAAATATACGTATTATATTAGTTAATAGTAAATAATTTAGTTTATATTTATATAACGTTATATTATATACATTTATAGTAACTAACTTTATCACTTATAACTAACTCCACAAGTACAGATACTAATAGGATAAGTACTCTAAGTAGTACTTTATACTTTATAAATCTAACTACTCCCCTCTTAACTTAGTTAAAAATATATATAACTAAAAAATATTAAAGTATAATAAGCTTTTTAATAAAATACTTATATATAAGGGGTTTATATGGGCTGTTTAGTATACGTATACTCTATACTATTAAATAAAGTACTTTTAATAAAAATAAAGATTTTTAAAAAGCTTTAAAGAAACGTAGTATTAATAGCTTAGCCACCCTAGCCCTAAACTACTCTAATACCTTTTTTTATTAATTTATAGTATTTAAATCTTTATTACCTCCTAGGTAGTACTAAAAAAAGTACTTTTAAGCTATAATACCTATAGTATTAGTAAAGTAAAGTAGATTATTAACTATAAGCTGTATAAGAGTAATACGTACGCCTACTCTAGTAAGTATATTATATTTAACTTCTACTTATATAATAAGGGCTATAGTAGGTTTACGTTTATATTAGTATTTACTAACTATATCTTTTAGTACTTATAAAACTACTATTTATATAACTATAGTACAGAAATACTTATTAAGGTCTTTAAAAAGTTTATTTTACTTTTAAAGGTTTAATACAATATTAAAATACTTATATTTAAGTATAACGGAAAAATTAAAAAATACTACTATTTTATAAACAACCTCTAGAGGCGTAGTAAATGCGTTAAGCCTTTAGCACTATATACTTAGAATTAAAATAGTAGTACTAAGTATATTAGTACTATAATTAAAATAAAAGCTCAAATAATACATAAAAGTAGTAAACTGCTCTATAAGGTATAGCTTAATATCTATAGAGTAGTAACCTACCTTTATAACTATACATCTTAAGTAGCCTTTAGTTAAAAAACCCTATATAAAGTACTCTACTAATAACTTTATAGTAATAAAACTACAAAACTAAGCCTTGTATACCTAAGATTCTATAGTTATAAAGTATATACCTTTATAGCTACTGTGTAATTTAAAAAAAAGTACTTTAACCACCTTTATAGCCGTACCTTTATAGACTTCCTTATTAGCTATATATCTATAAATTAGTATTAAATATAGAACCCTATAACTAAAAAGATTATTACTACTCGTAACGTTACGTTTAATAAAAAAGAGTACTACAACAGTAACCCGGATTTACTTACTAATAACTATAATAACCTTAACCTTTAAATTATTATTAAGTAGGTTTAAAAAAGCCTTACTATAACTAGTAAAATTAACTCTTAAGTATAGCTCTACCCCTCTTTACTTAGTAAAGAAAATAATAAAGTATCTCCTTTTATAAACTTCTTTAATAACTTTTTTAATAAGCTTAACTTAAGTAATACTACCCTTAATAATAATAAGCCCTATAACTATAAATACTCCTCTACTTACTTTAAACTCCTACCTACCCCTCCTAACTCGCCCGTTTTATTCTTTTAAATACTAATTAAAAAAGACTAGTACCTAGGAAGGTGGATTATAGCTAAGTTAATAAATAAAAACCTTCCCTTTATAAACCCTTATTAGTCTATATTTACAGCTAAACCTATAAACCAAACTACCCTAGTAGTTTATATACCCTAGCGTAAATAAACGTTTTATAAAGCCACTTTCTTAACTAGTACTCTATTATTATTGTAAAATACTCTATAGTAAAGCTACTTTTAAACTAACTACCTAGTTACTTATAACCTATTAAAGGGGACCCCTAGTATTTAATATACTATAGGGGTATCTTAAAATACAAATATTAAATACTCTAATAGTAAGATTCGGCTATAGAAAGAGGTTATAGGTACTTAAACTTTGTTAAACAGGCGCGAAGTGCTATACTAACCACAAACTAAAGATCCTACTCTTAGTACCCCTTAGTAAAAGTTCTAACCTCTATTTACGTTTTATATAAAAGTATTAACTTACCCTTATATAATTTTAATATAAATAACTAAAATGAACTATTTATAAAGCTACTATAAGATTAACTCTTAAAAAAAGGTTTTTAAAAGTATTACTAATAGCTTTTAGATCCTTAAATACTATTAAGTATATACGTATAAGTTAAATAAATATAAAAAAACTCTTTAAAATTAAAGTATACTTTATTATATATAGTAACTAGTAACTAAAAGATAAGTAAATTACCTATACTTTAATACTTACTAGTATATTATTTTAAATACTTATAACTATTATTAACTACTTTAATCTTAAGCTTTTATAATATAATATAGTAAATATATTTATATAGGTTCTACTTAATAAAAACATCTATATATAAATACCCCTTAGGTATTAAAAGTCCAGGTATATTCTTAAGTTTAATAAAGTACTTTATAGCTTATACTACTTTCTACTCCTTTAGTAACGCTATTTAAAAGCCAGTTTAAAAGAACTTAGGCTAGAGTATATAGTAGGTAAGAATTACTATTAAATACGTAGTTGTATTTTCTTTTTTTTCTATATAAATAACTACGTTTTATACTTCCCCTCTAAATACTATAAAAAGGCCCTTTTACTTATAAAAGTACTTTAAAAGTAATACTTTCTTAAGGGTAGTAAAGACTTATAATAGTTTTTAAAGATTAAAGTTATCCATAACTACACTATAAAGTACCTTTAGCTCTTACAGTCTATTTATATTAATAAAGTAATTAAGCACTTAAAAAGGCAAGGCCCACGTACTAAACAACCATATACGTCCCTAATTTAATTACTTAAGCTACTTCCTTATAAAGGCTCTACTTTATACACAAATACTAACTACTACTAGAATAACGTTAGTTTAACTATATATAGAGTAATAATAATAAAGTTAAATATAGTCCTTATAGTAAGCCGTCGTATACACTTTAACTATAACTCTAGTTTTAAATACCTTAAAAAAGTAAAATAAACTATTAAATACCTTTTTATAAAGTATACTCTTTACCTTGAATTTAGTTATAAAAAAGGCAGCCCTAATAACAGTTTAGTAATAGCTTTAAATACTAGCTTTACTAATAATATACTAAACTATAAAAACTTTTAAGTATTTATAATTAAGCTTTTTAGTAGCATTATTAGTTAATAAACTAATAAATAAAATACTATAACTATATTAATAACTAAAGCTAAGCTCCTTAATCTCTCTTAAGTAGCTAAAAAAGCTATTTTTATAAGCTATTTAATAATACTACTTTATATAAACCTTAGTAAAAAGACCTTTAGTACTACTCCTACTTTTAATACTACCGTACTAAGTATATATATTTAGTATAATAATTAATAAATAATTTACGTTATAAATAAAAAAATAGTTTAACTATATATAAAGCTTTACTATATTAATATTTATAACTACTAATTACATTAAAAGGTATAAAAAGAGTGTATTAAATTTAAATACTAGTCTATAGTATAATTAATAGTAAACAGGCTTATAAAGCTACTTATTAGTACCTACTTTAAACTCTTCTTTAAATAACTTAATATAGTAAATTAAATAGCTTAACTCTAGGTACTTTATAATATAAAGCTTTAAAATAAACGTCTTAAAGGCCTTAACTTTACTAATAAAAAATAAGTTATAGGGATTATAGCTCTTAAATACTCTAAAAATAGTATTACTCTTTCTACTATAAGGATAGAGGTTTAATAAGAATAATAGAACTACTTAAAATAAGGACTTTAAAGGAATTATAGCCCTAAGAAGGTAAATTATATAAAAGTAATTATAGAGTAGTTAAAGCGCAGTTAGTATGTAATTTTATTTATAATTAAATTTAATAAGGCCCTTAAAAGGCCCTTACTAGGGAAGTATATTAGGTTATATAGCTTAAAGCTACTAGTATACTATAATATATAGGTAGATTTTAGCGTTTAAGGCGGCTAATAGCTACTCTAGAGTAACGTTTAGCCGGCTCTAAAGGCCGTAGTTGCGTTTAGGGGTTTAAAAGCCTATAGTACTATTAAAGTAAAAAACGCGTTAATAGCCCTAAGGGTGTAGGTTTATATATATATATATATATATACAAGAATCTAATAAAGGAGCTATATAAAAGGTGTTAGTAGTTTTAGTAGTACTAATAGTATAATTAATAGTCTACTTTAAAATTAATTAAAAATACTTATTACTTTAAATCTATAAAAGCTATATTATAGTAAGTAAATTTAAGTACTATAAATAATAAAAAAGATTAGTAAAGTAGTTAGTTAAATAGCTACTAAAAGGAGTAATATTTTTTAAAGTATATAGTCTATAAACTATTAGTTACTCTAGGGAGGTAATAATATAATATATAAATTTAACTTCTATATATTTTATATAACTATATTATAGTTATAAAGTTAGGTCTATAGGTATATAGTAGATTATATAGTATAAGTACTATATTAAATATAGTAAAAGTTAAATAGTAAAGGTTATAGGGGAAAAACCTAATAAAAGAAAAAACCTACTTTTATTTAATAAAGTAAAGAACTTTTTTATACTTTTAAATAGTAGTTATATAGCTACTTTTATTATTTATTTAATTATATAGGTAGTATAGTAGTAGTATTTTAATTAATTAGGGTTTACTATATTTTAGTTATTTAGTATTTTTACTATAGTTTAGTTTTAAAATAGTATATATATACTATACAACCTGAAAAACCTTTAGGTAATATAGAATTTAAATTTATTACTTTTACCTTTTATAAAGTAAAGTTAACTACTTATATAATATAATATAGTATAATATAGTATAATATAATATAATATAATATAATATAATATAATATAATATAATATAATATAATATAATATAATATAATATAATATAATATAATATAATATAGTATAATATAATATAATATAATATAATATAATATAATATAATATAATATAATATAATATATTAATATAATATAATATAATATAATATAGAATAATGTAGAATAATATTTTATATAAATATTTTTATAAATTATATTAAAAATATATATTATATTTATATATTATTAAATAGTATAGTAAGTAAAAGTATTTAATAAAGTATGTTTAGTAGATTTAACTTTTTTTAGTTTTTAATAACTTTATTTTTTTATTTTTTTAATAATACTAATAATACTATTACTAATAAATAGTATTAAATATATTAACCCCCTTTAGGGTAACTAATAGTCTATAAACTATATACTTTAAAGAATAGCTATTTAACTACTTACTTTATTAGTTTCCTTTATTATAGTACTTAAATTTACTTATTATAGTATAGCTTTTGTTGTGATAGCTAAAGCTATTTGTGGCTGTGTACGTAAGTGACTGCTTACTTGAGTGGCTTACTTAAGTGACTTTACTCTGTTTTCTGCCCCTATAAAGGGGCTTTTGCTTTTGCTCTACTATATTATAGGACTTAGAGATTAAGCTATTATTTTTACTTTATTTTAACTACTTATACTTAATTGTATAATAGTTATAAGCCTAGCTTATACTATACTTTTAAACTACTATTTTTAAAGTAAATATACTTATTAAAAAATATTTATATAAATACTTTTTTATTATAATATTTTAATTTTGTAACTACTGTTTTAATTTAACTATATTAAACTTAACTTTAACTTCTTTTTTTTTATCCTTCTATAAGCTTATAGGGCGGTATAACTACCCTATATAGTTTCAAAACCTTTAAATTAAAGTAGTTGCATAAGGGGTCTAGCTTTAATTTAACTCTAATAACTTAGTTTTACTAAATAAGCCCTTAAGAGAGGTATTTTTAATTTTATTTACTTAGTAGCTTTGCGACTAGAACGTAGAAGTAAAGAGAATTTATTAAATCCACTTTAGTTTATAGAAGAATAGTACTACTAGGCGCTAGTTTAGTACTTTGATTAAACGTAAAGATAGTATTAACTTTATAGAGGCCCCTAGAGTATAGATTTACTTTTAGAGTAAGGGGAAGTAGCTTAAAGGCGCTCTAGGGCCTTTTTTAAGTAATAAAACTCTAGTTAATTTAATACTTAATAGTAATAAACTCAAGCTAGAGTGCGACCCGTTTTTTATTAAATAAAATAAAGGTATATTTAATGATTATTTTAGTTATATTTTTAATAGAGTTGTTAATAATAAAGTTTAAAAGTAAAAAGTAAAAGCCTTTAAGGAGATTAGGTTATATATTAATAAGTTAGTGTTTTTAGATATCTTTTAATTAATTTAATTTAAACTTTTTAATTAAAAAAATACTTTCCTTTATAGTTTATTTCAAAGTTTTTAAATTTAATACTCTTTAAGTAATATTAGTTTTTTAGTTATAATATAATAGAAGTACTAAGTGATACTAAGGAAAGTAAATAGTAGTACTATACTAAGTGTCTAGTTAAGGGAATTCTGGGCTATATACTTTTAAGTAATATAATACTACTTCTTAGATATAACGGGACTACTTATAGTTTAAGACTTTTTTTTTACTATAGGGTAAAGGATTGTTTTAGAATAGGTATAGAATAAATTTAAGTAGGTTTTTATAAGGAAGAGACTTAATTAAGTTTAAATTTTATTTAGGGACTATATATTTATATTTAAAAACCTTCTTTATAAAGACTTATTTTTTAAGTTTAGGAGTAAATTATTTAGTATTTTTTTAACTTTTGTGGGTTGCGTTAATACTATAATTTCTAAAACTCTACGATTCTTTACTACTAAACTTAAAAAAATCTAGTATATTTGTAGTTAAAACTATAGTTAGGTTTTTATAAACTATAAATGTATTTACTTTATAGTTTTTAAGTAAAGTAACTATACTATTATTAAGGTTATTTTTAATAAGGTTAGAGAAATTTAGAAGAAACTTAATATAAAGGAGTATTAGGGCCTTTTAGTTAAACTTACTTAGGTTAGTTAGATTAAGGTTAATTTACTTTATTACTTAAGTATAGTACGCTTTACTAAATAAGGGAAGAAATAAAAGGGAAGTAAAGACATAAACGCTTTAAATACTAAAGCTACTTTTAAACTAACCCTTTTAATAATATACTAAGTTATAGTTATAATTAGTAGTAAGTTAGTTTAAAAGGCCCTAGGGACCCCCGCTTTACTTATATATACTATAAACGTTTTTTTTACTCTCTTAATTACTCTTTATACTTTAAGTATAAGTATAGTATTTAATAACTACGGCGCGACTTATTTTATTAATAACTTCTTCCTTCTTAAAAAGGGCTTTATTTACTTCCTTAATAAAGAGGAATACGTTAAATTAAGAACTACTTTATATTCTATTTTAGTAGTAGGTACAAGGGTTATAAAGAATGTACTTAATAGTTTAAACGGGCTAAATACCCTTAACTTAATACTAATAAACGTTACTTATATAAAAAACTTTTATATAAATATTATTTTTAAGGTACTTTTATAGAAGAAGGGTATTTAGTATACTAGTTACGACGCTTTACTCTATATAGGCGACGATAAGAAGAGTTTTATAGTTAAAAAGTTAAAAAAAAGGATAAATATTATTTTTTTTAAATTTAAAGTTACTTTTTTTTACTTTATATCCCTATGTGTCTCTATTAACTTTACTATAACTATAAATATAGCTGTATTAGTTATAGTCTTTTAAAAGTCCTACTACTAACTAAGAAACTATAATAATAATTCCTTTATATAGTATCTTTATTCTAGCTACTTAGAACCTAAAGTACTTAGCTATTTTTTATATAATACTTAGGGAGTAAGACTTAAAGGCTTAATACGCCTTTAATATAAGTATTATATAACAACCTATACCACTTAAGTAGTCTTAAAACGAACCTTTAAGAGTTAAGCTATATAGCTATATAAATAAATATTTTAGAACCTTTTTAACTACTCTAAGGGGTACGATTAAAGCTACTGACTTATAGTAATTAAAGATGAGTATATTAGCTGCCTCTTTACCTTTTTTTGTGTTAATAAATAATATAAATCTGTTTTTTATATATTAAAGATATTTAAATACTAAGTAGTAAGGTAGTACAGTATATCTATTTGTAAGATCTGTTAAAATGTTAAATATATAGTAATTATAATATATAGTTATACTAAGTATTAGTAATAGACTCTAAAGAAGGGAATTATAATTAAAATAACTTTATTATATATAAAAGAACTAAATAAAGGGAGTAAGTATACTAGATAAAAAATAATACTATAAGTTATTAAGATACTTACTTTATCTAGCTTTCCCTTTATTTTATAAATAAAAGTAGTTATAGCTGCGGCCTTTCTTTAAAATATAAGTCCCTTTAAGTAAAAAGTATAGCTCTTTTTAATTTAAGTTAAAGAGACTTAGTTTTACTAATACTTTTACTAGTAGCAACCCTTTTACTAGGCCCTTTTAATGTGCAACCTTTGCCCTTACTAGGGCTAGATGTACGTGTATAGTTATAGAGTATACTCTTTTAAGAAAGACTGTGAAGTAAATTAAAGAAGATGCGACTTTAAAGTAAAAGTAAGAGTGTACTTTAAATACTTTATAGGATATATTCTAAATACCTATAACTTTTATTAAATCTAGGTACCTTTATTTAAATAAGTTATTATTATATATAATATGACTTTTAATAAAATAAAGTTTTACTTAAAGCCTAATACAAAAGTAGTAGAGTAAGGTGAAGTGGCCTGCGCTATAGTTAAGGCTATTTAGGAGTTTATTTTTTTTTAATACTAAGTTCTAAGTTCTAGGTGTTTTTAAGATAACTAATACTTTATTAATATATAACAAAGAAGAGCTATTTTTATTAATACTTACTTTAATAGTTAAGAACTTAAATAAGGGTATTTTAAAAGCTAATTTAAAGTTATTTAATTAGTATAGGGGGTGGTTATTAATTCTAGACTCTATACTAGTACTTAAGAAGACTTAGGATTATGTGTAGGGAGTAGAGAGCCCTATACTTAATGTAAGAATACGTTAGGCCTATAAGCTATTATTATTCCTTAATCTACTCTTTACTCTAGAAGTTAACTTTTTTTATAAAAAGATTAAAAATAAAATTATTATAGTAATTAATACTAAGGCTCTATAAAAACTAGATATAGAGACTAAATTTTTCCTACTCTAGGAAGGCGACTTACTTTTTTTTTTAATATAGCTATATATAGATTTAAAAGAAATAAGTAGCTTTCTAGAGGAATTAAAGTAGGTATATAATTATAAAGATCTAGACTAACTTAAACTAAAGCTATAGAGATTACTACACTTTTATAACTACTTTATATTCTTTAATACTAAATATAACTAGGATACTTTTTTTAATATATATATACTAGATTATAACTGTGCTCTAAAAGAAGTAATTTAGGGATACTATACGTATTATTGTATAGTCTTTACTTTAATAAATAAAGTAAAGTAAGTTAAGTTAGTTATACTAAATATAAGGGTTTATTTAAGTTAGTTTAGTAAGGCTTTAACTATATATTAGAGTATTTATTTATTACTACTAGAGCTAAAGGACTGCTTTTATAAAGTAGTTAATAAGGAGGTATTTAAGTTTAAAGAGATAGGGGTATAGAAGGTTATTAACTTTTATAAGGCTAAAGTAAAGCTGATTCCCCTTAAGTAGGTATTTATATATAAATTTAATAAGAATGGGTATTTTTAGTACTATAAAGTAAAGCTTTATGTTTATAGGGATCTTTAGGAGAAGTATCTCTTTAAGTAGACCTATATAGCTATACTTACGGTTTATACTTTTAAAGTTACTATAGCTTTTATAGTATAATTTAACTTTAAAGTTAATTAGTTTAATGTGGTTAATATATTTTTAAACGCTAAGAGGGAACCTAACGACCCTCTAGTTATATACTACTTCCTTAAGGGCTTTAAGTAGAGTGGTAAGTTCTTTAAGCTTTACTGTGCCCTTTATAGCTTAAGGGATACCCCTTTCCTTTAGTATAAGGAGTTCTTTTTAATCCTTTAAAACCTTAAGCTTATATTAACTAATAAAGACCTGTGCCTTTTTTAAAGCTATAACTACTGTATACTTATCCCTTTTTATATAGATAATATTTTTATTATAAACTATAAGAATAATACTATAAAAGTAAAGTAAATTATTAAGGGTATTAAGGTAAAGTATAAACTTAAAAAATAGGAAGTTATTAAGTAGTATTTTAAGATTTAGGTTATTTACGACTATAAGGTAAAGAAGATTTATCTTACTTATAATTAGTATATTTAATACGTTATAAAGAAGTTTAGCCTTATAGACTCCTACTGCCCTTTAACTCTATTACTACTTACCCCCCTTAAGAAGAATACTAAAGACCCTATTAATACTAATATAAAGCTATATTAAGAAAAGATTAGTTTAACTCTATATACTACGATTATGATTTACTTTAATGTAGCTTTTATTTGTGCTATTCTTTTAAGATTCCTAATAAACCCTTTTTATAAATACTAAATTACTATAAATTAAGTTATTTATTACTTATACTATACTTACTACTTCTTACTTTACTATAGTAGTTTAGGGAGTAGGGGAGTATAGGTACTTTTAATTACTAAAGATACTTTATTTATAAATAATAAAGAAATATAAAGGTTATTTTAGGGATGTATTATTTTGCTTTTTAGTAGTTTTATTTAATAAAAGGCTATAAAGTAAAGTACTATAATAACTTTAATAATTAAAACTAAGCTTTTTAGTTTTAAGTATATTATAAAAGAAACGATTACTTTTAAAAGACTCTTTAGAGACCTTAAACTTAAACTAAGTAATATATAGTGAATCTACTATAATAACTATTAGACTATATACTTTATAGTAGGGAAAAGGGAGTATATTTTAATAAGACTTTGCTACGTTAATATATAGAATATATAGCTTTATTAAGAGTATACTAGAAAGTTATTTAATATTATTTATATACTAATTAATGAGATACCCGCTAATAGCCTTATTAAAATACTTTTTTATTTAAAGTTTAAATAGTTTAGAGTACTTTTTAACTTTTAAAATATTAAGTTATATATTATAGGGAGTAAAAAGAATATATAAGGTAAATGTGGCCTTGGGTCTATGTTTATTTAATTCTTTTTAGTTTAAGGGCTAGGGAGTATAAAAAGCTTTTATAAAAGAGCTACTACTGTGCTATACTAAGTGCTACTACTATACTAAATACTACTATTACTATTAATACTACTATTAAAGTAAACTTATACTTTTATTATTACTACTACTACTAAAGTGGATTTATACTAAGCTAGAGTTAGGTAATACTACTACTACTACTAAAGTAGACTTATATTTTTTTATATTTAACTTATAGAGTATTTTTAAATATATTTAATATAGATTAAAATAAAGAGGCTGTATTTTAGTTAAGGTTAATTATAACTAGGGTATTAAGGTTTACTTAAGTAATAGCTAAATATAAAGGCTTTTTATTATAAGTAAGAGAATAGTCCTTGATACTTACTTTAACTACCTTTTTAGGAGTCTATAGAGTAATAGCTACTTTAAACGGCTTTAAAGGAGTTGTTTTTATAAAGGTTATTTTAACCTTAGGAGCTAGTGTTAGAGAGGCTAAAGCCTTCCCCTTTCCCTTTTTTAAGGGAGTTAACCCTTAGTTACTACTTTTACCCTTTAGTATAAATACTAGTAAAGGCTGGGTTTTTATGTTATTAAGGGCTATAAGGATAATATGCTTAAAGTCTCTATACTAAGCTGTGGTTTTTATAATAAAGAATTTATTTTATTAGTACTAAGTAAAGTTATTACTAGAAAAGGGAGTATAAGGCTTTTTTTTATCCTTATAGTAACGATACTTTAAGCTGTTAATTAGGGTATTATATATACTAGGGTTTTTATTAATTAGTACGCTATGAACGTACTAGATATAAGTAGAAGTCCTAAGTTAGATACTTTTATTATTAGAAACTACTATACTTTTAGTTATACTAGAGTAAAGTTAGTAATTAAACTAAAAGAATAATATAAAAAAACTAAACTTACTATAACTACTTAGAAGTAGCTTAGGTGTTTTAGGAGTAGGGGGAGGGGTGTTAGTAGAAGGCCCTAAACCTCCCTTCTTTATAACTTCTTTTTAAGTTATAGTAGGCTAGTTAGTAGAGGTAGTATTAGTTGCTTTTTTAGTATAGTATAGAGTTATTTGAAATAGTTAGTATAGATTTGTAGTAATAGAAATAAAGATAACTTACTTTAGAAGGCTATAAACTCTTTATAATTAGTTAGTTAGGTAGTTGTAAGGGTAAAGTGCTTTTTTTCTTTAAAGTCTATATAAATATAAAGTTAAATATAATTTAATTAAAATAGTGATAAATAAATTTATTATTAGGGGGGGTAGGAGTAGTTTCTTACTTAGGAGGCTTTATAGAGCCCTCTTTATTACTAGTATTATTAAGTTAGTTTAGATTAAAATACGTATTAGTTTAAGTAATAATAATATAAAAAGGAGATAATTAAATATACTAGTAGTAGCTTTAGTGGCTGTAGTTGTAGTTACTGTAGTAGTTGTGGTTTTTTTATTAGCTTTGTTTTTTATGTACTTTGTAGTACGCGCTGTGCGGGTAGGTTTGGTTTGCTTTTTTTTAGAAGTGTTGTTAACTATTGTGCTGTATAAACTATTAAAATACTATGTCTTAAACTAAATACTATTAATGCTTTTAAACTATATAAAGTAAAGTATTATAGTATTAAAGGTAAAATTGAGGGTATTTATACTTTATTTAGATGTTGTTGCTAGGGGAGAAAAAGAGAAGAAATTAGGGCCCTTAGAGGATTATTATTTACTTATTTTGAGCTAGGTATTGACTTAAATTTAGTTAATTAGAGGCGCTTAAGGATATTTATTAATTTCTTTTTACTTACTTTTTATTATATAAATAAAAGCGTAACTACTCTAGTAATAGTAATAAAAGTATTATAATAAGGTAAGGGTAGTATTAATAAAGTAAAGAGATTTTTATTTTATTTATTAGTTTTTTTTTTTTTACAAAATCTTTTATTTATACTCTTTTTTATTAAATATTAATATAAATATTTTTAGCTATGTGTTGGGAGGCTGTAAGTATAGTGCTTTTAGACTTTTTTTAAGTCTAGGGGGTGTGTTGTGATAGCTGAAGTTATTTGTGGTTGTGTACGTAAGTGACTACAGTCATTTGCATCGGCGGCGTCCAAAACCATGAGTCAGGTAGCTGCTAACTACGTGGTTTTTGTATGCCTAGTAGTAAAATCAACTAAATATTTAGCTATTAATACCTTAATGCGTAGGGCATGCGCTATTATAAAATTTATACTATTAAATGCGCCTAATTAAGGCGATTATAATGGTACTACTTTTATTTATGCGTATACTCTGTGTATGAAGATATTTGGGTAAAGGTGGTTTTAACTATTGACTTAGTGGTTCAGCTGGTTTGGGGAAAAAATTGAGAAAAAATCAGAAAATAATGAAACCCCTTGTAAGTGGTTTTGGAAAAAGTTAGTAAAATACAGCCCAAAATCACTAGATTATTCATACTTGAATTACTTAATGCGTAGTATGTGTATCTAGATAAAAAAGATATTACTGTAATTGCCTTAATTAAGTGTATTTAATAATATAAATTTTATGATGGCGTATACCCTGCGTACTAAGGTATTTATAGCTAAAAATTCGGTTGATTTTTGATTTTACATTAAAAGTTAGTAGTTAGTAGTAGTCCCACTTATGGTTTTGGACGCTGCCGATGTAAACGACTGTACTTACTTAAGCGGCTTACTTAAGCGACTTTGCTCTATCTCCCGCCCCTATAAAGGGGCCTTTGCTTTTACTCCGCTATATTGTAGGACTTAGAGATTAAGCTATTATCTTTACTTTGTTTTAACTACTTATACTTAGCTGCGTGATAGCTTTTATAAATTTAAAGTAATAAGTATTTTTAATTAACTTTATAAACTACTAATTATACTATTTGTATTTTTTTAAGTAGTATTTTATATAGATATTTTAATAAGTTATTATAAAAAGAATATATTATAGCTATGTATTTTTAAGTAGTGTAATTAAAGAAAAGTATTTAATAGAGTATATCTAGTAGGTTTAACCCCCTCTAGCTCTACTTTAACGCTTCCGCTTACCTGCTCTTTCTGCTGTGGCGGTAGACGTAGACGTAGACGTAGACGTACTAGCAATAACGACGATACTATTACTAATAAGCGGCGCTAAACATATCAAAACAAACCTTTACTTATACGAACCTTTAGTTAGATTACACTATGTATAGGGCCTAATAAGCCCTGGTGGTGTTTATAATTGAACAAAAAGGCACTACTGTGAGCAAGGCCTTCGTTGATTCCTCCTATTTTCTACACACCTACACACAACAACCCTTAAAGCCACAATATCTAACAAAAGGTTACCTACCCCAAGCCCTTACAACTAAAAAAATAACTATTACATAACCTTATAGTTATTAATTAACCATAAAAATAATAATAAGTACTTTATAGTTAAAGGGGTTAATAAAATTAACTTAATTTATAACTAGTATATATTCTTTAATAAAGAAAAGAAGAAGCTTACTATTACTATAATTTACTACTATTAAACTACTAGTAATAGACTTCATATAAACGTAATAATTCTTAAATTATAAAATAAAACCCTTTTAGGTATCCTATAGTCTAAAGCTAACTATAAATACTTTAACTAGCTAAAAGACGTAGCTACTAAATCCATAGTACTCTAAGTAGCTACTAATATTAGTATATTTAGTGAGACTGACAATGTTAAGGGGGATACTAATAATAGTAGGGCTAAGCGGCTAGACTAGCTATAGCTGCGCAGCTAAGGGAAGCAACGGGACGGTTTAGATTAGATTTAATAGGTTTAAAGGGACGGTCTAGGGAGGTATATAGAAGGCATTAGTAGTTTTGGCAGCGTTAATAGTGTAATTAGTAGTCGAAATTAATCAAAAACACCTATTACTTTAAATCCGTAAAAGCTGCGTTACAGTAGGTAAATTTAAGTACCGTCTGTTGTTACTAACTAACAACAAAAAAGATTAATAAGGTGGGTAGTTGGACAGCTATTTCCTAGAGCACGTAGCCCGTGGGCCGTTAGTCACTCTAAAGGGGGTCCTAATTATACTATTAATACTACTAAAACTACTAATACCTTCTATATACCCTTTATATACTTAACTATTCAGTATACTATTCTTCTAAACCTATTAAATTTAATTTAAACTAAACTATCCCTTCCCTTAACTATTAAATCCCTTTATAACTAATACGCTATTACTATACTATAATTAATTAACTTAATTAAACCGCTTTTCTCTATACTTATTAGTAAACGTTTTAATATTTAAGCCTTATTAAATATACTAGTCTCTTAACTCTAGGGGATTTATAGTTATTATTACTATTTTTATTATTTATTTAAAGTAGTATTAGTTATTTTTAAAAATAGTAAGTTTAAAATCTAATTTAGTATTAAATTAGTTAATAGGTTTAGTTTAATATTTTTTATTTAGTTTTTATTACTACTGGTATAAAGAAGGTAAAGACTAAAAATAGTAATTTAAATTTTTATACTTAAGGGTTAGGCTAGTTAGTTATTATATATATTGATAGTATTAATACTAAGCTATATAGTTATATTACTAAGCTACTTAATATTATTTTTAACTATAGAAACTGGGTTGTGGTATTTAGTATTCTATAGCTAAAGGACATTTGTATTTATAGTAGTTTTTACTATTTTATTAGACTTTTAGAAATATAAAAAATAAAAGGAATTAATAAAGGCCTTACTTATAGTAGTACCTTTTTCTTTAATTATAAACGCTACTAAGGCTTATTAGGCCCTATGGTACGTTATAGTACCTATAGTATAATCTAGCTAAAGGTTTATATAAGTAAAGGTTTATTTTAATATATTAGTTATACCCGCCGCTTATTAGTAATAGTATTATTATTATTACTATAAAAAGAGTAGGTAAGTAGAAGCGTTAAGGGCTAGAGGGGGTTAAAGCTACTAGATATACCCTATTAAATACTTCTATTTAATTATACTACTTACTAATATATAGCTATAATATATTCTTTTTAGATTAACGTATAGAAATGTCCGTATAAGACACTACTTAAAAAAACATAAGTACTAAATATATTCAAATAAACCTTTACTAATATAAACTTTCAATTAAATTATATTATATATAAAGCTTAATAAGCTATAGTAGTATTTATAATTATAAAAAAAGGTACTACTATAAATAAAGTCTTTATTAATTTATTTTATTTTTTATATTTATACTTATATATACTTTAAAGTAATAAAATAATAAAAACTACTAGAAATATAAAAGTTCTTTAATTATTAAATATTAAATACTATAACTTAATTACTATAGTTGAAAATAATATTTTTAATATTATTAAGTAGTTACTTAATTATAAATATATTACTAGTAAAGACTTTACTACTAAAGACCCCTTTTTACTCTTTTTTCTCCCTTTTAAATAACTAATAGTATATATATTATATATTTATATTTGTTTAAGTAGTATTTTATATAGATATTTCTATAAGTTAATCTAAAAAGAATATATTATAGCTATGTATTATTAATTAGTGTAATTAAATAGAAGTATTTAATAGAGTGTATTTAGTAGCTTTAACCCCCTTTAGCTCTACTTTGATAATTCTACTTATTTACTCTTTTTATAGTAATAATAATAATACTGTTACTAATAGGTAGTAATATTACAATAAACCTTTACTTATATAAACCTTTAACTCGATTATAGGTACTATAACGTATTATAGAGCCTAATAAGCCCTAGTAGCTTTTATAATTAAAGGAAAAGGTACTACTATAAGTAAGGCCTTTATTAATTCTTTTTGTTTTTTATATATATATAATAATAACCCTTAAAACTAAAAGTACCCTTTTAAATAAACTACCTACTATAATATCTAAAAGGAAGATTCGTACTAGTCCTACTTAGCTTTAAAATAAATAAAAGAATATAATTCTATAAATATTAACTAATATTAATACTACTAAAAAGCATCTTTTTACTATAAAGGTTTATATAATTAATATAAGCTTTAATTAGTACTACTAAAGTAAAAATAATAGAATAGTACTTATAATTTTAGGAGTTTTATACTATAAAACTACTAGTAATAACTACTATATAAACATAATAATATATAACTTATATATAAAGGGTAAGGCCTTTATAAAAATCCTAAATAATAAGGATAACTATAAATACTTTAACTAGCTAAAGGACGCGGCTACTAGAGTCTTATTAGCTTAAGTAGCTACTTTAGTGATATTTAATATTGGTATGTTTAGTAAGGTAATGTTAAGATAGATGCTAATAATAGTAGGGCTAAGTGGCTGAATTAGTTGTAGTTATACGGTTAAGGGAAGTAATAGAATAGCTTAGTTTAGATTTAATAGGTTTAAAGGGATAGTAGTTAGGCGTACAGAAGGTATATAAAAGGCGTTAGTAGTTTTAGTAGTATTAATAGTGTAATTAGTAGTCTATAAAATTAATTAAAAATACCTATTACTTTAAATCTATAAAAGCTGCGTTATAGTAAGTAAATTTAAGTACTATTTCTTTAGAGTATATAGCCTATAGGCTGTTAGTTATTTTAAAGGGGGTATATATATTATATATAATGTAGTAAGGCGTATTACGCCTCTTGTGGCTGGGACGGCTCTACTAGGGTCCCTGACACGCGTATATAGATCTTAAGCGCCGGGACTCTTTATAAAAGGGTCCCTTTTATAATACAACCACTTTAGACCACCTTTTAAGCCTCCTCTTATTACTATAGTTATAAGCCTAGCTCTTCTTTTTCTTTTATTTATACTCTAACTACTATAGTATATATTAAAAGGCTCTCTATAAAGCGTATTTGTGTTTATTTAACAATAGTATTAGCCTATATAACGGGTATTTAGCTTAAAAAGCTATAAGACTAGCTTATTTAGAATATATAGCTTACTTTTAAGGCTTATTAGTAGGAAGTTTAGGAATATATTAACCCTAAAGCGCCTAATACCCCTAACGTCTTTTAAAGAGGCTCACCGGCCCCGATACTCTAAAAGGCTATTAAAGTAAAAAGCACGTCCTTTTAAGTAGTATTTAAGTAATAATATTAAGTATAGGCCGCCTACCACCGCAGAAGAACGCCTAGAGAGGAGCTTATAACTACTCTAAATAACCCTAAGCCCTAGTAATAAAAAGATTTATATAAGAATAATCCTAAGGTTTAGTAGTTCTATAATAATACCCTAAAATACTACTGATAAAAGGCTATAGACTACTATATTGTTTTATAAGGATATTTTACTATATAGGTATAAGTAACGAGAATGGTTAATAAGGGATTAATAAAAGTAGTATAGAATAAGTTTATAGCTAAGGAGTGTATTAGTTTTTAGGTATTAATTTAATCTCTAAAGTACTCCCTCGCTTCTATAAAGCGTAATATACTTATAACTATTAAGAAAGAGTATATTAAGGTCCTTAAGAGCGCTTAGTATAGTAATTAGGACTCTAAAAATTAGTATATAGAGTAGTAAAGAGCCTTTTTGTGTATAAAGGCATACTGGGCGCTTAAAGTTATACTGCTGATTGGCTTAGAAGACTTCCTAACGGCTATATAGTTATAATTTACACTATTATAGACATAAATAGAGCTCTAAGTGCTTATTATAGTAATAGAGATAGGTGACTTTAAGTATATTTAGATACTTAAGGAGTATAGGAGGACTTTTATAGTAATTATATACTACAACGCTATATTAAGGGAAGGCTAAGGGGCTACTAAGTTAAGTATCTTAAGTAGGGGGGTGTTCTTAACCCTTACTAGCTACTTAGATACTATCCTTTTAGTATTAGTAGCTTAAAGTAAAAACTCTATTACCTAGGGTCCCTAACTTAGCTAAAGAACCCCTTATTAGTAGCCTAAGAATTAGGCTAGTAAATACCTATATAAGTGCCCTTATAAGTAGTAGCCTATATAATATAAATTACTTAAAGTGGCTATTAGGAGTGCTTATAAGTATTATAAAGCGCTATTCTTAATAGTAGAGTAAAAAGTAGAGATTTTAGAGTATTTAAGAGCTTTAGAATATAGTAACTTCTGTATAGCCTTTATAAAGATAGGTTAAATAGTACTAGGACGCTTTAGAGCTATAAAGGAGGGTACTTTAGATAGACTAGAGTTCCTAGGGGACGTTAAATACTAAGTAGATTCTAGGACGTACTAAATAGCCTATAGAATAACTAACTATTATACTAAATGTAGTAACGGCCTACTAGGGGCTATAGGGTCGTTAGTTAGGGTATTTAAAGCTTAAGAAGGTGGTGGTTAAAACGCTAGACTAGTTAACTATAGAATAATAGACTATAAGGACTAGGCTAAGTATAGCTAGTTAGAGGTTATAGGGTTGTTAGCCGGGGACTATAGATCTCTTTACTATATATATAGTTTATTTAGTATTATAGAGACGTTTAGGAGAGCCTCTTTAAGGTACTTATTTTCTATATATTTAGAGTAAATATTTAGCTTTAAGTAGATACTTAAAGCTGGGGGGGTGTATAGTAAAGCGTATTATACTTCTTATAGCTAGGACGGCTCTACTAGGGTCCCTAACACGCGTATATAGATCTTAAGCGCTGGGACTCTTTATACGAGGGTCCCTTTTATAATACAACTACTTTAGACCGCCTTTTGAGCCTCTTCTTGTCGCTATATATAAGTAATTTAAAAGGACCCCCTTTAGAGTAACTAATAGCTTATAAGCTATATACTTTAGAAAACTATTTAGCTACTTACTTTATTAATCCTTTTTATTATTATTAATACTTAAATTTCTTTATTATAATATAGTTTTTCTTTATATATTTAATATATTTATAGTACTACTTATAGTAAAGTAAATAAAGAAATCTACTAAATAAAGAATATTCTTAATAAAAGAATTAGTAAAAATGCGTTTTAACTAAATGTATATATTTAGTAAATTAATAAGTAAAGGATATTTTTAAAAAAATACATTATTAATATTAACCCCCTTTAGTGACTATAACGCCTAAAGTTATTATAATAACTTCTACCTACTTACTCTTATACTATAAACTATAGTATAGTAGTAGTTATAGTAGTAAACGTGGACGTAGACGTAGACGTACTAATAATAACAACAATACTATTACTAATAAGTAGTACTAAACAGCGTAACTAACGTATTAAAATAAACATTCGCCTTTGTAAACCTTTATTTAAATTACGTATAGGACTTAATAAGCCCTAGTAGCATTCACAATTAATTAAAAGGCACTACTATAAGTAAAGCTTTTATTAGTTCCTCTATCTTTTAAATACTTATATATTTAATAATCTAAAAATACTAAACGTATTATATTTAAAATACTTAACTTTATTCCTACTAGTCCCTAACTATACCTAAAGCTTATTAATATATTAATAGTATTAATCATTTTAAGTAACTATAAATAACTTATATAACTTACTATTTTATATAGTTTAGATTAACTTAACTTAGTTAAAAACTAAAAGTGCTATTTATATATAAATAAAATACGCATTATAATATTTAACCTTATATACTATTAAATAAGTAGTAATAGTATAGGTATAAATACTACTATAGTTAACTACTATAGAAGTATAAATAGCGCTCTAGAGGTTCTAAAGTTTAATAACTACTATAAATACTTTAATTAGGTAAAGAACGTAATTACTAAAGCTATAGAGTTTTAAGTAGCTACTAATATTAGTATATTTAGTAAGGCCTATATATAATACTATTAAGATAGATGCTAACAATAGTAGGGCTAAGTAACTAAACTAGCTATAGCTGTATAGCTAAAGGAAGTAAAGAGACGGTTTAAATTATATTTAATTGGTTTACAGGGATAGTAGTATTAGTAGTTTTAGAGGTATTAGTAGCGTAATTAGTAGTTTATAAAATTAATTAAATACTCTTATTACTTTAAGTCTATAGTAGCTACGTTATAGTAAGTAAATCTGTGTATTAACTATTAATGTGATGTATAGGCTGTTAGTTAGGGGGAAGGGAGAGGGGTCCTTAGTAGTAGGGTCTTTACTAACAATGTATCTATAGTTAAGTAGCTACTTAGGGATACTAAGGATATAATATAGTTCTTATAGATTTAAAGTAATAGGCATTTTTAATTAATTTTATAAACTACTAATTATACTATTAATACTATTAAAACTACTCATACCTTTTTAAACCGTCCCTTTAAACCTATTAAATTAAATTTAAATTAAACTATTCTTTCCTTTATAAACTATGCTTTAGTTAATTAAGTTAATTAAACTACTTTTTTCTATACTTATTAGTAGATGTTTTAATATATTACTAGGTTTTAGCAAATATACTAGTTTTTTAACTCTAGGAGATTTATAGTTATTAGTACTACTTTTATTACTTACTTAAAGTAGTATTAGTTATTTTTTTAAAATAATAAGTTTAAAATTTAACTTAGTATTAAATTAACTAATAAATCTAGTTTAATATTTCTTATTTAATTTCTATTACTATTAGTTTAAAAAAGTAAAGACTAAAAATAGTAATTTAAATCTTTATACTTAAGGATTAAGTTAACTAGTTATACTATATATTAATAGCATTACTACTAAGCTATAAAGCTACTTTAATATAATACTAAATATTATTCTTAACTATAGTAACTAGGTTATAGTATTTAGTATTTAGTAGCTAGGGGACCTTTATATTTATAGTAGTCTTTATTATTGTATTAGATTTTTAGATATATAAAAGATAAATAGAATTAATTACGGCCTTAGTTATAGTATTAGTACCTTTTTCTTTAATTGTAAATACTACTAAAGCTTATTAGGCCCTATATATAATTTAGTTAAAGGTTTATATAAGTAAAAATTTATTTTAATATATTAGTTACGCCGTTTAGTACTACCTATTAGTAATAGTTTTATTATTATTACTAGGAGAGTAGGTAAGTAGAAGTATTAAAGTATATATACTCTACTAAGCTCTACTTAAAACTACTTAAACTAAAGGGGGTTAAACCTACTAAATATACCCTATTAAATACTTTTATTTATTATACTACTTAATATTATATAGCTATAATATATTTTTTTAGAATTATATATAGAAATATCTATATAAAATACTAGTTAGAAAATATAAAGTAATTTAAAGGTTAAATTACTTTATTATAATTAACTACTTTTTTACCTTTTATTTAATAGTATATAAAATTACTTACTTTAATATAGTTACTATAAATTTAAAGTTATAATAGTATTTAATTAATTTTAAAGTAGACTATTAATTATACTACTAATACTAGTAACACTACTAATATTATTTATATACTTTTTAAATTATTCTTCTAAACCTATTAAATTTATTTTAAACTTTTATTTACTTTCCTTAACTATAAACCTTCTTTATAACTAATATACTATTATTATAAACTATATTACTATAGTAAGTTAACTTTATTTAAAGAATCTACTTTACTTTTATTAGTATATATCTTAATATATTATAGTTAAGCCTTAGGCTATATATTAGTTTCTAATAACTTTTCTTTTACTATTAAAGGCCTTAATAACTATAATAGTAGTACTTATTATACTACTATACTAAGCTAAGGCCTTTAAACTAAGGGTCTATACGTTAACTATTTTTATAAACTTTTTAATAAAGAGGTTATATAAAAAGTTATATATAATTTTAATTTATAAGTCTAGACTACGTTTTAGTAGTAAGTAGTATTTAAACTTAGTAATAGCTACTTATATTTTAAATAAAAGGTTTATAAAGTTAGTACTACTATTAAGGCTATTAAGGCCTATATTTTTAATAGTTTAGTTAACTTTTAAGAAGCTTTTAAAGGCTATAGTTAAAAGGCTAAAGTCTTTAAGTATTATATACTTATTAAGTTATATTATACTTAATTTATAGAATTATTAAATATAGAAATATAAAAAGTTAAAGGAATTAATTAAGACCTTACTTATAGTATTAGTGTCTTTTTCTTTAATTATAAATACTACTAAGACTTATTAAGCTTTATATATAATTTAGCTAAAGGTTTATATAAATAAAGGTTTATTTTAATATTCCTACTTATTAGTAATAGTATTATTATTATTACTAGTATGTTTCTATTTATATCTATATTTATATCTACCGCTATAGTAAAAAGAGTAAATAAGTAAAAGTATTAAAGTATATATACCCTACTAAGCTCTACTCTTAAAACTACTTAGTAGAGCTAAAGGTAGTTAAAGCTACTAAATATACTTTATTAAATACTTTTATTTAATTATAGTACTTTATAAAATATAACTAGAATTCTTTTTTAAGACCCCTTTATTAAAATATCTATATAAAATACTTTAAAAATATAAATAAAAAATAAATTCAAATTAATATATATATTTAGTAAATTAGTAAGTAAAGGTCATTAAAAAAAGAGTAAAAATATTAGTAATACTAATTCTTTTATTAGTAATAGTATTATTATTATTACTAGTATACCTATATCTATATTTATATTTACGTCTACTACTATAGTAAAAAAATTAAGTAAGTAGAAGTATTAAAGTATATATACCCTATTAAGCTTTACTTAAAACTATTTAGTAAAGCTAAAAGGGGTTAAACTTATTAAATACTACCCCCTCTAGAGTAACTAATAGCCTATGGGCTATGTACTTTAGAAAATAGCCATCTAGCTAATTACTTTATTAATCCTTTTTATTATTAATAGTACTTAAATTCACCTACTATAATACAGCTTTTATAGATTCAAAGTAATAGGTATTTTTACTTAATTTTAACTACTAATTACGCTGTTAATACCGCTAAAACTACTAACACCCTTTATACGCCTCCCTAGACCGTTCCCCTAAACCTATTAAATTTAAACTAAACCGTTCTATTACTTCCCTTAGCCGTTGTATCCTTTTATAACTAACGCGCTATTACTATATAGCTATAACTAATTTAACTACTTAGCTCTACTATTATTAGTATTCGTTTTAATATTATTATATATAGGCCTTACTAACTATACTAATATTAAATATTACTAAAGTAGCTACTTAAAATACTATAAATCTAGTAAATACGTCCTTTAGCTAGTTAAAGTATTTATAGTTAGTTTTAGACTATAAAATACTTACACGAGTTTTATTTTTTAATTTAAGAATTATTATATTTATATTAAGCCTATTACTAGTAGTTTAGTAGTAGTAAACTATAGTAATAGTAAGCTTTTTCTTTCTTTATTAAAGAATATATACTAGTTATAATTTAAGTTAATTTTATTAACCCTCTTAGCTATAAAGTACTTATTACTACTTTTATAGTTAATTAATAACTATAAAGTTATATAATAGTTATTATTTTAGTTATAAAGACTTAGGGTAAGTAACTCTTTATTAGATATTATAGCTTTAAGGGTTATTGTATATATATAAAAGATAGAAGGAATTAAGAAAGGCTTTATTTATAGTAGTGCCTTTTTCTTTAATTATAAACACTACTAGGGCTTATTACGCCCTATAGTACGTTATAGTACCTATAATCTAGCTAAAGGTTTATATAAGCGAAGGTTTGTTTTAATATCGCTGCTTATTAGTAATAGTATTATTGTTATTGCTAGTACGTCTATATCCACATCTACGTTTATATTTACTACTACGGTAGAAAGAGTAGGTAAGTGGAAGTGTTAAGAGCTAGAGGGGGTTAAACCTACTAGATATACCCTATTAAATACTTCTATTTAATTACACTACTTAAAAATATTTAGCTATAATACATTCTTTTTAAAATAACTTACTAAAATATCTATATTAAATACTACTTAAAAAAACACAAACCTATTAAATATACCCTATTAAGTACTTTTATTTAATTATACTACTTAAAAATAAATAACTATAATATATTCCTTTTAAAATAACTTATAGAAATAAATATATAAGATACTACTCTAAAAAATATAAATACTAACTCTCTTTAGTAACTATAGTACTTAAAGCTATTTTAATAACTTTTACTTATTTACTTTTATACTATAAAGTATAGTACTATAGTATAAAAGTAAGTAGGTAGAAGTTATTTTTAAGTAATAATCTTAAGTATTATAGTTACTAAAGAGGGTTAATATTAGTAACACATTTACTCTTCTTTTTAAATACTCTTTACTTTTTAACTTACTAAATATATATATTAACCTAAATATAGTTTTTACTAAATTATTTATTTTAAATACTCTCTACTTAGTAGATTTCCTTTTTACTCTACTATAAGTAGTATTATTACTATAAAGAAATATATATATAAAAGGTATTAGTAGTTTTAATAGTATTAATAGTATAATTACTAGTTTACTTTAGAATTAATTTAAAATATCTATTACTTTAAATTTATAAAAGCTAGATTATAGTAGATAGATTTAAGTTTTATAGTAAAAAATTAATAAAGTAAGTAGCTAAATAGCTATACTTAAAGTATATAGCCTATAGACTATTAATTACTATAAAGGGTATACTAGTATAAATATAAAAGTTATTTAGCTACTAAATACTAAGTACTATAATTTAGTTTTTATAGTTAAAAATAATATTTTTAATACAGTAGTATAAGTATATAGTTTAGTAATTATACTTTAAATATATAGTATAGTTTATTAGTTTAATGTTTAAGTATAAAAACCTAAGTTACGTTTTCTAAACTTGACTTTTTTTAAATTAATAATAATAGAGTTAAGATAAAAAATATTACACTAGTCTTATAGGTTATTTTAATACTAAATTACACTTTAAGCTTATTATTTTTACAAAATAACTAATACTACTTTAAGTAAAGAATTAAAATAGAAATAATAGCTATATACTCTTTAGAGTATATAAAAAAATAGTATATTAAATAAGACTTAAATAATATAATATCTATTAATATATATAGAAAAAACTACTTTAATTAAATTAACTAGCTATACTATAGTTTATAAAGAAGGGAATAGTTTAGTTTAAATTAAAGTCAATATATTTTAAGAAATAGTTTTGATAGTTAAGTATATAAAAGTATATAAAAGATATTAATAGTCTTTATAGCGTTTATAGTATAATAAGTATAATTCTAAATTAAAAATATCTATAACTTTAAATCTATAAAAGCTATATTATAATAAATAAATTTCAATACTATTAGTAATAATAAAACATAATAAAATTAGTAGTTAAATAGCTCCCTAGAGTATATAGTCTATAGACTATTAGTTACTTTAAAGAGTATTATTAAGTATAGTATAAAATAAGATTTAAAGTTATTCTTATAATACTTTAAAAATAATTTAATACTAGTTATATAAAAAGTATATAAACTATATAAAAGCTTTAAAGTATAGTCTTTACTATTAATAATAAGTAGCTTATAAGGGCCTTTTATTAGATTTTATGTATATTCGTATGTATGTAAAGCTATGCCTTAAGGGCTATTAATGCGTTTTTTACTTTAATAGTACTATAGGCCTTTAAACCCCCTAAACACAGCCACAGCCTTTAGAGCCAGCGAAATATTACTCTAGAGCAGCTATTAGCCACCTTAAATACTAAAATCCACCTATATATTATAGTATACTAGCAGCTTTAAGCTACGTAATCTAACACACCTCTCTAGTAAGGGCCTTTTAAGGACTTTATTAGATTTAATTATAAACAAAATTATGTACTAACTACACTCTAACTACTCTATAATTACTTTTGTGTAGCTTACCTCTCTAAAGCTATAATCCCTTTAAAGTCCTTATTTTAAGTAGTTCTATTATCCTTATTAAACCTTTATCTCTATAGTAAAAAGAGTAATACTATTTTTAAAGTACTTAAAAGCTATAATCCCTTTTATTTATTCTTTATTAGTAAAGTTAAGGCCCTTATAGTATTTACTTTAAAGCTTAGTATTATAAAGTACTTAAAGCTAAGCTATTTAATTTACTATATTAAGTTACTTAAAAAAGAGTTTAAAGTAGGTACTAGTAAGTAGCTTTATAAAACCGTCTACTATTAACTATACTATAGACCAATATTTAACTTTAATACAGCCTTTCTAAGCCTCTTAACGCAATTAATAGTTATAAATATTAATATAGTAAAGCTTTATATATAGTTAAACTATTTTTTTATTAATAAAATAAATTATTTATTAATTATTATATTAAATATATACACTTAGTATAGTAGCGTTAAGAGTAGGAGTAGCACTAAAAGTTTACTTATTAAGGTTTATATAAAGTATAGTTATTAAATAGTTTATAAAAATAGCCTTTTTAGCTATTTAAAAAAAAGTAAAAAGCTTAGTTTTAGTTATTAATATAGTTATAGTATTCTATTTATTAGTTTACTATTTAATAAGGCTATTAAAAAGCTTAATTATAAATACTTAAAAGCTCTTATAGTCTAGTATATTATTAGTAAAGCTAGTATTTAAAGTAATTACTAAACTATTATTAGGGCCGCTTTTTTTATAACTGAATTTAAGGCAAAGAGCGCGCTTTATAGAGAGGTATTTAATTACTTATTCTACCTCTTTAAAGTACTTAGGGCTAGAGTTATAGTTAAAGTGTATAAAACGGCTTACTATAAGGACTACGTCCAGCCTCGTTATTGTTATACTATATATAATTAAACTAATATTACTTTAGTAATAGTTAACGTCTATATATAGAGTAGAGTCTTTATAAAAGATTAACTTAAGTAATTAAATTAAAAAAGTATATAGTTACTTTATTTGTAGGCCTTACTTTTTTAAGTACTTAATAACTTTATTAATATAAATAGACTATAAAAACTAAAGGTACTTTATAGTATAGTTACGAATAACTTTAATCCCTAAGAACTATTATAAGTCTTTACTACCCTTAAGAAAGTATTACTTTTAAAGTACTTTTATAAGTAAAAGGGCCTTTTTATAGTATTTAAAAGGGAAGTATAGAACATAGTTATTAACGTAAAAAAAGAAGATAATACAGCTACGTATTTAATAGTAATTCTTACCCGCTATATACTCTAGTTTAAGTTTTTTTAAACTAACTTTTAAATAGTATTACTATAAAAGTAAAGAGTAGTATAGGCTATAGAGTACTTTATTAAGCTTAAGGATATATCCGGGCTTTTAATACTTAAAGGGTATTTATATATAAATGTTTTTATTAAGTAGAACCTATATAAATATATTTATTATATTATATTATAGAAGTTTAAAATTAAAGTAGTTTATAATAGTTATAAGTATTTAAAATAATATATTAGTAAGTATTAAAGTATAAGTATTTTACTTATCTCTTAACTACTAGTTATTATGTATAATAAGGCGCACTTTAATCTTAAGGAGTCTCCTGTACTTATTTAACTTATATATATATACTTAATAGTATTCTAGGATTTAGGAGCTATTAGTAGTGCTCTTAAGAACCTTTTTCTAAGAGTTAGTCTTATAATAGCTTTATAAATAGTTCACCTTAACTACTTATATTAAAATTATATAAAAGTAAGTTAATACTTTTAAATAAAACATAAGTAAAAGCTAGAGCTTTTGCTAGGGGGTACTAGGAGTAGGAACTTTAGTCTATAGTTAGTATAGTACTTTATATTTACTTAATAAAATTTAAGTACCTATAACCCCTCTTTATAGTTAAATTTTACTATTAAAGTATTTAATATTTATATTTTAAAATACCCTTATAATATATTAAATACTAGGGGTCCCCTCTAATGGGTTATAAGTAACTAAGTAGTTAACTTAAAAGTAGCTTTACTATAAAGTATTTTAAAATAATAATAGAGTACTAATTAAAAAGGTGGCTTTATAAAACGTTTATTTACACTAGGGCATATAAACCACTAGAGTAGCTTAGTTTATAGACTTAGCTATAAATATAGACTAGTAAGGGTTTATAGAAAAAAGGTTTTTTTTTACTAACTTAGCTATAATTTACCTTTTTAAGTATTAGTTTTTTTTAATTAGTACTTAAAAGAATAAAATAGGTGAGTTAAGAGGAGTAAGTAAGAGTTTAAAGTAAATAAAGGAGTATTTATAGTTGTGGGGTTTATTATTATTAAGGGCAGTATTACTTAAATTAAGCTTATTAAAAACATTATTAAGGGAGTTTATAAAAGGGGATACTTTATTGTTTTTTTTACTTAATAAGGACGGGTAGAGCTACGTTTAAAAGTCAGTCTTACTAGCCGCAGTAAGGCTCTTTTAAACCTATTTAATAATAACTTAAAAGTTAAAGTTATTATAGTCGTTAGTAAATAAATTTAGGTTACTGTTATAGTATTTTCTTTTATTAAATATAATATTATATATAGTAATAATCTTTTTAGTTATGGGGTTTTATATTTAATACTAATTTATAAATATATAGCTAATAAAAAAGTCTATAAAGGTACAGTTATAAAAGTAGTTAAGATGCTTTTTTTTAAGTTATATAGTAGCTATAAGGGCATACACCTTATACTTATATAATCTTAGGTACATAAGGCTTAGTTTTGTAGTTTTGTTACTATAGAGTTATTAGTAAAGTACTTTATATAGAGTCTTTTAACTAAGGGCCGCTTAAAGTGTGTAGTTATAAAGATAGGTTACTACTCTATAGATATTAGGCTATACTTTATAGAGTAGCTTACCACCTTCGCGTATTATTTAAGCCTTTATTTTAATTATAGTACTAATACACTTAGTGCTACTGTTTTAATTTTATATATATAGGGTAGATAGTTTAACGTATTTACTACGCCTCTAAAGGTTGTTTATAAGGTAGTGGTACTTTTTGATCTTACTATTGTACTTAAAAGTAAGTATTTTAATATTGTATTAGACTTTTAAAAGTAAAATAAACTTTTTAAAAACTTTAGTAAGTATTTTTATACTATAGTTATATAGGTAGTAGTTTTATAAGTACTATAAGATATAGTTAGTAAATACTAATATAAATATAAACCTACTATAGTCCTTAGTATATAGATAGAAGTTAAATATAATATACTTACTAGGGTAGATATACGTATTACTCTTCTACGGCTTACGGTTAATAATTTACTTTACTTTATTAATACTATAAGTATTGTAGCTTAAAAGGGCATTGCTAGGCGCTGTTCTAGGAGTAATAGAGATTTAAATACTGCGGGCTGATAAGGAGAGGTACTAAAGCGGTTTAGGGCTAGGGTAGCTAAGCTATTAGTACTACGTTTCCTTAGAGCCTTTTAAAAATCTTTATTTTTATTAAGAGTACTTTATTTAATAGTATAGAATATATATATACTAAATAGCCTATATAGAGTCTTTATATATAAGTACTTTATTAAAAAGCTTATTATACTTTAATACTCTTTAGCTATATATAGTTTTAATAAAGCTAAAAGGGGAGTAATTGGATTTATATAGTATAAAGTACTACTTAGGGCGCTTGTCCTACTAGTACCCGTACTTATAAAGCTAGTTATAAAAAATAAAGTTAGTTATTATAAATATATATAATATAATATTATATAAGTATAAGCTAAATTATTTACTATTAACTAATATAATATATATACTTATATTTCTGTATTCTTTAATTATAAGGGACTTAAAGCTAGTTTATAGGTAATTACTTATACTAGTTACTTAAAAGTTATTAAACTATTATTTATTTTTAAAAATATAAATAAACGCGCTATAGTTAAAGAAGTAGAAGTCCCTAAGGGGATATAGTAACGGGCCCTTATATTAAGTAGTTTAAAATACTATAAGTAAACGCTTAATACTCCCTACGTAGTAACTATATAGTTACTAACTTTAAATCTCTCTAATATACTAAATTAACTATTTATTATTTATAAAGTTCTTTTTAACTCTCTTATAATAGTAGTTAAGTAGCTTCTACTCGTTATATACACACTTTAAAAAAGTATAAAAGTAATTTTTAAAGTAGTAGTATATAAAGTATACTAAGTAAAAAGGGGCTAATAGAGTAAAAAGAGCGGAAGACACTAACAAAACTTTACTCTACAATTTCTTTAAGTTAATATTATTATATTTATAGCTACTAAAGTACTTAGAAGGGCTATAGAGAGCTGCCTTATTAATAGTAAAGGTACCTTTATTAAATTACGTAGCTTAGAGCCGCTGGTATACTATAACGTATAGGCGGATTTTAGTGTTTAAGGTGGCCAATAGCCGCTCCAGAGCAACGTTTTACCAGCTCTAAAGGCCGTAGCTGTATTTAAGGGGTTTAAAGGCCCACAGTACCGTTAAAGCAAAAAACGCGTTAAGGGCCCTTAAGGCATAGCTTTATATATATATAAATATATACAAAATCTAATAATTAAAAGTCTTATTTTACTACCCCCTTTACTATATATAATTAATTATTTTTAAACTACTCTATTAAATATAAAAATTACTATAAATATCCTTTCAACCCCTTAAAAAACTATCCTTAATAGCCTAGCTACTTAGTACCTATAGCTCTATAACTTTTAAGTACTTATAAACACTCTTAACACATAAAAAGCTCTTAATCTAACCTTTATAAATCTAAAGCCCCTCATTAGTAATACCCTACCCCGGGAGCTACACCTTAGTAACTATCTAAAGTCTATTACTTACTATAGCCCTAAGCTAAGAGCCCTTTACTCCTAAACTATAAAATTTAAAGTAAACAAGCTTACTATAAACCCTCTTCTTTAAGTACCTCTAAAAAAAAACCTTTCACTCTTATTTAAAGCAGTAAACCACTACTATACTAAAACAACAACTAACTTCTCTAAAAAGACCCTTAAATACTATATTAACTCTTTATCCCTATACTATACTATAAAAATAACGTACTAAAAATAAAAAAAACTAAAAATACTATTATTCTTTAAATATAAAGTATTATTATTAAAAAGCTTAAAATTTAGTACTACTTAAGTACTTTAAAACTAATAGTCTAAATTTAAAACCTTTATAAATACTTTAAACTTATAAAAAGTATATACCACTAACACACTAACTAGCTTTATATTAACCACCTTACTATACTCTATAATAAGTAGTTTATAATAAAAGCCACTATAACTAAATAGTTTATAATATAAGTTAACTATATATATAAAAGTTATACTATTAAACTTAAAGTAGCTTATAAAAGAAATCTATAAATCTATAAACTACTTTACTCCCTTAACTATTTACTACTTTAATCTTAAACTAAAAGCTATTATATAATAATAAGTAATAGCTAAAACAACTATAGTCTTAATAAAGTTATTACTAAAATAACTACTATAATTAAATAAATACTAAAGTCTATAGAACGTAAAAGAAGTATATAAAGTACCTTTATTATTAATAAAGTAACTCTCTATAGTCCTCTTAAGTACTTTAATAGCTATAAATATAATAATATTTACCTAAAAGAATTATAAAATAAAGCTTTATTAGCGTCTCCTACTCCCTTCACTCTATCAGCCCCTTTCTACTTAGTATACTCTATATACCACTACTTTAAAAATTACTTTTATACCTTCCTAAAGTACGTATATAATAGGTAAAAGCTACTTAACTACTACTATAAAAGAACTAAAAAGAACCTTATAAATAATAAATAACTAATCTAATACATTAAAAAGATTTAAAATTAGTAACTATATAGTTACTATATAGAGAGTATTAAGCGTTTACCTATAGCGTTTTAAACTACTTAACACAAAAGCCTATTACTATATCCCCTTAGGAACTCCTACCTCCTTAACTTTAGCGCATCTATTTATATTTTTAAAAATAAATAATAGTTTAATAACTTTTAAATAGCTAGTATAAGTAATTACCTATAAACTAACTTAAAGCCTTTTATAATTAAAGGATATAGAAATATAAATATATACGTTATATTAGTTAATAGTAAATAATCTAACTTATACTTATATAATATTACGTTATATACATCTATAGTAACTAACCTTATTTTATATAACTAGCTCTATAAGTGTGGGTACTAATAGAATAAGTACTCTAAGTAGCACTTTATACTATATAAATCTAATTACTCCCCTCTTAACTTTATTAAAACTATATATAATTAAAAAGTATTAAAGTATAATAAGCTTTTTAATAAGGCACTTATATATAAAGACTCTATATAGGCCGTTTAGTATATACATACTCTATACTATTAAACAAAGTACTCTTAATAAAAATAAAAATCTCTAAAAGGCTTTAAAAAAACGTAGCACTAGTAGCTTAGCTACCCCAGCCCTAAACTACTCTAGTACCTCTCCTTATTAGTCTATAGTATCTAAATCTCTATTACTCCTAGAATAGCACCTAGTAATACCCTTTTAAACTATAATACCTATAGTATTAATAAAGTAAAGCAAATTATTAACTATAAGTTGTGGAAAAGTAATACATATATCCACCCTAGTAAGTATATTATATTTAACTTCTACCTATATACTAAGAGCTATAGTAGGTTTATATTTATATTAGTATTTACTAACCACGTTTTAAAGTACTTATAGAACTACTACCTATATAACTATAGTACAGAAACACTTACTAAGGTCTTTAAAAAGTTTATTTTACTCTTAAAGGTCTAATATAATATTAAAATACTTACTTTTAAGTATAATAGTAAGATTAAAAAGTACTACTACCTTATAAACAACCTCTAGAGGTGTAACAAACGTATTAAACTATTTACTCCGTATATATAAAATTAAAATAGTAGTACTAAGTATATTAGTACTATAATTAAAATAAAGGCTTAAATAATATATAAAAGTAGTAAGCTACTTTATAAGGTATAGTCTAATATTTATAGAGTAGTAATCTATCTTTATAACTATACACCTTAAGTAGCCTTTAGTTAAAAGACTCTATATAAAGCACTTTACTAATAGCTCTATAGTAATAAGACTATAAAATTAAGCTTTATATACTTAAGATTATATAGGTGTAAAGTGTATATCCTTATAGCCACTGTATAGTTTAAAAAGAAGTGTTTTAACTACCTTTATAGCTATACCTTTATAGGCTTCTTTATTAACTATATATTTATAAATTAGTATTAAATATAGAACTCTATAACTAGGAAGATTATTACTATATATAACGTTATATTTAATAAAAAAGAATACTATAATAATAACCTAAATTTACTTATTAATAACTATAATAACCTTAACTTTTAAACTATTACTAAGTAAGTTTAAAAGAGCCTTACTATAACTAATAAAACTAACTCTTAAACGTAGCTCTACCTATTCTTACTAAATAAAAAAAATAATAAAGTATACCCTTTTATAAACTCCTTTAATAACGTTTCTAATAAACTTAACTTAAGTAATACTACCCTTAATAATAATAAACCCCGTAACTATAAATACTCCTTTACTTACTTTAAACTCCTACTTACCCCTCTTAACTTATCTGTTTTATTCTTTTAAATACTAATTAAAAAAAACTAATACTTAAAGAGGCGGATTATAGCTAAGTTAGTAAATAAAAACCTTTTTTTTATAAACCCTTACTAGTTTATATTCACAACTAAGCCTATAAACTAAGCCGCTCTAGTAGCTTATATACTCTAGTGTAAATAAACGTTTTATAAAGCCACTTTCTTAACTAGTACTCTATTATTATTTTAAAATACTTTATAATAAAACTACTTTTAAACTAACTACCTAGTTACTTATAACCTATTAAAGGGGACCCCTAGTATTTAATATACTATAAGGGCGTTTTAAAATATAGATATTAAATACTTTAATAGCGAGATTTAGCTGTAGGGAGGGGTCGTAGGTACTTAGATTTTATTAAGCAAGCACAAAGCACTATACTAACTATAGACTAAAGTTCCTACTCCTAGTACCCCCTAGTAAAAGCTCCAGCCCCTACTTATATTTTATTTAAAAGTATTAACTTACCCTTATATAATTTTAATATAAATAACTAAAGTAAACTATTTATAAAGTTATTATAAAACTAACTTTTAAAAAGAAGTTTTTAAAAGTACTACTAATAGCTCTTAAATTCTAGAATACTATTAAGTATATATATATAAGTTAAATAAATATAAAAGGCTCCTTAAGATTAAAGCACGCCTTGTTATATATAGTAACTAGTAACTAAAAAATAAGTAAGATACCTATACTTTAATACTTACTAGTATATCGTTTTAAATACTTATAGCCGTTATAAACTACTTTAATCTTAAGCTTTTATAATATAATATAGTAAACGTATTTATATAAATTCTACTTAATAAAAACATTTATATATAAATACCCTCTAAGTATTAAAAGCCTAAGTATATTCTTAAATTTAATAAAGTACTTTATAGCTTATACTACTCTTTACTCCTATAGTAATACTATTTAAAAGCTGGTTTAAAAAAGTTTAAGTTAAAGTATATAGTGGATAAGAATTATTATTAAATATACAGCTATATTATCTTTTTTTTTTATATTAATAACTATATTCTATACTTCCCCTTTAAATACTATAAAAAGGCCCTTTTACTTATAAAAGTACTTTAAAAGTAATACTTTTTTAAAAGCAGCAAAAACTTATAATAGTTCCTAAAAATCAAAGTTATCCACAACTATACTATAAAGTACCTTTAACTTTTATAATCTATTTATATTAATAAAGTTATTAAGTACTTAAAAAAGTAAAGCCTATAAGTAAAGTAACTATATACTTCTCTAATTTAATTACTTAAACTACTCTTATATAAGGGCTCTATTCTATATATAAACGTTAACTATTACTAAGGTAACGTTAGTTTAATTATATACAGTGCAATAATAATAAGGCTGGATATAGCCCTCGTAGCAAGCCGTTTTACGCACTTTAACCACAACCCCAGCCCTAAGTACCTTAAAAAGGTAGAATAAGTAATTAAATACCTCTTTATAAAGTATACTCTTTACCTTAAATTTAACTATAAAAAAAGCAGCCCTAATAATAGTTTAATAATTACTTTAAATACTAGCTTTACTAATAATATACTAGACTACAAAAGCTCTTAAGTATTTATAATTAAGCTTTTTAGTAGCTTTATTAAGTAGTAAGTTAATAAATAGAATACTATAACTACGTTAATAACTAAGGCTAAGCTTTTTACTTTTTTTTAAGTAGCTAAAAAGGCTATCTTTATAAGCTATTTAATAACTGCACTTTACATAGACCTTAGTAAATAGACTTTTAGTACTACTCCTACTCTTAATACTAATATACTAAGTATATATATTTAATATAATAATTAATAAATAATCTATTTTATTAATAAAGAAATAGTCTAACTATGTATAAAGCTTTACTATATTAATATCCATAACTACTAACTACGTTAAAAAACTCAAAAAAGCTGTATTAAAGTTAAATATTAATCTATAGTATAGTTAATAACAAATGGCCTTATAAAGCTACTTACTAGTACTTACTTTAAACTCTTTCTTAAATAACTTAATATAGTAAATTAAATAGCTTAGCTTTAAGTACTTTATAATACTAAACTTTAAAGTAAATACTATAAGGGCCTTAACTTTATTAATAAGGAATAAATAAAAGGAATTATAACTCTTAAGTACTCTAAAAATAGTATTATTCTTTCTACTATAGAGATAAAGGTTTAATAAGGATAATAGAACTACTTAAAATAAGGACTTTAAAGGAATTATAGTTCTAAAAAGGCGAGCTATGTAAAAGTAATTATAAAGTAGTTAAAGTACAGTTAGTACGTAATTTTATTTATAATTAAATCTAATAAGGCCCTTAAAAGGCCCTTACTAGGGAGGCGTATTAAATTATATAGCTTAAAGCTACTAGTATACTATAACGTATAAGTGGATTTTAGTATTTAAAGTAGCTAATAGCTGCTCTAAAGTAACGTTTTACCGGCTTTAAAGGCTATAGCTATATTTAGGGGGTTTAAAGGCCTATAGCGCCGTTAAAGTAAAAAACGCGTTAAGGGCCCTTAAGGCATAGCTTTATATATATATAAATATACACAAAATCTAATAACCTTATATACTTTTTCTACGTTTTATAGACTCTAGTATCTATTTAATTATAGTAGTTATTTTAATAATAGCTTTATTAAAACTATAATTATCCTAGTTATTACCTATTATTATATAATAACTCTTAGTTTAAAATTAAAGTAGTAAGTAGTTAAAGGAGTAAAGTAGTTTATAAATTTATAAGTCTTTTTTATAAGCTACTTTAAGCCTAATAGTATAGTCCTTATATATATTATTAACCTATATTATAAACTATTCTACTATAGTAGTTCTTATTATAAGCTACTTATTATAGAGTATAGTAAAATAGTTAATATATAACTAGTTAAAATACTAGTAGTATATACTTTTTATAAGTCTAAAGTATTTATAGAGGTTTTAAATCTAAACTATTAGCCCTAAAGTACTTAAGTAGTACTAGATCCTAAGCTTTTTAATAATAGTACTCTATATTTAAAAAATAATAGTATTTTTAGCCTTTTTTTACTCTTAGTATATTACTTTTATAGTATAGTATAGGGACAAAGAGTTAACGTAGTACTTAAGGGCCTTTTTAAAGAAGTTAGTTATTATCTTAGTATAGTAGTAGTCTACTACTCTAAACAAAAGCAGAAGGTTCTCTTCTAAAGGCACTTAAAAAAGAGGGTTTATAGTAAGCTTATTTATTCTAAATTCTATAGTTTAAAAATAAAAGGCTCTTAACTTAGGGCTATAGTAAGTAATAAACTTTAAGTAGTTACTAAAGCGTAGCTCCTAGGGTAGGGTATTACTAATAAGGGGCTTTAGATTTATAGAGGTTAGGTTAAATACTTTTTATATATTAAGGGTATTTATAAGTACTTAAAAGTTATAGAACTATAGATACTAAATAACTAGGCTATTAAAAATAGTTTTTTAAGGAATTAAAAGGACGTTTATAGTAATTTTTATATTTAATAAAGCAGTTTAGAAATAATTAATTATATATAGTAGAGGGGGTAGTAGAATAAGACTCTTAATTGTTAGATTTCGCGTATATTTATATATATATAAAGCTATACCTTAAGGGCTATTAACGCATTTTTCGCTTTGACGGCGCTGTGGGCCTTCGAACCCCCTGAACGCAGCCACGGCCTTCGGAGCCGGCGAAACGTTGCTCCAGAGCGGCCATCAGCCACCTCAAACGCCGAAATCCGCCCATACGTCGTAGTATGCCAGCGGCTCTAAGCCACGTAATCTGACACCTTTCTATCTACTCTTCTCAATCTATACACTAACGATTAATCAAAGAGCAAGGGTTAGTATAGAGTCGGCAGTCCTTCTTAGAGGCCCTGTGGATAGCTTCAGCTCTCGCCTCGACATTCGGGGATGACGCAGAGTTGCTGACCAGTCGAGGGCATGCTCCAAAGACAAGCAGCGTGGGCACGAGGCCGTTTGGGGCCGGCAGTGCCGTTGAATACATGGACGGCAGCTTGGAACGCGGCCTCGCGGCTTACTGACGGATCTTCGCGGGTGTGAATACCGCATGCCCACCGAAGGACCGCGTAGTATCGTCCAACCTTGCCGATTGCGCAGTTAGCCTCGACTAGCATCTTTCTCAGCTCGATCGCCATGTCCTTGGCGGGTCCATGAATTTCGGAAGACCTGAAGCTGGCCCCGGCGTCTGTAACGATAACGTCGGGAGGTCCCTGGTACGCTTCGGTCGAGCCCATCTTGAGCGTCTCCCATACCACCTGCGGACACGTTTGGGAGGAACCTCGCGGCGCTGAGGCCGGCTGCCGGGTTGGCGACGTGCAAAGAGGGCTGGCTACCCAAGTACATGATGTCCATAGCGACGTCGTAGTTGGGGGAGATAGTACTGCATCACAGTGAACATCACAGAGAGCAAACAGTAACGGTCCAAGAACCAAACTAATAAAACCAATATTCTACAATTAAGGAAGATGTTGGTGCGGAGTGTAAATCGAAAGCGAGAGCTGGCTCTGGCATGGAGCTGGGAACGCTTGCAGATCTTCGTCAGAGTCTCAAACGCTTTGGTTTTGATGGGGTGTGTGGAGGCGGTTGACAGAGGGATGCCCAACAAGACGATGTAGACGTCGCAGCCCGACGCCTGAGAGGTGCCAATCAGCCATGGCTCTCTCGCGGTCATAGAGCAACCATCCGTGGCCCCATCTGCGGACGATCGGCGCAAAGGCATCGCCCTTTCCGAGCACGTCGTGGACGTTATCGAAAACGATGCCGAGTCAATCCGTATCGGAGGAAGGGTGTGTCCGGGCATGACGCGGAAGACGACGTCTCCAGACTGCGAGGGGACAGTCGCTACCCCGAGCAAGACGATGGGGTTGCCGTCGCCGAAGCGGATCGTGACCTTGCCGGCTTGTTCGATATCGAGCTCTAGGCTCGGCGTTATCGTCTCCTCGAAGAATTGATTGTGGCCGGCCGTCGAGTGGGGGCGCGGGATGCTGCCCGTGCGGCGAGGGTGTCCGATCATCTTGGGGCCGTTGACGACGTCAAGTACGCCGTGTGGGAGGTCCCTGACGGGGGAGGCGGCGTTGGATCTTCGTCGCCACCAGGAGGGGCAGAACCCGTTGATTCGGCTGCTGATGCGCCGTCCAGGTCCGACTCGATGCCTTCGTAGTCAAGGAGGTATTCCTCAACGGTGACATCGTGGCAGCAAGCCGCTTGACGCCCGCCCGTGGAGTGCATCGTTGACCTACATCCCGCCTTTTGGCACACGTAGCACTTCTTGCTCTCGAACGGTCGGTCAGGGCCTCGAGGGTCTCGATCTCGGTGTTTGCTGCCGTCCGCCTGAGGGTTGCCACGCGGCTTCGTCGGCGCCGCGCCTGCACGTACGGTCAGTAACGTAGCTCTCCTGGGTGTTGCTAGCCTCGTTTGGGTATTAAGGAGGCTTCTCGTTTAGCCTATTAGTTAGTGACCAAGGAGTACAGCTTCGCGATGAGGCTGTTGAGTGTTGGTGGTGGGCCGAACGAGCAGGAGCTGCATTCGTGGGTGCCCTGGCACGCGTTGACCAGCTGGAGGCGTAGGGCTTCCTCGGAGAGGTGGTGTGGACGAGCTGGCCGAGGATGTCGATCTTGGGTTTGCCCGGGTTATCGCGGGAGTCGCGGAGAAGGGAGGTCCGTTGTCACTCGGTGAGTCGTGTCTCTTCGCTCTCGATATGGCCGCGGATGCGGGAGGCCGTGGTGTTGTAATCGAGCGGGCCGTCTTGCGCATCGCAGAGGCGGGTGAAGCGCGGTCGTTGACGGAGATGGCGCCCGCGTACTGCGTCCGAGGGGTTCCGGCGAGCTGCCGACGTTGACGGAAGACTCGGCGCTTCGTCTCGAGCACGTCATACTGGCCGCCGCCGTACTTCATGCGGTCGTCGAAGAGCGAGGCCCGTCAGTGCCTCGGGAGGTGGCATCGTGCTTGGCAGCGGATCGCGGAAGGCATCGCCGCGGCACACTGGGAGCGTTCCTGAGAACGATCGGATTGGAGAGGGAAATGGGGAGGGGACTACGACGCGGCGAAGTCGTTTCGATGGTGCTGCGAGCACGTCGGGGAGGATGACGGGCGAGGGACGACAAACGACCGACTGGGAGTCTTCGTCATCGTCGTTGAACGCCGTGCTCGGCTGACTGGTGCGCTCCTGGGATACCAGATGATGTGGTTTGGGGAGCGGAGGAGGAATATATCGGCGTGCTCTCCAGAGCAAGTAACTTGGTGCGTCGCCGAGCGGGTAACCGCCAGTGGAGGTAGGCAGGCAGAGGAAGGAGCAAGCAGTCGAAAAGGCAATATGGGGGGGTTCATTGTTGCGATGGTCGGATGGGTCTTCTTGCCGATGCTTGCGGGGCGTGGCTGCGTCGCACTCGACCGCTCTTTTCGTCGCGGTAATCTCGATCCGCTGCGGTTGTTGTTGTCGATGCCGGGGGTCGGGTTCATCGGCGGAACGAATGGCTCGTGAATACTTTGCCGCCGCGGAGCAGCGGGGAGGAGGAGCTGTCGAGGGACTCGGGGTGAGTCCGGGGGGCGAGGGGGAGGTCTTCGTGGCGATGCCCCGAGGTCTGCTGGGAAACGACGGATGGTCTGGAGTCCTCGCGTCGCGACGTGCCAAGGTGATCCGTCTGTCGAAATGGCACATGTGATGCCTGCTCTCTGCAGCAAGCATCCATCGTCTCGCCGGTCGTGGTTGGTCTCGGCACCTGCGAGGAACACCCCGCACCTGCGTCCGGCTTCAGAGCCTGTGCCAGAGCGACGGAGCTGTGGCCGTCAGCGTCAGGTACGTGCTGGCGCTGGGCAGGTGTCCCCTCAGCGATACGAACAGGTAATTTGCTTACATAAGGGCGAGACGCCCAACACGGTAGGTACATCTCAAAGGTGGCGCGGAAGGCTGACATAATCAGTCCTCCCGCAGGTCGGGACGTCATGGCATTTTCTTTGGGGGCTACTTCAGCCCTGTACACTGCCCCTACAGAGCGCAGGTGCTGCTGTGCAGTGCGACCTCACATTCTACCACCCCGCACGCAGCTACCTCGCGACCTCGCATGACAACTGCGAGCTCGCCCACAGCTACCTCGCAACCTCGCAACCTCGCACGCAGCTACCTCGCAACCTCGCAACCTCGCACGCAGCTACCTCGCACGCAGCTACCTCGCACGCAGCTACCTCGCACGCAGCTACAACCTCGCAACCTCGAACCTCGAACCTCGAACCTCGCGACCTCTCATATATCTGCGCGCACCGCACCGACTGCCAACGAGCCAAGGTGGAGGCGGAGAATACATGCTTGGGTCCCAGTGTCGCTGCACACCTACCTAGTGACACCCCATGAGGCTGCCGGTTCATTTCACCAAGTCCAGCAGCCGCGAAAAGGGCGGGCAAGGTCTACTCCCACATGGGCGCTGGGTGGGGAGAGCACCGTCGTAGGGGCCACGCCCACCGCCCACCAAGCCACCTGTCTAGGTACCTAGTACTTGTGCCCAGGTGTCCCAGGCGGCCCGCTACAGCACACACTATGACTTCTGGGCTGGATTGGGTTGCAGTGGAGCTCGAGGGTTCCTGCCCGCCATGGTCGTGACCCTCCCCAATGGTTACCCTGACGCATGCACGGGAAGGAGGCCCCCAGTAGATCGCCGTACCGCCTGCACTTCGTGATCCCCGAGCAAATCGGCAGTGCCCCTCCGTCCCCCAGAAGTCAGGCACTTGCTAGTGTACTTGGCAGCCGCGCCCACGTCTGGACTCTTGAGTGCGGGACATCTGCCCCTCCTTCCCCGAGGAGACAGACCGCCACCACATGGCCACGACGCACGACACCGCTAATTGCATACCTACCGTAGTGCGGGGAAGAAGGATCTTGCCCACCACGATCGTCACCCCAACAATCTTGCCGACCACGATTCCTACCCTGACGATCATGGAGTATGTAATTCACTTGATGAAATAGACGGCGGAATGCAGGGTTTGGCTTTGCACGACATCTGCTTGGTCGCGGGCGCGTCTGGCCCATCCACAACACCGAAGCGCTGCGCAGAGGACTGGGCCTTTTGGCGTGGGTCTGGGACACCTAACTCTTCAGTGCGGGACGCCTGGGACGTGGGCATGGATGGGGGGCATCTGGGCCTGAAGTGTCTGGATGGGGGGCCGTCAGGGGCAAGGTCGGACTTTTAGCGCTGGAAACTCTGACCTTGCCCCTGAACAGCTGCCCTGAAGGCATTAGGCGGTTCAAAGTACGCAGCTCTGCTGAGTCAGCGCGGTGTGTACCGTGCGCAGTAGGCACTAGCTGCTGGGACAGCTGTTCAGGGGCAAGCCCAGACTTTCAAGCGCTAAAAGTCCGACCTTGCCCCTGAAGGCATTGCACAGCTCTACTGACTCAGCGCAGTGTGCGCTGTGTGGGATGGGCCCTGATTGTGGGGGCAGCTGTTCAGCGGCAAGCTTATACTTTTGGTGCTGGAAACCCTGCGCATCTAGGAATCCACGCATCTAGGAATGCGCATCTGGGATCTGCCACATGGGCATCTACCCAGGCAGCATCTCAGCATCTGGGCATCTGGGTGGTTTAGTGGCGTGGGTGGGCAACATCCGCCCAGATGGGCACGCGTGACTAATCCTCCCAAAGCGTAGAGGGGCTGATGTCGAACACCCAGAGTCATGGGAGTTGCACAGTGACGTCAGGGTGTGCAGGAATCGAGTGCCTCCTTCTCGGGTCGGCCCTTGACGATCGGTGGGGTCCTGGGGTGCCTCCCCTAGGGCGGCACGCGGAGTCCACGTTCACGTCCCAGGGTAGGTGCGCAGGCGCGTCCACTGGCAGCTGCCAGTCCAGTGTCTTTGGGTAGGTACCCAAGTATCTTCCCGTTCGCTGCTCGCATCCACGCACCTCCCTGCCCACCTACCTACTTACGTCGCGCGTGGCAGGCACGTACGTACCCCTGGCCGTGGACGGATGCTGCAGATTGCAGACTGCACACTGCAGTGTCCTTCCTACCTTCCTCGTGGAGTCGTACCTGCCTAGTGCCTAGGTACCTGCGTGCCACCCCGCCCTTGGCGCAGCAGCCCCGCCGCCTGGACCTTACACTACTCAGTACTCACTAGGTAGGTACCTACCTAGTGCCTCGAGCTCCGTACCTGGTAGCCTGTGGACGCGTTAGGTACGCTACGGTACCTACCCCGCCTTCCCCCCTCCACGGCACCTTCCCCCCTCCATGGCACCCCCCTTCCACGGCACCTTCCCCAGCTGCTCGCCCACTGCTGTCTCCCACGCCCTCGGCGCGCCCCCACCACCACCAGGCTCTTGTCTGCGGCTGCTTCCTACCCCAACAAACCTCCCAGGACAACAAACAATCACCTCCCCGACCAACGCCACGTCCTCGACAGCCGCTAGCGGTGTCCGGAATCCATCTGTTTCCTACAGCCTTGCGTTCATCCATCAGTCCCTACCCAGTTTCGGCGTTTCGTCTTCTTTTGTTTTGGTACGTATGTGTTCTCGTTTCTTGGCGGTTACCACCATGTCTCGATCCTCCCGCCCTGTCTCCGTCCCGCCTTCGATCCACGAGCACGAGCACGAGGACGAGGCAAGCGAAGACGACTCCAAACCCGACCCCAAGCCCCGCGACCACAAAGAGGACCAGGATTCCAGAGGTGCGCGCGCCGAATCCTCCGTGCCTTGCGCACCTCGGCTCTCTTCTCGCTCCCCCCCTCCCCAGCAAAAGCACTGCTCGGACTCGGGCCCCACGGACGGTCACACCCGCCTCGACCTCCCGCACAGTTTCCACAACGGCATTCTCCAGCCCAACAAGGCGCTGCCCATGAAGCCGCTAGCGCCGGCGAGACATCGACAACCTCTGCAAGCTCGTCGACTTGGAGTCGCTTGGTGCCCTCGCGAAGCGCCTGGGCCGCATTTTCGTCGATTACAACAACACCCACACCCATACCCAGATCCTGAGTCGCCTGCCGAAGCCTCTGCAAGACGTCATGAGCAGCATGCCGACCCCGGGAAAGCGCACTCTCTACGATTCGATCGCGGAGAACTGGCGAACCGCGCCGGACCTGCTCCGCCAGACCTTCGACAACACCGACAGTGAACGATTCTTGCGTGGCCTACGTAAAATGTCGACGAAATACCCCATGGACCCCGCAGTGTCTGCGCTGAAGGAAGCCAGTCAAAGACGCAGGCATGGAGATGCCGGAGCCCGCATCTCCAAATCCTCGCTATGGGTACCCTCCGACATCGTGTCAGCTCAGGCCTCCCTCGACCAATCTGGTCTCCGAGGCAATGCTTCCGCGTCAAACGGGCCTCGTTCACCCTCTGACGACGGTCGTGGCTTTGCCTCGCCTGGCCCTTCCTCACCAAGAATGCCCGACACACCCCGGACGCCCGTTGGACCGATCGACCCATCCGCGAAAACCGCGACAGCCTCGTCGTCAAAACCAGACTTTCCCTTCGCGGCCCTGCCAGCCAAGCAAACCTCGTCGTCCACGCCGGCTCTTCCCGCCAGGCGAGCCTCGTCGTCAAAACCAGACTTTCCCTCCGCGGCCCTGCCAGCCAAGCCATCCGCCCTGTCTAGGCCAGATACACCCGCGAAGCCGGTCGTCTCGGTAAGACCAGCCGCGGCTGAGACTTCAGCTACCCCGGCCATTCTTGCTTCGCCCAGCGGTTTGGGTGGTACCAGCCCAGCCCCAGCGCCCAAGCCCTCCGGTGTGCATGCCATTCTCGCCACGTCGAGCGCCGCCGACTTCACCGTTCCCATCACGCCTGCTGCCTCTGCGGACGTGCCCGCCGTTGCCGAACCGGCAGCGTTTTCCTCGCCCACCACGGCCCCCGTCTTCAACACCACTGGCTCGCGCCGCAGCCGCAGGCAGACAGCATTCTGGGGCATGTCACAAGGCGGAACACACGCTCTGTCCCCGACCGGCCCCGGAACACCAGACATCGAGACGGGTCGCGCCCATGAAGCCCCCTCGCCGGATCACGACAGGTCTTCCGCGATGCTCATAACCCCCTCCAGCCCCGACTTGGGCAGAATTGTGAGAGGAGCCAACGACTTGGCCGCCAGCCCTCCTATCCCTCCCATCCCCGATGAAGGTGCTTTATTCGATCCGGACGTCACCATGGCCCAAAGCGACGACAAGGAGTTGGTAAGTGAGCAGGAGTGCGAGCAGGAGTCCCGCATCTTTGTCAACCCAAAGGACGTCGACAGCTTGGCGCCGGGGCTCCAGCTCAAAGATAACGCTCTCAACCTGTGCCTGTCCCTGGTTGTCGGAGCTCTCCCTCGCGGCGAACTCGGCCTTATCCCATCGTTGTGGTCGGTCGCATCCAACATGAGAAGGCACATAGAGCCCACCACCCCTGCTAAGGGATATCTCGCGCCTCTGCATCTCGTACAGGCAGGCCATTGGGTTCTTCTACACGTCAGCACTGATGGAGAGACTGTAAGCGTCTTCGATTCAGCCAAAAGCACCCAGAACAAGCGCCAGGCGGATATCCACTCTTATATCAAGGAGCTGGCGTCAAAGCACCTGCACGCCCAGATGAACCCCGACCCGACCGTCGAGTTTCTCACCACCGCCCAGCAGAACAACGGAACGGACTGCGGAGTCTTTGTGGTTACCAACGCCATCAGAATCGCCACAGCCAGCAGTCACGCCTCTCTGACAAACGGCATCAACAGTATCCTCTAGAGGCAGATACTAGCCGCTCTCGTCAAGCCCTTGCTCCCCGGGGGCCAGGCCACACCGGTCCAGGCGTGGGACCTGTACAAAGAGTGTGATGACTTGAACGTGGAGGCTGACCCGGAGGCTGATACTGAGCTGTGGCCAAGGAAAGGATCAAGGACGAACAGGGCTCGCGTCAATGCGGCCCAGGCGGCCCTCCGGGCCTACATGCAACGCGTCCAAGTCCTCACCATCGACAAAATCAAGCGGAGCTTATCAAAGCTAGGCGTCTACAAAAGAGAGCTCCAAGACGCCCTCGACCATGTCGAGAGCCTGCAAACGTCAGCGGACGGCGACGCAACCACACGTGCCAGCCTCACGAAAGAAATCGAATCGCGAAGGAACATCGTCAAGGGCTTGGAAGGCCTGCCGCACCGGACACCGGAAGAATGCGCATTCTTCAGCAGCCAGAAAGAACTTCTTCACAAAGCGGATCGCCGCTTGCTGGACATCACAAGGTCGGCTACAGCATGGACGCGGGCTAAGGCGGAGCTCCACGCAGAGCTTAATAGTTTGGAGGAACGAATCAAGGTTCTCGAGGAGGAGCGAGACAAGGAGGTTTAAGGGCGTGTTTGTCTGTTAGTACTGCTACACGTTGCCCCAGACAGTGTTAAGCATTGATATGTAGACGAATTAACATGCACGTTGCAGCATGCCGTGTACAGTGTTGGTTTGCTCCGTGACAAGTATGGGTTTGTCTTGGCCGATGGAACTGTCGACGCGGGCAGCTAAGGCCGAAGCGTCTACTACCGGGCTGAGTCTTGTGTTCCTTCATCTTTGTCTACCGGCTGCTAACGCAAACCAGGAAGCATAATCTGCGATCGCGACTCATCGTCGCGGGAGGGAAGAAAGCCCTCAGTTGTAGCGGCTGAGATGCATGCCTGAGAAGTCGCCGAGTGATCCAGAGCATCGGTTCCGAGTTACGCTTACTACACGAACCTGAACTCGGCATACCGTGGCGAGCCCAAGAGGCTACGACGAGAACGGAAGTACGTCACCTCCTCGCTGCCGTCGACCACCATGGAAACCGATGTTTTGGGCCATCAGCCTGTCCTGGGAAGAAGACACACGTGTGTGTCCATATATGAGTCCCGTCAGAGTCGGCGAGGTACGCTTGTGAAGGCCGGCCGTCTAGCTGGAGGAGGCGCCCCTCAGGCAACCCATTTGACAATCAGTTCTTGTTGCGACCTCGCGACACCACAATCACGACTTCAGACGTCGTCGTCGCCCCCACCTACCTTACGACCCTGCGACCATTCCCCCTCCCTCTCCCGAACATGTCTCCAACCCTCCCTCGGACACTGCTCGAGGCCACTTCGACATTCCGCCCCCTCCTACTGCGCGACTACAGAGTTTTATTCCAAAATACTCCCAATACCGACCTACCCGTTCCGCCTGCTGCAGGCACTGCGCAATCGATCCGAGTGAGTCGGAGATGTCATCGTTTATTCGAGGCGCCAGCGACACCCGGCTTCCGTCAGACTCATCGCCCAGCGCCATACACATCCCTTCCGTCATGAGAAGGGACCGACGTGTCAAAGTTCACCGGCGCTAATCCGCTGTACGACCGATTACGCCCCTACTAAGGCTGCGGCTCAGGAGGAACGTCCGTGTAGGCGCTGTTACTAGCCCAACGATTCCTCGTTCGCTTTTGGCGCGATTAGGATCCGAGGTCGAGGCGAACCTCGGAGTGCATATCCCTCTTGCCATCCACCCCGCAGCGAAAACATCAAGCCCATCATCGTCGACTACGCACCACGCATTCAACGCACCGTCGTTCGCCTCGGTTCTTCTCTCATTCCTATCCCCCTCCACCAGAACTTGACGCTATGACTATGTATAGCTTCAGCAAATACGCCTGTGACTAGAGGCCGAGGTCTTTAGGAGCTATGTGGCGCTGACTTGGACCTCTGGCCCTTCGCAGCATTCAGGCACATGAACGTGAAGCGCTGTCTCTTTTCGCCAGGGACCACCTGCTCGACATCGGAATATGCATCAGCCTCTCCAACGATGGCATCCACACACGGCTTCGCGAGACCGTGACCGCTGACTGCTCCCGCTTTTGGAGTTCGAAAGACGTCAAGGAGCGGCGCCGAGAGTTTAGCGATAGCTGCAGCGACGGCAGCTTCGTCGTCGACATCACCAACCAATGAAAACGCTGACGTCCTCGATGACCTCATCCATCGCCGGCACAATGTGCCGTTGCCAACGCGCCCCCGCATCGCGCAAGACTCTCCCAGAGGGCGGCTCCTCGGAGACTATGTCACCTCAACCGATCCGGCAAGAGACCGCCCAGGAGGAGCACAAGTCCCCACGCGTGAGGACCCAGCCAAAAGATATCAACAACAGCTTCACCGCGGTGCCCGTCGGCCCTCCGACGCCGAACATACTCGCCGATCTCGCAAAGCTCAGCAACCGCATCGAGTGCAGTAGCGACCAGTTTGAGCCGATCAATACCAGACTCTGCAGTTTTCAGCGAACCTGCCAGCGAGTGGGCATCAACCAATCCCAAGCAGCCACCACCTTCCCTGTTATGCTACGAGATCAAGCGCAGTCCTACCACTATGTCTCCCTCGCTGCGTCAAGCAGATCAAGGGGCACTTCGAGACACGTCAGGCGCGTCAACAGTGCTTCCTCGAGTGGTAACAGCTGGATCCTCTCGAGGAGATTCGCAACAATCACGGCAAGACAAGCGTTAAGTGTTTCAATGGTCTCAACGCGAAGCCCCTAAAAGTATAACCCGTGCTCGACGCCAACCCCCAAGGCGACGTAGCCCTGCGTAACCAGCTCCTGACCCTAACCGTCTGCCGCAGCACCTCGGACGTCAGGATCTCCCTCATGAGGCCTGGCGAGTCCATACACGGCAGCAGTGGCGACCTCGTACGGCCGCCGGCCTCGCAGACAACGCGTCGCACATGCCACAGAGCCCCCCAACTCTGGTGCCGCAGCCTTCCTTACTGACCGCAAATTCAACGGTAACGACACCCGCAACCCCTTCCGGAAAAGCCGCGGCAACCGTCGAGGTCGCAGTCGGTCCGCACCTTTCAACCAAAGGAGCCGGAAGTGCAATGTCTGCGGCGAGATTGGATGCTGGTCAACAAGGCACAGCTCACAAGAACGCAAGGCTACGAACTGATGCTACAAGACCTCACAGTGTGTTCAGGATCAAACCGTTGACGGATATAACCTCTTTCTCTCGCAGTGCGAAGGCGTTGACCCCTCACTTGAGTAATCCAACGCTACCTCCGAAGCCGAGACGTTCCCCAAGGACGCAGAAGAGGCCTTCGAGGCCGAGAGGGAAGCAATCAGTTTTGGCAAGGCAAGCTTCCCCTTGACGGCACTTGCGTACATGAGCCGTTATTCGTCAAGCATCTCCCGCGGTAGCATATCGGGTTCGGATGACGCGAAGCTCTCAATGGCAGGCCACGGCCAGTACCTCGTGCTGAAGAAGAAGTTCCACCCCAGCCTCGAGATCAAAACAACAAGAACTAGCTGCGTAATGATCCTGTTTGGCGACGGGGACCTAGTTACTTCACTCGGTTCCGTTGACGCCCCCCTGCCACCTGACGGATGCTAAACTCCAGCGGCTGCATTGTCGGTTTGGCCACCGCCGCTTTCAAAGCCATCAGCGAGGTTTCCGATACGCAGGCCTGACGTACTGGTCCTGATCCGTCCATTTCATCTAATGCCACTTCTCCATCTGGATAGCGAACGCGATCCGCAAGGCCACCGCAGAATCCGCTTCGCCAAATACCAGTGCCAACGAGGTCTTCATAACGTAACGGGCCAGACTATCTTTAACCTTCCTGCAACTGGTCAGGGTGTGGTGCGAGAAAGGCCAGAAAGCAGGCCCACCGCCTCTTGCTGATTAATGAGGTCACCTTCCAGCAAGAAACTGACTTCACCGTCCACTTTCCACGCAGACCCTGAGAACGAGACTGAAAAGGCTGATGAGATCCTCGACGAGATCGTCGTCAATGCCGCATCAACCCGAGGTTCCCAGGAGACGCCACACCCGTCCTCGCAGTACACCTGCCGCGGCTTTTATCTCCGCCAAGGAGCACGCCGACCTCGTGGAGACCTCTCCTAGCCTCTCCCGGTCCGACCGGGGGCTCACTCCGCGAGGCCAGGAACGGTGCTAGATGAGGTATTCTCCCTCCCCGGTGATCATCCCGAGCCTGTTGCCAAATGGTAATCAAATCAAATTGCTTCCGGCCCAGGTGCCACTTAAACTGCAGATCGTTATCCCTGACTAACTTCATCTTCCACCGTCGCCGTTAACTTGCCAGGTTGAGAGCCAAAGATCTCGCTCTGTCTCTCCCACAGCCAAGCGGGACATGCTGCATACTGACCCGTGCAACTTTCGGACAGGTGCGCCAACACGCCTGCGAATACCTCCGCACAAAGCAGTGTTTCACCATCCAGTCCAGCGCATCTCGGGTACTCGCGCATCTCCTCTCTTCCCGTGCTACTTTCGAGAAAGAGGCAGGTACACCTCTCTTTATAAAAGAACAGACGTTCGGGCGCGAGTGTCCCGAGAATGACACCGGTCCTCCTTTCGGTCGTATCACGCAGCATGTTCCCGGCGGTCTCCGCCACGCGTCCGCTGCATATTGCCTGGCTCCTGACGGTTACCGGATCGCGTCGCCTTTACCGGCACAAATAACTTACCGGGACTTTCTCGCTGTTGCGGCAGGCGGCCCTGCTTTCACTGCCCAAAAGCTGGCAGACGTACACATAGATACCAGCAGCCATGGTCAACGCGTGTTACCCAGCGCAGAACACTTTACGCTATTGACCGCAGATAACGGTGTTGGCCTCTTTGCCTGATCCGGATGTTGTGATTGCCGAGTGGAACCACGTGATAGTGTTGAAGAAGTCCTGAAACGGGTGGTGACCTCATGCTGTTCATCTTTGTCCCATAGCACCCACAACGCGGCATCGCTGATATTAATTGACATCCAGACTCTGGCTGATGCTTGGATACGCACTGCTCATCAAAGCCCCGTCCGAAACGAGAGCAATTACATCCGGGACTCAATTTTAGCGTCACATTTGGCGGCTGCGACCGACAGAAAGGGCAAAGCCGTCAAGAAGCTGAATAGCACGGCAAGATCAAAGTCAAAGAGACAGCTCTTCTCCGGCTGACTATACCCATCGGAGAGGGCTGTCAGACCATCGACCGTAGTATCACTCGCCTGAGAACATGCCACGTTGGAGGACATCGAAGGCTGGAACGTTGCCCCAGATATGGCATTTCGGGGTCTGCAGCTGTCTGCGTCTCATTCCATCAGTCCGCAGCCTCGGTTTCCGGGCATCCAGTTGGCTGTCAACCTCCTTCCAGTTTTAAATCAGTACACCGATAAACCAACACTTCACATCCTGGCCAGGTACCAGAGGCAGGTTAGCTGTTAGCAATGCGATAGATCTCTTCAGCAGACGGCAGCGCTACCGTGACGAGAAGGCAGTTCTTGCAGGCGAACCTGCCAGTGGTGCTACACTTGGTGTTCGTGCCGGGTAGGCGCAAATTGGTTGGAAAGTCGCCTTGTTTCCGTCTTGCCAACAAGGTCCAGACGTTGTTGTTTCCACGGCATGCGGTCACAGAACGAACCCTCAGCGTTTCCAGCCGCCCTTCCAGCACTGGTGCGGCGTTAGCGCCACGGTACACCACGCGATCAGGTTCGGGCCAAAGGGCGCGGGCTCTATCCGGACAATGGTCATGCCGTCCTCTCTTCCACTCTTCGTCGGGGAGGCCGGCATGGTGTTCGTCGCAGCGTGGACGGAGAGGTCGGTGTTCACGACCGGGCGTGGCGGTAGCTTTGGCGGAGGATAGACCGCGCATCAGCAGATCGCGGTGGACGTAGCGGTCGGCAAAGACGATAAACGGCGGCGGTTTGCCCTCTTCGCCCCTTGCCGTGACACTTTCGAAGGCGAGGCTCACACTTTTCACGGGTACGTTTTGTTGCTGCTCTATGTGATGATCCCGAAATTGACACCCTTCAGACAGGGCTCGGCAACACCACGACCTGACACCAACGTGGCCAACATCGAGAACACAGTCGTTGAGAGCCACCGATCCAAAGACCAGGCCCTCGCCAAGAAGATGAGCGGCATGAAGCTGGCCGATTCAAGCGCCGTCTTTCTCATGCTCCGTTGGCCGGCCTACGCAACCAAGGGGAAGCAGATCATCGTCTGGGCCAACTACTTCCGTATCATTACGCTCATGGTTCTATACCGGTACAACCTCGAGGCCCGCAAGGCCGAGAGTACAGAGGAAGCGGCAGACGACCCCAAGGGCAAACGAAAAGGCAAAGCGCAGGGCGGAGACAGAGGCGCTGGCAGCAGCAATGAGCTCCTCACTAGTGTCCCGAAGCGCAAGCTCAAGATCATCCTGCAGCACGCCCTCGCAGAGCTGCAACGTCTTGGGGCGAAGGCCGTTCTAGCAACCGAGTTCAGGCCTCAGCTCGTTTCGCTCAACAAGCTGAAGCTTACAAAGAAACCTATCGTCGTCGAGCTCAAGAACTCAAGCGCTACGTGCGAGGGACTCTAAAACGTTAAGATCGTTGGCGAGAATGATGCCCTCTTAGCTGCTATGCACCAGTACCTCCAAGACATAGTTGACCCCAGCGATTCCAACGAAGCGCACTTCCCTCGCTCCGAGACCTCCATCAATGCCGTCCATGTCGTCTTTGGCCACAGCCTACGGGCGAACGACCAGGTCGCTGCTGTAAGTAAGGGTCGCTTCTTTCCGTACAGCCCCGGGGCCACCTCGGCGCCGCTCTGCCGGCAGGCCCCCCTCACGGCCATCAGGGAATTCTTTGAGAATGTCCGCCTCACCATCAGCAGGACTTTACTGAAAGTTAACATCACTCAGGGCGTGTTCAAGACCAATGTCGTTGTCAGCGACCTTTGCAGGTGGTACGGTGTCGACATATTCGGCACTGGCAACATCGACGCGCACCAGACCGCTCACACGTGGTTGCGTGGGTTATTCAAGTTCCTCGCCAAGACTCGCGTGACTGTCTAGTTTCGCACCGCCGATGGCAAGAACGTCGTGGCCAAGAAAGTAATCCAAAGCCTTGCGTGCACGCGAGACCTCACGAGACCTCCCGTCGGAAGGACCGTGGTTTCTCCGAAGGATTTGTCTGTTGCAGCCCGCAGCAGGTCGTCAGCTGGATCCTGCAGAAGGCCAAACCAAGGTCCTAGGCAACAACCGCCTGATGTATACTTCGTAGCACAATACTGGCAATGGAAGTACGGGCAGCCTGCCAATCCTGGCAGGACGACTAAGATTGCAAAGGCGGATAAAAAGGCGCCAGGAGGCCTTGAAGACTACTTGTATCGTACCATTGGTCAAAGCACGGGAGAAAACCTCGGTGCCGCTTTGGATATCCTGGACAGGAAAGCTGAAGCAGGCTTTGGCGAGTTTTCAGCCCATGGGTGCATAAGGACGAGACAATAGGGGCGAACATGAATGCCCCTGAACAGCTGGACTGAGCGGTGTTGGGCTGAGCTTTTCGGACATATTGACTGCCATCTTGAGAATGAATGTGTCTTTATAGAAACGGATTGAGCTGTGTTTTTGCATCCGATGCTTGACAAAGCCTCCGAGCGTGCAGTCATAGGAATTCCATTAGTCGAGAGTCTAAGAATTCCTAACCCCGACTTCCACCCCGCACTCCATGTCCGAGACCGCTTTCGAGGACCAGAAGCAAAGACTGATTGTATAGCGCCCCAAGAAGCCCGAGAACCGCACAGGATCAACTGGCACTGGGTCCAGATCTCTAGTAAACGATACGGCTCATCGCCGCAGGCCTTCGGTCTCGTCCCTTTAAGTACGATACGTCTCATTATCTACTGCGTCGACTTGTCCTGTTCGCCGGGACAGGCACACGTGCAAGTTCACAACAGAGAGGATTTGGACGCCAAAAAGCACAATATATTTGTGCCATCAGCTATCACCAGCGCACTCTTGGAAAGGATTAGTGAGCAGGTACCGTTGATGTATGCGTAATGTCCAGGATATCTAGAGGACAGCATGGGCACGCCGGTGTGCAGTGCCATCATGAGTCTTAGTCGACCGTATTCCGAGCCGAGCCCTGGATACAGAGGTGATACCAAATGGGCTGGAAGGAAGGAGAGATCAAAGACGAGCATGTGTTCAAGGCTTCATCTAGCGCAGCTACGTCGTCCGCATCTACACTAGCGAGCGCCTGGTACTCCGTCAAGGATGCGTATGGTGAGATGGAGAAGATTGGCAACGCCACAGAGGAGAACAATGAGCCAAAACGTAGTCATCGTGTTAGTAGGTCTCAAGTGCAGATGTTCGTGCGAGGCAGATGTATGGGGATTCGCGCTGTTTGTACCCCTGATGCCGCAGATACGTCGGTCTGAAAGGTTGGGAGAAAGCGGAAAAGACGAGTCAGACAATCGACCAAACGGCCCAGTCTGATTGTCGAAAGCACGCTGACTCTGACAGAAGCCACAGCGTTGTTGTTCGCTCAGCCGCGACCGGAGCATGATTTGATCACAACGTGCCATCAAAACATGCCTTGCGGCGTAGCCCCGTCTAGGCGAATATTCGGTGCGATCGCGCGTGTTCTGCAGCCAAGCTCGGCTTGGAGCGTGGCCCACGCAGACGACAATGGATTGCATTCTCGGCCTCGGGGCGACTCGGCCTGGCCCAGAGTCCAAGGCCGAGACCGAAGCGGGACAGTCCGTCTCTAGGAGAGGTCACGCCCAGGGCGATCGTATTGCGATGAGCCCCTTTTGGCCGGCCTGATCTGTACTGGACAAGGAGCCGAATCCGCCTTCGGATCGGCATACCAGCCTGGGTGGGGTGACACGGAACATGAGACGGTCAACATGTCGACGTCGACGGACCCGAGGCTGACCTCACCCTGGCTCCAAGCCATATATGAGAACCTTGCTGCATTTCATTCCCAAGCAGACTCGGCCGAAGTTGCAGCACGCTTGACAGAACACAATTACCGAGAGGAGAGGCAGCGCAGGACCGTCGCGACCATGACTAACCCAACATCGGGAGCAAAAGTCCACACCTATCAAAGTGCCAAGGACAAGGTCCGAAAATCCAGCAGAAGCACCGAGGGGAAAACAATCCAGTTAGATGAAACATCTTAGGCGTTTTCCACCGTCGTCTACTTCAACCCGACGCATGAGCGGTTGGAGGGGGCCGTGTACGTCCCCAAGGGTCAACACATGCCGGACGTCAATGGATTTGTAGGTCGCAGTCCGGAGCCATCTCGGGCGACAGAAGACGCTGACGTAACGCAACACTGTGCAAGTTGGTCGAGCTGCTCAAAGACTCGTGACAAGGGCCCGGGCCACGGCTTACAGCGGGCCCAAACGTACCGTCAGCTGTCACAGAACGCGTCGAAAGTGATGCGGTCGGTGCAGCTGTAGAGGAAAGAGCTCATGCGAATCCAGTCGTTCGTGTCCCAGTCCCACGAGGACAGCGTCGGCGTCAACGGCGATGGTTGTGCTGGTGGGGCAACCATCGGCCACAACGGGACATCGTATGCAGCTAGGCATGGGGAGTGAATGGTCGAAGATTGGTCCCGAGTTGACCGGCGCATGGCCGACGACTCGGTCCTCCGGAGTGCTGGCCGACGTGTCGTCAAACAAGAGATGCCCGACGGTGCTGTCGCTGATGGCACCTGTCGGGCGGCTGCGTCGATTGGCATGCTTGGCATCGGAATGGATAGCGTTTCCGAGACGGTGGAGGCCGGATACAAGGCGGAGGACGGCGCGTCCGGAGAAGTCTCTGAGTGGGAAACGGTGGATGCGCAAGAAACAAGAGTTCCGGAAGAAAGAGCGATGCGTGCCGGCCTCTCCAGGACGGAAGTGGCTAAGACGCAACGGTTTCTGACATCCAAGAATAAAAGGGAGCAGCCAAAGGCAAGAAACATACTATCGCAGCGTCCTCTTCTGTGTGCGACCCGTAGTAGTAGTAAAGATGCTAGAACGGATCGAAGGTATCTGCGTGGCGTGAAGGCATCGTCATGAGCTCTCTCAGAGACCAGAAAGTTAAGAGTCTAAGGATCCCGTCAAATGATTGTGGCTGTAATTTCGCCCCGCGCTTCAGGAGCAATACAACTGTCTTGCAGATTGGGTGGTTCTGCAACAACAAACGACTCAACGCTGTCCAACCGGAAGAGCCCGGATATTGACATCTACGTCTGGCAAAGCGAGGAGACGTCTTGTAGTGGAAGGCGACGATGACGCCAGGTCCAAGAGAAGTGGCCGTTCGTCAATCCCGGCTATCCGCACCACGCCATTCGGACTGGCACCTCGTTAGACCAGTCTCCCAATCAGCGTCGCTCTGTTCCAGCTAGCCTTTGGCGGAAGCATCGCGGCGAAGCCAAGAGAGCCAACCGAAAGAGATGTTACAAGTCACCTCTGGCCCCATGTTTGGGGAGACAGCCGGCGAAACTGAATAGACCCTTCTTACTACAGCATTCCAGAAGAGATACTGTATGGCCTCCAAACACGATAGAACCGTTGACTTCCGCTTGATGTTGGAGAAGTAATTAAATGGCTAAAGCCAGCTGTAAGCGGAAACCTCATTGCATAGGGAAGTGCGGCCATACACGTCTGTCGGCTCGTGTCTTCGAATATCTACCTAACAAGGATGGCAAGACCAGTGGTCGAGCTGAAGCCGCAGAAACGGCCGCTAAGCTTATTATCACTAATCAGTCAGAATTTGTGTATAATCTGCTAGAGGCGAGCGGATGCTAGAAAGCCCTTGGATTTAATGTTAAATATCCGAACTTCGCTGGCGGACCAGCCATCCTCGAGGCTATAGGGACGGGCGCTCTGGACATCACCTATGTCGGCGACACTCCACCCATTCAGGCCCGCGAATCAAGAACACTTCTACCGATTGTCGGGAATTTCACGCGTGAGGTCGCTCCAAGCCGTCCAAGTCTCAAGATCGAGAAGCTGTCCGAACTCAACGGCAAGAAGCTTAGCTATGTCGAGTGATTGGGCCGCCAGGTGTTTCTGATGGAGGCGCTGAACATGGCGGACCTGGAGCTCGAAGGCGTTACGCCTGTCAATCTTCGCGTGGCGGATATCCCCGATGCGCTGCGGCCAGGACCTGTCGAAGTCGCCGTTTTGCAGGAACCCTTCGTCACGCAGCTCACCAAACAGGCGGGAGGGAGCCCGGTACTCGATCCTCAAGAGCGGCGGCTGTTGCCAAGAACGTCGTACCTTTACGCTCGTCCCCAAGTGCTGGCCGATCCTGCCAAGGTCGAGGCCATCAAGCAATTCCTGGCAGCTTTCGTGAAGGCCGGAACATGGAGCAACGAACATGATAAGGACTGGGCGAAGTTCCATCACACCGACTTCCAGTGGGTCTCCCGGAACGACGCTGCGGCAATCCTGGCCGGTCAATCACTGCTGGTCTTCCAGACGTCGGCCGAGGCAATTCCCCACCATCAGAAACTGATCGCCATCCTCCACCATGCCGGGACCCTCAAGGAGCAGTTCGACGCCAAGGGATCCTTCGTCGACACGTTCGACACTTTTATCGAGTAGTCCCGCTGACATAGGAGGTCGTATAACGGACTCCATCCGGCAGAATAACGAATGGGCAGACATACCGGCATTGCGATCTTGTTGTCAGCAAGAGGCCAACGCGGCTCGCTCCTGCCAAGCAGCCGCAATCTTTGCGGCAGCTTGGTCCCGTCATCGTCCTGATCGTCTGGGAAGCCGCGTCTCGTCTGGGCTTGCTGGCACTGAGCACGCTCGCTGCACCCTCGACGGCGATCGCGACGGGCTACGACATGTTGCTAGACGGTAGCCTGAGCCTATTTCGGGCTTTTTGTGGGCGTCGTCGCCGGCGTTATCCTTGCTCTTCTCTCCGGATTACTGCGAACCGGAACGCGAACCGGGGAAGCGCTCATCGACGGCCATCCCAGTCTACATCAATACCCGTGCGATCACCATGCGGCGCTGCGTGACATTGATATCGGCCATGTCGAGCTCGCACGCGTGCTTGGACTGACCTACGCCGAGCTTATCCAGCACGTCGCCCTGCCCGGCTTCTTCGTCTCGTTGCGGCTAGCAGCTGCTCCTGCCGGACGACCTTGGTCGTGCTTGAGCTTGTCAACACGCAGACGGGCATCGGTTACTTGATGAACCGGGCTCGGGACTGGGGTCAGACAGACATCGTCGCCCTCGGCATCATCATCACGCCCTACTCGGCCCCTTATCCGATGCGGTCGTCCGGGTCCTCGAAGCCAAGGCGCTTTCCTACAGACGGGCTCTCGGCTTACGAACGCACTTGTTACTAACGCTGTGGTCCTTCGCGACCTTTCCCGCAGCTTCAAGGGCAAGACTGCCCTCGACCGAATTTCGGTGGATATCCCGGCTGGGCAGTTCGTCGCCCTTCTTGGCGAATCCGGTTCGGCAAAGACGACGCTGCTGCGGGCGCTTATAGGGCTCGACGACGACGCCAAAACCAGCGGGCATTTCAGCGCGCCGGAGAGCTTTTCTGTCCTTTTCTGGAAATCTCGCCTCTTCCTGTGGAAAACGGTAATCGAAAACCTGACGCTCGGCCTGCGCCGCCTGAACGCTGAAGCGTCCGCTGTCACCATGCTCGAGGATGTCAAGCTTGCCGATAAGGCCCACGTATGGCTCTCTACACCGCCTGGAGGGCAGAAACGGTGTGCGTCACTGGCAAGATCCCTGCTGCGCGCACCGGAAATCCTGCTTGCTGACGGGCCTTTCGGTGCACTCGATGCGCTCACGCGTCTGAAGATGCAGGCTCTGCTGATGCGCCTCGTGGAGCGCAAGAGACCGAAGATCATTCTGGTCACGCATGATGTGGATGAAGCCCTTCTCCTGGCCGATAGGATCCTTGTGCCAAAGGATGAAAGTATTGCCGAAGACCATGCGATCTCGCTTCTGCATCCTCGCCACGAACACCAGACGAAACTCACTTCCTTCCGAACGAAACAGCTTGAGAGCCTCGGCGTCGAAGCCGATAGCATTTAAAAGGCACCTGATGTCGCGCCATCTGCGCCTGAACCTTTTCCTCGTCTCCCGCGGTCACCACGAAGGAGCATGGCGGCACCCGAAGTCGAACCATAAGGCTCTCACCGATCTTGCACTCTGTCGAGGCAGCGGCGATTGCCGAGAATGCGAAATTTGATGCCGTGGTTCTTGTCGACACGCTGGCGGCCGGCAACAGCAGTGTGGCCTTGCATCCTCGAAATCGCTCGAGCAGTCGTCCTCCTCTCCCTACTTGCAGCTCATACGCAAAAGACTGGTCTCATCGGGACGGCCTCCACCACCCACAGTATTCCAGATACGCTGGCGCGTCAGTTCGCAACGCCGGACCATCTCTCCAACGACCGCGCAGGCTAGAACACCATCACATCCTGGGCTCCCGAGGCAGGGGCGAATTACGGGCTGCAGCAGAATGTTGCTCACGGCGATCGCTACAAGCTGGCGGAGGAGTTCGTGGAGGCGGTCGATGCTCTCCAGAAGAGCTTCCCGGCCGACGCGGTCCTCGACGGCCGTGAGGGCGGAAGATATCTCGGTCGAAATCGGATCGCGCCGGCGGACTATGCCAGCCAGCATCACCGGACAAAAGGACCGCTCAACATGCCGGAAAGCCCACAGTCCCGCCCAGTTTACATCCAGGCCGGACAATCCAATACGAGCCGTGGCTTCACCGCAAGATGGGTCGAGGCCATCTTCACCGCCCATATGACAAAGGAATCCGTCAAAGCATCCTATAGGGACGTGAAGACCCGGCCCTTGGGCTACGGGCGTCGCCCGGACGACCTCGTTGTTCTGCAGGGCATCAGCGTGGTGATCGGGTCCACCACCAGGGAAGCTAAGCGGTCTGGGAGGAGCTGGACAATCTCGCCAGCACGGATGTCGGAATGACGCGTCTGTCGGCATCTTTTGGTGGCCACGATTTCAGCGGCCTGCCGCTGGACCGCCCGCTGACCAAAGACGACTTCCCGGACCCGAATGCCGTCGAGGCTCCAGACGCCGAGTGGTCGGTTGTATCGATATGATGCTTAAGGAAAATCCGACGCTGAGGTAGTCGCTTCACAAGCACACAGGTGCCCGCGGGCATTTTTAAGCGACGGGTGCGCCGGAGCAGGTCGCTAATATCATCGAAGAATGGTTCAGGACGGGTGCAACCGACGGCTTCAACGTAATGCCGCCGATCATCAACAGTCAACTTTCACTCTTCGCTGACAAAGTTGTTCCAATTCTGCAACAGAGCGGACTATTCCGGCAAGAATATGAGGGCAGCACGCTGCGCTAGCCCGATCAGCTTGACCATGAACCAGCTGGTGGCTCGGATCCAAGACTCTCTAGACCGAAGTGCAGCCACGTGGTTTTTCATCGCAACGTCTGGCTTGTATACCCGCCGCGGAGGAACCTTTAAGCCTTTGTATTTAAGCTCATAGAAAGATATATTACCTACCGGCTATTCAAATAGTCTGCCCCGGGCTCGTAATCCAGCCCGGCGCCACCTTCACACCCGCGATGGCTGCGTTTCTCGTTGTATTTGGTCTAGATGTTACTCGCCTGCCTGGTGGCGATGTGTCTTCCACCAAGCTAGCGATCGATCTGCACAATGCAGATCTCATCGAGCAGTTGTTCCATCAGCGGCGCTATGGTGAGGCGGTGGACTTCGTCCTTCCGCATCTAGGCTTCTTGGAGCGCGCTAAAACCGCGAGCTCTAGAACCAAATATCAAAAGACTAGCTTACCAGCAAGCACATCCCGATCTTGAGGAATAGATATGTGATACCGAATGCGCGGAGAGGAAGCGAAGGTGGCTGACGCCGTTTTGGGTGTTATTGAGGGGCATTTCAGGGGGGAACATGCACAGGAGCACGCCGAGCGAATCTTGAACTCCCTCTATCTGAGCCGGAAATCCATGAACTACGCTGCCCTTTAGCGGCCTAGTGTTGTAGCGATGCTTCTGACGCTAGATCCCTATTGGTGTTTTGACTTTTCTAACCGAATTTTGGCTAACTTGGCTTTGTTGCTTGGAAGCTGTCTGTATGAAGGAGTAGTTGCTCTTGAAATTGACTATTTTGACTTGATGATCCGTTTGGAGTTAGTTAGAACGTTAAGAATCACATGTGGCTGGCCTAACTGGATCACTTTGTGGACAAGTTTGTTAAAATCTATAATGCCACCAGTCCCGAGATCAGTTAGGGCGATGAACTCCCGAATTGGAATGCTCATCTAATATATGAGCGTAGTAACACTTTGGGACACTAGGCTCAGCTTATTCAAAAGGCACCGGCGGGATCAGTTCACTGTAGTCTTTCGGGAAGCCTTCACCAAGGATCGGCGGGTATTCCGGCGAATGCGGCGGCACACAATCTTGGCACATACCTCTACTATATCCTCTAATCCCACCGCGTTAGCGATACCTTTGTAATATATATAGTTAAATACCTCTTAAGGCACATCAAGTAGGAAGCTCGGTCGTTCCTCATCCACTCAATCGTCACGAGTAGCGGCCGTGACAGTAAACATAATGATAGATCAAGGCTTGCACACCTACTGGCTGACATCAATTATATCCTTGTGAATAATATCCCGGACCTTCTCGCTACTGCGAGGGTTGCCCGAACCCGAGTAGAATCTCCCGATTACTAGGCTTATGCAAATCTCGGCAACGCAGGAGATGAGGTGGATGCAATTATTGAGCCATGCCGATAGCGACGCCTACGGCTCAGACATTATTGCATCTGTGTGGGCCGGTGCGCCTGCAGCCGCGAAAAGGACAGAGGACGAGATCAGAATCGAGAACCTCGGCCCGTCGGCGATTTCGATTGGGGCATAATCAACCAAAAGCTCTCAGTTTTGCGTTGGGCCACGGGTGATGAGTGGGACATGTTCGACACCTAGCCTGCCAATCCGCACCGTGCCGTCTCACGGGTGAGTGCCCGAAGCAGATCGGCTAGATCAAGGATAACCTGGCCATCCTCCTTTCTGGAACAAGGTGAAACGAGCTTGCTGTGCATCACGCTGCTGCGGAAGTTTATCCAGGACCTGACTTAGGCGTCGGTTCCTAACCCTTAGTCTATCAGCATAAAAAGCGCCTGCTGCACGGAAACCGCATCCGCTCTTCTCACCGCAGATAGATAAGGCCGCATCTCTTAGCCTCGATGCGCCTTGCCACTCTTCGATGTGAGTGACTAGGGAATCGATGGCCGCCTGATCGGCGTCGGTTCTGAGGGCCTCTTCAAGAACCAGACGACGCGCCAGGCCCTCGATACTACTGGCCAGCCTCAATGCCATCAACCATCTGCAACCCTGCGCGGATTGGATGACTTCTTCGTAGAAGATGGTGACCGTATGGCTTTCCCATCCTACGTCACACGCGATCAGTATTAGGAGGCTGGCCTAAAGAGTAGATAACTCGGCGTTGTTCGTAGAACAATCGTCACTGTTCCACAACGCGGTCTATGTAGAATCCGCAGTCCAAGCGGGCGAGTCTCGCACCCAGAACATCAACCGCAAGTCCGGAAACCGACGCTCGATAAGACGCGGAAACACCAAATGTCTAAAAAGAATCCGGTGCGGTTTTTCAAACTAGTTCTCCGCGTTATGCGCAGGCAGATCCGTGATGCTACCAGCCGAAATCGAAAGCACGTTTGTCTTGTTGTCGGACGCGAGCCTGACCGGCACGCCGAGATCTTCGATCATGCGAGTCGCCTGTAATCCACCCTTCCCTTCGTCGCTGCGCACAAAGCGACGGAAAATGATCAAGGGGCTATGATGGCGGGATATGAGAAAGCGGGCTTTGGCGCCGCCCTCCCCCGACGCTGGCTCCTGAACGATTGCGCTCAGAGTCTCAACCGTGCCTTCAAGCACCCAATAACTACCATCCCGATCTACATCGGGACCGTCCAGCCCCCCCATCAATTCTATCCCGTCCGCGCCACTCATCAAGAGCCGGAATCTGTTGAGTGGCTCATACGGCTCATTACGCTCGTGATTGAGCGTGCACAGACTGTGTTCCAGATCAACAGGCAGACCTATTATCCGATAGCGTAGATTCCGCCCCAAGACGATCTCTAACTCATCCAGCCCTCTGTTAACGGTGGCTCAGAATCCCCGGCCAAGAGCACCACTTTCGGCGTGCGGATTCTGACAGGGCCCTGTAGAAAGTGGTTCAGGCGATCTTTTTGCTCTCACTTTTTCGCTCTCACTTTTTCGCTCTCACTTTTTCGCTCTCACTTTTGTGCTCTTACTTAATTTGTGATATCGGGATTAGGGCGCTTCCAATACAGTAGAATCGATTGTGGACATTGTTTCTGTAAGACGACGCGCGCCTATATGAAGTTCCAGGTCGCGCTGCCACCGGCCAACGCATTGCACGTCGAGGTCTACGCGCAGGGGCAGCCGGTTACTTTCAGGCCATCCCGACAACAGCTCGACGCCGAGTTTATCCACAGCGCAGTTAGGATGCCGCTGCCGACCGGCCTTGCCGCCCGAAGGATCGCATTAAGCATCAGTATTTGCGATAGCCAGAATGTGCCTTTGAACGCCTCGGAATGTTCATAGAACCGCACGCCGGCCATCTATGCAAAGACGTTTTCCCCGCGCTGCATCAATAGCAGCGCCCGTACTTTTTGCGGCAAGTAATCGACACCAGGAACCCAGGCGATACTGCAGTTCTCAACATAGAGTCGTTGATTTTGGGCTGCAACGCAAAGTCGCTCTTGAGCTTCTGCGCGTCGATGCGCGGAACGGGCGGGGCGACCGGGCACGTCACCATGTAGTTCCCGGCCTGTATCGCGAGGGCTGGCGGCCCCGGCCCCGGCGCGGCCGCCCAGATATGTGCCGCTACGCCGATGTTGGAAACGGCCTCGGGCGATTCAGCGCTCGGGCCGTGGGTCCCTTCCGGGCCGGAGAAACCCTTTCTTTACAGCCCCTTTCCATCTGGCTTGCGGCCGATCTTGTGCAGCGTCGTCCGCCACAACCTCTCATATTCCTTATCGAACATCGCGGTCCAGGAGCTGAAGGTCAGGGCGGTAATAACCCGACCGGGTGTCGGTTCCTTTTTGTCTTCCTTATAATGTCCTTGAGGGCCTTGGGGAGCTGTTCGGGTTACCATTCACCGAGCAGCAACCCCGGCTACGGCCGCCGTTCGCCCAGCTGGGGTAAAGGTCAAACCGCTTCAGGGACAGCGCCATTTCCAGCGCTTCATAGGAAATTGTCTTCTCACTTCCACTTACACTTTTCCCCTACCACTTCTATTTTGGTAATCGTGCACCTTGGTGACGCCTCTGCCCTAGGCATGCGGCCGGGGTAATCTTTGCTCTAGTCACTTGACGTGCCTCGGAATTTGTAAAGCCGCCTTGGCTTCCTTCCGCTGCCCTTTTTCAGCCACGAATTCCGCCCGAAGCGTCGTCGCCAGGCCGCCGAGGTGGTAGATATTACTGTTCCAGTCTCCGGCAGCCGTTTTGCGCATTTCGCGCTTGATATAGCCGGCCTTCTCCAGGGCGCGCATATTGTTCTGGATGGTGTTCTCTGTAACATCTGGCGGGAAACGACTTGCGCGTCGGCTCGTGCTAGTGATCCAGGAGCTGGGCCACGATGTTCATCTGCATCGCGTTGATGCCGAGGCGCCGCTGCGCCTGGACCAAGATGGAGGGGATGTCCGCTCTATAAACAGCCTTGCTTCAGATACGCTCCATAGAGGACGACTTCTTAGCTACGGGCTTTTAGAAATTAATGACTCCAGCATTGATAGGGCTTGCGCTTATGGTCCAAATCTTCTTTGGTTTCAAAGAAGATATGCAGGCGCATACTAGCTTTCAATGAGCCGGGCTGTTGGGGGTATAGACAATGCAGAGGCTACCCCTATCTGCGTCAATTATGCCGTGTCCACTACTAAAGCTATAATGTCTGCGCTACTTTGCCAGTCGGATCTCGCTCCTACTCTAGAAAGCCGCGTTCCCAACGGGCAGGGCTACCAGTTTCCATACGTAAAGCGTCATTATTTGTACCGCAAAGTGGTTGTCACATGTCCGGAAACCAATCAGACCGGAAAATGCGCCCTGTTCCGATCCTGCTTCGACCAGTCTGAAACGATGCATTCGCGCCGATTCACGCTGCAGTGGTTCCCATCTTCTAAAGACGCTCGTGTTCTTCGACGAGATGGGTGATGCAGCCCCAGATTAGACTGCAATCCAGCCGCGCCTCATTCTGCTGGATGGCGACCCCGGTTTTGAGATCCATACCGTGACCGTGACGGACGCCGCCACTAGTCAGCAAGGACATATAGCCGTGCAGTTTTGTAATCCAGTCAAGGATCTAATCTTGGGCCGTTCCGCGATTGCCGGGTGTCATTTCGCATTTTACTAATGATCTTATAAAAGGACTTCCCCTGGACCGTGCCACCGTTCGTGCCAGTGCCCCGGAATACCGTCGCGAGCGGCTCTAGTAGCCAAAGGATTCCAGAGACTGCCTGGCGGCTTTTCCCTTCCTCAATGAGCTGGCGCGACTCTTCGAGCGATGCTTCAGTGGATTTCGCCGAGAATCCAGTGCCGCTTCTTGGGCTCCGACTTCCCGTCGAGCTATGTCACCGCCAGGTTGGTTCGGTCGAGCTTGCGGACGCTCACCGCCTTGTCGCGGGTATAGCCCACATAAGTCGCGTTAAGCGTCTGCTTGGCGTCGGATACGGTAAAGACGATTTCGGCCGGAATGATTTTGATGCCGTGCATTTCAAAGATCAGCGGCGTGTATCGCCGGTTGTGAATGACGACGTTGATCTGCTGACTGAACGTGCCGTAATTTCGAAACAAAGATGGTAGAGATAGCGCTCGGCCGCCCTGACCCAGTTCTAGCGATGCCAATTTGGCCTTTGTTCAAAGGTACGACAGCGCTGGCGGGGTCAAGAGACACGCTTACACGAAAGACCGCAAAAGACATTCCGGTCAAGTTTAGAGCACGCATCATGAAACGACCACCAGGCATGGTGGCTGCGGCTTTTTCACTCACAGACCTTAGCTGTAAATTAACGAGGTTTGCCTACAGTATTCCTCCTTCTATTCAAGCCGATCTGAGCTGAAGTGCAATAACAGCCGGCTGGATTGTTCTCGGGTCGGTGAGAATGTTACATGTAGGCATAATCACGGGATTGCTAACTCAGTAATTCGGACTGAGGGCCGTTCGCCGTCTTTCGATCGGGTTCCTTGTTGTTGCCGTCGGCCAGACGGCGGGAGCTCCATTTTTTGAAATGATGGTGGAGTTGTCTTGGCACTCATGGTCTTCGCGGCTTCCATGGCAAGCGGTGCGAGATTTTCTATGACGAAGCTTGAATAGAGAAACTAACTCGCCCCCCGTACAGCCACTACTGAAGCCGTTCGCTCTTAGTCTTGAGTTTCAGTAAATCACAAAGTAGTCCAGCTTGAACCGCCATATAGGTCGCACCCCGAATCCGAATCGTCCTGGAACCGAAGTCGTTGGTAAGCGACGTCTGCGCCCCATTGATTTATCAGTTGCAGTGGCGCGTTAGTTTTGTGTAAGGCACGGCTGTGAGCTCACCGGAAAGTACCCGACGAGCTCATCGCGAGGCTTTGATGCGAGCGGCGTAGGCCCACGGCATCAGCTTGTTGATATCTTTGGCAAGGTGACCATTGACGACACAGGTAGAGAGATCACTTCCTTTTGCAAGTGTCAGTCAGGCTGGCAAACCTGGCCCGATTCCGCCCGCCCTCACCATGACCCACGTAGAGCGCAATGCGGCGGTTCATGGCGGGGCGACGGACAGTATTCTCGACCAGATTGGAGTGGATATCGACGCATCCATCCTCAAGGAACAGCCGAAAGCCATCTTGACGTTTGAGCATGTACGCCAAAGCGACGCCGAGGTCGGCTTTACGTGACAAACGCGCTGCCCGAGCCTTAATTCACGTGAAGAACTCGTCTACTAACGGGAGAGATGGTGCATGTCGGACGTCCCAACGGTGCTCGGGATCCGAGCCTCGGATGCTGTCTTCGATCTTATAGAGCGCAGCAATGCGAATGAGCACGTCCTCGACGATGGCCGAGCCCGTCTTCGGTGTAGCCTTGATCAGCTTTCGGCGGCCATGTGCCCAGCAAAATGCCAGGCGGATTGGTTTGCCCCCCGTGCAATCTAGTGTCGCCAGATGCGAATAGCCACTGTATGCATCTACCTGGATCGTGCCATTGAAGCCATCAGGGATCTCGGTAGCATCCTCGCCTTTCCGGCCGGACCGATAGTGGAATACCACTCCTGACGGAGTCGAGCCATTCCAGCGGCAGTCGTCATGTAAAATCGCCCACAGGTACCCCGTCTTCGTCTTGCCTCGCCTCGGACCGAGAACCAGCACGGTCGTCTCATCTAAAAAAAAGGCTAGTGCTTTCCCACAATAGTCTCTTGGCCATATGGTCGACGACCGGTTGGTTTTGCTGACCCGTGCGCCCCATCCAGTTGGAAAGGACGGTGTGGTCAGTTTGCACCCCGTGTCGCGCCATGACTTCGGCCTACCGGTTGAGCGGCATGTGTTCAGAACGCTTAGAGACGGCAATCTCCGGCGGAAGGACTTCGGTCGGCCAGCTATGAGCCGGCGCTTTGGCTTAGACGACACCCTTTCTCCCCTTCGCACAGGCATATTTCGGGCGGATCGTGACAATGACCTGATAGCGGGCCGGGACCCGGTCAAGCCGCTCCGTTCAGCCTTCACTAATCCGAACTATATCGCCGCAGCCGCAGGGGCAAGCGATCTATCAGTGTCGATCACCTCCTTGACCCGCGGCAGGTGTGAGAGGCCGCGCTTTCCTATTCAACGGATGCGCGGACCTAGATCTTGTCCTTGACGGCGGCGATCCGCCCCTGCGTCTCGACTATTACCGTTTCGAGATCTTCCACCGTCAACTCAATCCGCGCCAGATCGAGCTTTTCTAACTTTGGTCCGAACTTTATGCGCTAATAGTAGCGAACCTAACCCTTACGTTTCTTAACTAGTTCCTTTAGTTCAGTAATGAACGTGTTATTTTTGGCCACTACCGCCCGCTCATGCTGACGCGCTATACGCTCCGTTCTACAGACAGCTCGAACTTTATCGCTATAAAGGCCTTGACGACCTTGGGTGGAAGATCTGGAATCTGGCTGAGATTAATAGGTCGCGATATGCTTTATATAACAGGGCGGTGCAAAGTTCCTAATAGAATAATGCTAGGCTGGCTTTGATATTACCCTGCAGCAACCGGTGCCATGACCCATCGCTAGTCCAGCCTCTTGCATTGGGCTTTATACTGCGCTTATAAAAGCCGCATCGTTCTACTAAGAGCGAGGAGGCGAAAATAAAGATTAAGCTTAGAATAGCCTTTATAAACTAGGGCTATTTTTGGCTTAGTCTAAGTGTTGGGGAGCGCCCTCTGGGGCTTCCTAGCCTTCTTTAGGCCTTACTGCCGCAGCCTCTTTTCTTCCTCCTGTAACCACCCAATATACCACACATTAACTGCCCGCAGAAGATCCTACACACTAAGTGTCCTGAACCTTGGGCCAGGTAAAGTCCCCCTGTTCTAGAACTTTATAAAACAAGACTATGCTACTCCCATCCCACACAGGGATCTTCAGACGATCTGCACGCTTCGACAGGAAGATCACCGTAACCCCGGAATGTGGGTCGAGTTGCAATTCGGTCTGCACTATCAGAGCCAAGGCCTGATGCCCTCAGCGGAAGTCCACTGGGCGCGTCGCGATGAGGATCGGCAATCGTGCACATCGCCAGGAACACGGATCACGAGGTCTACGCCAATCTTGATGGTCAAAATCTGCGCTTGCGGCTCGTAGGAGGCCGGTTTTGGCTGAGGTTTTCAAGGCTCAGTCGGCTCAACAGTAAGTGCGACAGGCACGGAGGCCGGCGTTGCATCAAAAAATTCTGATGATGTCGGTGTCGAGAACGGTAGCAGGCCTTCACGCACCTGACGCCGTCAGTCGGAAAGGTGGTTTGCGACGACGCCGTGACGACGCGCGACGTCCGCCACGCGAACACCAGGCTCAACTTCTCAAGGCTCTCCGCTATAATATGAGCCTCTACATCATCCGGCCAACGCCGGTTACCGCGACGCGGCTCTTAGCGGCCAACAAATCTATAATCCACCATTCAACTTCTAGATACGACTGGAAGAGTTCTCGCATGCACTGCCGTCTTCAAAAACCAGCCAATTCAATGGGATAGAGACGCGCTTACAGTCGTCGCCGGTCACTCCGCGGATGTAGGCGTTGACATCGTGCGAAGATATCGGCTGGCATCCGCCTTCATCGCAAACGCACTGAAACAGGTGCTGACCGGGCAGTTCCTGGAGCTTTCTCATGAAATTGGCAATGCGAAGATCGCTGTGAGTAAATTCCATTCCTTGCCCGACTTGTCTTTGAAGCGAAACTTCAGGCTTCCACCCTCGACCGTAACATGGCAACTGCGCAACGTCGTTAATCCGTACGATTTGTTTGCCGCGGCATAGGCGGCGTTTCCCACGCGGATGTACAGGTTGTCGAGAATTCATACGACTGTGGCCAAGGCTTTGTTCATGGTTAGACTACAGGAGCGTAAATCCATCTCAACCCGCGTTCGAAGATCTAACAGTCGACCGGTAAGGTCCAACAGCCGCTCCAATTTGGCTTTTCCACCCTCCGCATGCCGGTCGGAGTGGTAGCAATACTGGCGATGACCGCGTGCATCCTTACCGATTGCCTGGAGATAAGACAACGGGTTCGTTGAGATGATGCCGTCGGTATCGGCTGGCGGTATCACCAAGGCATTGAAACGCGAGATTTTAGCAGCTTCCGCGATCCGCCGCCCATCCGGTCGGTAGTAGCGATAACCCTCGGCGCCCACCTTCCGCGTTATTACATTCCAGTCCAGTCCAGGGACGGAGACCAAACCAGATGCGAGCTCGGCTTCTGTGGCGATCGTGTCGATTTCGGTGATGGTCTGGTTCATTTCGCGCCATAAATCCCGAGGCATTACGCTGTTCCTTCGCGTCAGCCCCATCTCGGTGATTACTGTTGGCCCAAGCCGGCCTCGCTTATCTGCGAGCGGCGCACTGTCGGCGCAAAAGGTGTCGAATGGCTGGACAATATCTTTCATCGCTCGGGTGTCAGTGATCTCCTTGGTAATTTTGACTGAGAACCGAAAGGTGCCCGGTCCTGACGCCGCCCACCGCGCGAAAGTTGACGTTTTGTGCCAACGGTAAAACGTCGAGTTGATTTCGACGGCGCCGAAGACAGAAACGTACGGTGTCAGGCAACTTCCCCTGTGTGCAAACCGGTCGGCTATCCTTTTTGGAATGAATCAGGCGGTAGTGGCGATGCTTGGCAATTGCAACTCGTCCAGCTTGCGAGCACCTGAGACAAACGGAAGCGTTGATCGAAGGGTTCTACGCTCCGGCTGAGCGAGGTTCGAAACGAGCGCACGGCCCAGAACGTTACGAGAACGATTTCAGGAGATCATGATGACTGACAATCCAAAAGTAGATACGTCGTCGAATGAGCAGAAGGACCCCGATGATTGGGTCAGCGGCGATGAACTGATGACCGGAACGCGGCGCTCCTACCTCAAAATGTTGTCAAAGCAGGCACACCAGCCTGATGTTTATGCTGAAAACCTGACAAAGGCTGATGCGTCCGTCGAAGCGTAGCGACGAACTCAAGCAGTCACTCAATCTTGTATGATATGTCCTGGTAGATCGTCTAGCGGCATCGACCTCATCTCGGAAGCGACCTTGAGACAAGTACTTTATTGGAAGCGGTATTGCAATCCAGTTCAGGCTCGCGAATACGGTTTTGGTTATTGCAGTTATAAACAACCCGCATCATACTGGCGGCCAAGGAGACTTTCATGGCTAGCAAACTCGTGCATCTCGCCGGTATGTCGGATCGTGATCGCAAGGCAGTTTTGCCACTGCCTAAGCTGGCCGCGGGCGATAGACCGGAACTCCACGTCTGCCACGAAGATGGCGAAGGTCGAACACTCCCAATGCCGCCTATAGCCGCTGCTGCAGTTGAAGCGCTTCTGACCTATGTGCTGCGCGGCGAGCGCGTTGATGTTCTGGCTGAAGATCAGGAATTAAGCCCGACCGAGGCGTCGGCCGTTCTAGGCATCTTACGTCCACTTGTTGTTCTCCGCATGAATGGAGGCAATCTAACGTTCCGCTACGTTGGTAAACACCGCAGCGCCTTGCTAAAGGACATGCTCGCGCTAAACTTCAGGTTGGACGTTTGCCAGGCCGCGATGGACATGCTTGCTGAAGATACTGAGGATTTCGTTCAGACCTATGGCCCCTGAGCCGCCCGTCGCGGTCTATGATGCCTGTGTTCTTTATTCACTCCACCTTCGTAAGCCCTTATTCAGTGTGCTTTTGACGGTCTCGTCGAGGCGCGCTGGAGTGATAATACCCATGATGAGTGGATCCGTAATCTTGCTGTTAATACGTCTTTCTTGTCCATTGAGGAGGGCCTGATTGCCATGCGGGACAGGATGGACGCTGTGTTGTTGGACGCGGACGTGATAACCTAACGTTCTTTGGTGGGTGACCTTAGGTTGCTAGACCCAAGTGACCGGTATGTCCTTGCAGCCGCCATCGACGGGAAAGCTTCCGGTCTTGTCACCTGAAACCTCAAAGACTTGGTAGCACGCAACCTTTGTCCCTACAGTGTGACGAGCCAGTCCCGCATCTTCGAGTGCTTTAGTGTTGGGCGGATCTCGCAGCGTCTCCATTTCGAACGCCCCCAGGAAATGCAGCGTGGTCACATAGGTGTAAGGCGCGCCCGGCGTCGGGCTGTGCGGCCCGGAGCCAAGGAATCCTGAGCTGCGCAAACTGCCGATGACTTCATGTTGGGGGGCACGAAGCCCTAAATGTATTGAGGTGCTGCGTGGTGACTGAGGAAGAAGTTCCGAGCAGGAGACTGGAGATAGGAGGAGGGCTTAGGAGGCACCCGCTCCTCAATACTTCATGACTGACTTCCTTGCCAAAAGGCTTTGACAGCTGGCGGGTTAAGTGTGGTGTGCATAGTTTGAGAGCCATCTTCGGACTCTTCGAAATTCAGAAATCTATCCAAGGATGCAGTGCCGGTCGGAGGAGGCCACAACCGAGGGTAGACCTGGAACAAGTTAGCTGCGCCCCATCGATATTCAGAAATCTGTCCGAGGGGGTAGTGCCGGCTGAAGAAAGTAGTGCCAGACAGAGGAGGTTGTGCCGGCCGGAGGAGGTCGCAGGCAAAGGTAGACTTAGAACAAGTTAGGCGCGCGTCACCAGCTGGAAACATCCCACCGCCATCAGCACCATCGACTCGAACTCCGACAGAGCAGCCCCCCTTATCGGCGCTGAAGACGCGCGGATCGTCTTGGCGAACCGCGGCCGCGTTCGATGCTTCTCGCCACCGGCCACCAACGCCAGTTCATACGGCTGGCCCTGCAACTCCTCAATGAACAATCAGCAGATAAATGCTGCAGCCTTCTCCGACCACCCGCGTCTGCGTCTCGCGGCTAACGGGTTTGATGAAGTAAAGATCACCACCCCCACCCGCATCATCCATTCCCGCCAGCGCAGATCTGATGGCAGGTCTCTGAGCTCGCGATCGAAGAGTACGCGCTGTCGATCTTTAGTCTGGTGGTAACCGGTCTTGGCTGTGCTCACTTCCGACATAGTCACAACCCAGATATTCGAAAGGAGACCCGGCCGGATAGGTCAGCCACGGCGAAGGGTGGATGGCAGAATCGACTATATTGGGGATCAAGGTATGGCTCTCGCCCGACTTCATCGCCAGCAGTTCGGCGACTTCCCTAAAGAAGAGCGAAGCGAGTGTTGTGTTGTAACGCGCGACTATCCGCGTAGCCAGAAAGAACTTCCCGCTTGCCCCTAATCGTCGCCGGCCGCAGTCAGCAAAACCACATCGCGGTTGGCAGTCTCATCCTCGTAGCGGCCGAGCATCCTAGCGGCCACCGCCGCTGATGTGAGGGCGAGGCGACCACGCCAGCAGCCCAGGCATGGCGGGTCGGCGCAGGTCAGATCTTCAAGTGATGTCAGAGCAATACCAGTCGCAAAGGGCAAGCGAGGAGACCACGGAAGGGCTGTTGGAGGGAAGGGCGCGAGCGTATCAATATGGCAGAGTGTAAATTATCGGGCAAAACACCGAAAACTCCATCGAGGAGACCCCAGTGCTGTCTCCCAGTACGGCTCCCTCTCTTAATGGTTCCACGCCTGAGGTGTTGGGCGAAAACCCGCTCCCCTCTCTTACCGGCGAGGATCCGACGCCAGCTCATCTCGCCAACCTTGCTGATCGCGCCCGGGGTCATGTCGAAGCCGCCAGTACCGCCAATGCACGCAAAGCCTACGCATCGGACTGGAAGGACTTTCAGAGTGGTGCCGGCGGTCCAATCTGGCTCCTTTTCCCCCGCCTCCGCAAACCGTCGGGCACTATATCACCGCCTGCGCTTCCGGCACGGCCGAACGGGACGGAAAAGCGAACCCAGTCTCGACTATCGAACGCCGCCTCTCCTCGCTCTCCTGGAACCATGCCCAGCGAAGCCTCTCGCTCGATCGCAATAACCGGCATATCGCCACCGTCATGGCCGGCACCCGAAACAGCCACGCGCGCCCAACGGTCCAGAATGAAGCTGTCATGGACGAAGACATCATCGCCATGGTCGAGAAGCTCGATCGCGGCTCTCTGCTCGGCTTGCGGGATCGGGCGATGTTGCTCGTCGGCTTTGCTGGAGGTCTTCGGCGTTCCAAGATCGTTGGCCTTGATTTGAAGGCCGACCAAATGGAAGACGGTCGTGGTTGGATTGAAGTCCTCGGTCACGGCATGCTTCTCAACCTCCGTGGCAAAACTGGCTGGCTAGCGCGAGGTCGAGGTGGGACGCGGATTCTCAAATGCCACGTGCCCGGTGGCCGCAATCGAAACCTGGATCAAGTCCGCCAAACTGGCGCACGGCCCGCTCTTTCGCCGCGTCACAGGGCAAGGGAAAGCTGTTGATTCGGAGCGGCTGAACGACAAGGAGATTGCTAGGCTGGTAAAGCAACAACAGGAGTTATGAATCATGTTTACCCACGTCATGATCGGCAGCAATGACCTTGAGCGGACCAGGTCGTCTATGATGCGACGTTCGCTGAACTGTGAGGCAGTCCCAGCGAAATGGATGCAAAAGGCAGGCTGATGTACGCCCACGACGGCGACAGGACGATGATTACAAAGCCGATTGACGGAAAGCCGGCGTCCGCAGCGGACGGTGGAACAATTGGTATCGCCGCCGCAAGACCAGATCGCGTGCTCGTATGGCATGCCACTAGTACTGCCCATGGCGGCACAGTCGTTGAGAGGTCACCCGCGGAGCGTCCGAACGGCGCATGCGCCGCTTATCTTCGGGACCGTGATGGAAATAAACTGAGCTGCCGATGTCAGTCAACAAGATAACGCCTGCTTCAGGCTCCTAAACCGAGCAACACAATGTCATACAAAGGCGGGTCTCAAATACCTCAAAGACAGCCCAAATCCATGCCTTCACGTTGATTCCTTCCCTCCACGATCCTCCAATCCAATCCTAGCTCAAATGGCCTCGGTAGGCAGCTTGATCGGGGCCTCGGTGGCTTTCTCGGGGCCTCGGGAGCCTTTTCGGGGACTTGGGGACTTGGAAGGTAGTCGGCTACGTAGGTATGTCGTGAGAATGCTGGTGAGGGTGAAAAGTAGACGATGCCACGGTGAGGAATCCAAGGGACCGTCGTCAAGTGGTGAGGGGAAGGAACCCAGCTAATGTTGCAGAACAGGGTCGAAAATGCTTGATTTTCTTTGGTTGTTGAAAGGAGAATGCCTGGGAAGGAGGGGTTAAATGAAGAAAGAAGCAGGGCCGGCAAAAGGTCGGATCTACCCTGAAAGACCAACAGGGCCGAAAGGTCGGATCTTACCCTGCTGTTGATAAGGGCAGACGGGCGGCGCAAAGGCTCAAAAACCGCTGTTATTTTGGTCGATCGAGGAAGGGTAGGTACGCGTCGGCGTCGGGGTGGGTGAAAAATCAATGGTTTTCGTGGAAATGAGGAAAACATCGTGATGGGCAAAAAAGAGGGCAAAAAAAAGGCTCCGAATAGCCCCGTAGCAACTGTTGACACTCGCTAGGTAGAAAGGCCTGAGCTCGTAACCTGTCAGGGATGTTCTGCGGGTAGTCAATGCGTGGTGTATTGGGTGGTTGTAGGAGGAAGAAAGTGGCTGCTAACAGTGGAGCCTGAAGAAGGCTAGAAACCTACGCTTGACGTGCGGGTACACGCCCGGAAGGTTGACGTAGAAGATTGAAAGCTCGATGAATAAGCCACGAACAGGAAGAGTCCGGATGTACGCCTCGACGCGCGCCTTGTCCGTGAAGTGCAGGGCGAATTTCGTCCGCGTAGTGATCTGGTCGACGTTTTCCAGCGTGCTGAAGACGATATGGTTGACGCCGGTCTTGATGGTGGCATCTGCCAGATCCCTGCTGATATCGAACTTGTAGGTCGCCAATGCAGCGACGCCTGGCGTCATCAGGACCGCGCCCTGCGCTCTCTAAAAAGCTTTGACGAAGTTGCCCTTGTGGTTCGTCCTAAGCGGCACGGCGACGCTTCGGGGCCATGACAGCTCGCGGTACCCTGCTTCGCTCCGGCCAGGTAGCACAGCAGCTGGCCGACGGTGATGTGAATTTAGCCATCGTCACGCCGGATCCTGGGCAGGTTTAATTACGTACGACTTGTGTGAGGAGAGGCACATTTTCATCGCCCGTCCCGGTCATCCGCGGATTGAGAAAGGGGCAAACACAGCGGGTTTCGGCCGGCTTAAAAGAATCAATGTCTCGCTATTAGGCGGCGGACCTCCGACGCCTATCGACGCTAGGTACTCCCGCCCCGTTACGTCTTCTACGAGCTTGACACATCCGTGCAAGCTTGGTACATCCGTGCAAGCTTGGTACATCCGTGCAAGCTTGGTACATCCGTGCAAGCTTGGTACATCCATGCAAGCTTGGTACATCTGCGATCTTGCGTACTGTCTCCTACTTGGTTATTCTAAGCATTGTTGCGAGTAGTGATCTTGCCGCGCTGGTACCGCAACGTCTTATGCGGGACCGCTACGCCCCACAGCTTTTGGAGCGGATTCAGGTGGAGCTTATCTAGCACGAGCGCGCCCACGGGCATCAGGGCTAGCAATGGATTTGCAAGTAGATCTACGAGCTCGCAAGGCGAAAGCCAGTCGATGTCATGGAATGGCTAAGCCTGTTTCTCGTAGTGGCGTCTAGCATAGTAACCATGCTGATGAATAACCTACGCATTGTGATGTTTAAACCCACTGCATCTATGCGATTATTGGTGCGGTGATGCTGGGACCGGGCTAGATAAACCGCTACCTGCCCGTAATCGGCCGGGCCGTGGCATCCGACGTTGCCACTTGTCTTGGTTTGGTGTAGGCCGGTCTGATGTTTATTTCGGCCGTCCTGAATGCCTTACCTACCTCGCCGTCTATGATAATATAGTAGTCTTGACGATAATAATAACAATATTGGAATAGTTAGTAAAGTCGTTTTAGCTATTGCAGGATTCCTGGCTATTTGAACTCGCACCCACCGACTCCCTAGGGTAATACCTCGTCAATACCCTTAATGGTCTTACGTGCGATAAGGTGTTGAAAGTGCAAATGGGGGTGTGATGTTTTGGTACAACCTAATGGGCGCCGGCCTTATTGTGAAGAGTCTTGAGCTGCCCCTGACCGAAAAGGGCCTCTCGTTAGTAACGTTCGCGCTCCATAGAAGATGCCGCCCCCGAGAGCCCCCTCGTCGTCTTCGACGAGCCCGACCGCCCTCGGCCCCGCCTCGACCGCGAGCTCAAAGAAGCTGTCACAAAACGGCTTTGTCTCCAAGTCTTGGGATGTAACGGCGTGGGGGCGGAGGCAGTATTCATAGCCGTAGCGGCCGGAGCGAAGCCACATACGTGAGTAACGTGAAGATATGTTGCTTATATCTAGCGAGAATAGATGCACGGCGTCAAAGTAAGCTTCTGACGAACCTTGAGCGGAAAAAATTAAACATGCAACACTAGGCATTCGCCGGTCGTCGGCTCATTCTCGAGAATGGCTTGGATGAGTTGTCCGTCAACACGTAGACACTCTTTAAGGTTGTTAATATCCAGGTCAGCAGTTTCTCTCGCATTACTTCCCCCGAATTGAGCGCGGAATCGTCACCTGTGGCTAACATTCTCCCCATCGTCAAATGGAATATCCCACGCGAGAGCTGCGGCTGCCTGGAAGCAGAAACACGGCTTCCGCTTGGTTTTGCGGGTTCAAACTCTTAAGAAACCCGAAGTTAACCCACCAGAATGAAACCAAAGCTCTTTATTTCCTCTCTCCTACGCTAAAAAGCTTATTCTCTTTTCTAATTTGTGGATCTAGACAACGGGGATGGAGAGACGAGTCGGGGGAGCGAGACCGAAGCGCCGTCTCCGGATGACGCCGGAAAGCCCGCCGGTCGAACCTTGTCGCCCGAGCTGTCGTACCACGGAGGTAGTAGATTGAGAGTTGCATGCATCTCCGATGCACATCCAGCTGCCATTTGCATAATGTGTCCAGGATCCTGCCAGAGAGGTCGGATGTTTCCTCCCAATCAAGGGACTCGGACTGGCACTAGTCGCTTGGACTGACCCGACCCCATTGATCTCCCTTTGATTTTATGCACTTCGGTGCAGTCGCAGACGCAGTTTGGTTCAGCGACTTGGATAGACCCGTCAAGAAAGGGGCCACGCAAGCGTGCTTACAGAAAACCGGGGGTGAAACCTTGGAAGTGGGCGAGGCGAGTCAGCGGCAAGCGCAAGCGCAAGCGCAACAGAATAAAACGAACGACGCCGGCGATAAAGGTTAAGGGACCCAACCCGCTGCCCTTCGTGTCCTTGCTGCTCTTGCCGCCACTGATGGCTGAGTGGATGGTGCTAGTCTGTGCCGCGCGCTCGTCGGCCTCCCGCTTGCCTGGTACGGGCGCGTTGATGGCCACGAGGAGGATGTCAACCCGGGCCCCAAGAGGCCGACGATGGCGCCCGTAATGCTGCCACCCTGCCCGCCCTGCGTTCTCATTTTACGGAAGATCGCCGGCTAGATGCAAGACTGGGCTGGGAACGGACACCAGAAAGCCGACCCTACCTCTTTTTACTAGAGGTCTAATTGATCCGACTCAATGGTACCTCCCATCCCGTCGCTGCGGCTGTAGTAACACTCTCCCGGCTTATAGCGACATCCTACCTCTTTCTAGTCTACTGACATCTACTGTCGTGCAGTCACATACAATCCTCGGTTCGAAACGCAAAGGGGCATAACCCAGCTGGCTTTAGATGTTGGTTTTTGTTCTATTAGTCTTTGTGTTTAAGAGTTAAAACAGCTAGGATATTTTGTTTACTTAGTTCCTAAACCTTTAACCCAGCTAGTAAAAGTCTATATAGTAGTACTTAGTCTACTACCTAGTACACTACTTGATATACTACTTGGTACACATCACTTGGTACACACCACTTGGTACACACCACTTGGTACACACCACTTGGTACACACCACTTGGTACACATCACTTAGTACACACTACTTAGTATACACCACTTGGTACACCACTTTCATTTCCTAGGTGCGTAGCGTAACGTGTAGACGGCCTAGAGAGGTCTAATAGTATTTAGTAGCTGTCTGGTCCTCTACTTCTGTCTACAAGGCGGGCAACCAAGCGACCGCAAACAGGTCTTTATGCGTTGGCGGGTCTTAAAGAGTAGAAATCCATCTCCGCATCATGCCGTAGACGTTCGGTGACGTCGTCGAAGAGCACTAGGGTATTGGTGCTATCGTCATTAAGTGGACCAGGCGCCAGGCATTGACGAGGAAAGTGGGTTGCCCAATCCCGGGAAAATTGTGTTTCACCCTGAGGCCGATAACGGCAGCGGCTTCCGGATTAACGCCCGCGACCCGACCGCGAAGTTCGTGAATGTCCCACTGGCCGTTGCCCAGACCGAACAAGCTCTGTCCGAGAACATTGTCGCGCTCAACCCGGAAGGTCTTAATAAACGCGTTATTAGTGGTGGTGACGCACGTCCGCTGGTCGAGCACAACGATCGGCTGGGTCATCTTGTCGACCACGCCTTGGGCTTGAACTGCCGGCTTCTCAACAGGCGGTAAAGATCTTCCGGCGTCGTCGGTCGTCTTCTCCCATAAGAGGTGTCTCGAGTTCGGCGTTTCAGATTTATACGTGATGGCGACCTCATCGGTTTGGAGGCGCCCACACCAAATGCCACCTGGGAGGTTATGAAGAACGGCGGACAAGGTTTGGCGTTCCGCTGATATTCCGGCTAGGAGGGCAGCGCAAAGGCATCAGGCGGAACCCTAAGCCTGGTTACAAGCACATCAGGCCGCCAATCCCGCGATACCTGTGCATTCAACGTTTGGCTCGAGCGTTATCCTGAGCCCCGTCTTATTACCTCGCGACACTGTGGCAGGTCTCGCATTCGATTCGGCCCTTGTGATCTCGAAGCTGTCGGGTCTAGACACCAAGGTGACATCCAACCGCTCTTCCGGCACGGAAAGCACGCCGTACTTTACCGCATTAGTTGCACATTCATGAAAGAGCAATGCGAGACCTTGTCGGCGCTGATTAGTGCGTCATTCCTGTATAGCTGCTAACGCCCCTCCTCCTTGTCTTCAAAGGGAGACAGCAGGCTGTTGAGAAGAGTGCCGTTGATCGTTCAACGAGGGCTTCACCACCGGTGAAGCTCGGCAGGTCATCTCGTGGGCCCGCGACAGAGCGACAAGACGATCCTCTATGTTAATCGCGAGTTCGGCCGGATCGCTGGCTCTTCGTCGAGCCGATCTTCTAGGATCAGTATGGTGATCGGTTGCCCCACGGCTTCGTCCGCGGTGTACCTAAAAACGCACTCCGCACTCTTATTCCAGGTGGTGATGATGCCCTCAAGGGACTTGCTGATAATGGCGTCTTCGAGGAAGGCAGCTCCGAGACGGAGTTTACACCCTTTGTGGGTCGGGAAATAAAGCTCTTTTCTAGCGCTTGGAAGTCTGACCTTGCCCTTGAGTCGAACTGGACTATGCACTGCCATACACCAAGCTGAGTCAGCAGGACTGTGCACTGCTTGTTGCCTTCAGGGGCAAGGTCGGAGTTTTGCCGCTGGAAAGTCTGACCTTGCCCCTGAAGATGTAGTACCTACTAATGTCATGGTCTCGCCAGCAGGGCGTGGATGACATAAGCAGCGCGACAAGGGTTATTCTTTCGCACAGCACAGGGCGGCTAGCCTTTCAAACCTTTCAACATCAATACAACCTACGCTGGCCGACCTACTGCGAGGCATTTCTCTAGCAGAGGGTCGACAGGTGTTCGGTGGCACGCGGTGATGAAATCCGCACGTGTCCACGTTCGTTTCAACCGCTACGGCCACACTTTGCGAGGAAAGCTTGACGTCGAACGCCGTTCCGAAGACGGTCGTCACCACATCATTGGCCGTGACCATGAACGGTCGGCGAGGATCGGGCGCGACTCCGAACTAGGCCCCTCTAGTTAGTAGTCTGGTGCGCCTATCCTGTCCGGCAAATTCGACTGCTTGGACGCTCTCCGCGCCATGGAAGACCGTGCTTCCATCCCCACGGTGGATTTACTGGCTCTCCGCGACCGCGGTACTGTAATCCGCCTCCGGCCAGAGAGTTGGGGAGGGCAGGACCAGGGCCACAAGACAGACCGCCGCGATTGCGCAAGCACCTGCCTTGAAGAGCGTGCGCCTGCTCATGTGTCTACGCCACGCGGATATCGGCTGCGCGGCTTCGCCATTACCGTAAGTCGGCCACCGGAGCTACCGCCACAGTATTATGCTAACAGCTTACAGACGTTCACCTCTGTCGTAAGCATGGACGTTATCGCCGACAAAATTATTCCCATGCTGGACAAGCTTGTTAACGACGAGATCCTCAACATCCGCTTCAACGTCGCCAAGATAGGGTGTCCTCATCAGCGTCCTGCATCGTATGCCTGAGGAGGGCATCATTTACTCGCTGGAGAAGGAGGGTACCGGCTTCAGGCCGTTCCCCAGAGGTATGGATTCGCTGCGCGGCATGCGGCACTTGTTCCAGCCCATCCCAGAGGTTTTGTGCCTCCCGCCACGCGCTCACATTGTCCACATGCCGGGATAGCCAGACATCAAACCGGTCGCAAAGCTTCGCGTTATCCGGCTCCTCACGCAATGCGACTAGCCAGTCAAGTGCTTTGCTTTCGGGTGAACTTTTACCTCCCCGCGCGATCGTCTCTCCTCCTCCTACCGTCCGGCGAATATCCATTCCAATATAAGAACGACTTGCCACTCTGGTGTTTCGGAATTTCTTTCTTGGCGAGCCGGCCTGGAGGCTTTTGCGGCAATGTTCAAGCCCGTCATGGACCAATGAATGGGCGAGTGCGACCGAGATGGCGAGATAGGCCGCGATTCCCTCGAACCTGTCCCGACGTTTCCGACATGAAGGAGTTCGTCGCGACCGTTTTCAACGCACTTAACCTTCACCCAGTCTCCAGTCCGACCAGGGCGATAGGGTTGATCGAGACGTTTGCGGACGACGCCCTCCAGACCAAGATCACGGAAATGCTCCAACAAGACACTGGGGTCAGTATCAACGGTTTCTGAAACTCGGATTCCACCGTAGTATCACGTCAGCATACTCTCAGGAAGATCCCGACGAGACCGATACTCATATCCCGAAGGTCATGGCCATCAAGAGTAGATCAAACGCGTAGAGGATCAGAGGCCCAAGTACCAGCGGACCTGCTGGAAGCGCCCAAAGACTTCATCAGAAGCCCGAAATCTAGTCGCCCTTGATCATCTAGCACGACAGCCTTGCCATCGACGATCATCGCCGCTGGCCCGAGCGCCTGGGCAGTCTTTGCGATATCGGGAAACCGATGCGTCCAGTCATGACCGTTGCGGGTCAGAATGCGTACCGCTGTCGGCTTGATCCAGACCGCCAGCCTGAAGCCGTCCCATTTCAGCTCACAGCTCCACTGGTCGCCATTCGGCGGGTTCGTCGTCAATTGTGCAAGCGCTGACTCGACGCGATCAGGAATCGTATCGAACAGAAGCTATGGCTGCAAGGGGTTGCGTTTCCGACGTGGCTTTGAGCGGATCGGGGCTTCGGTATCATAAAGGAGCGGCTTTGATCTGGGTGTCTTCCATGTCGTTATGCTGACGCAGTCCACTACATAAACCTTGAGAATATTGTAATATTACTTAGTTATTACGTTCTGACACTAGCGAAAATATAAGTTGTTTAAAAAGTTCTTTTATCCTTTACATCTTTGATTTCTTTTTGAATCTTTGAATTGTCTAATGTAGTCGTTGTCTCCCGTCACTGTTGTCGTCGTCGTCCGTCACCGTTGTCCATTATGGTCGTCCTTTATCATTGTAGTAGAGTGGGAGGGAGCCGATAATTAGAGAGTGAAGCTACGTAGAAAATGTTAGATAACGGAAGAGGGAATGTCGTGTGCAACCACAATCGACCTCAGACGGGGAACCGTCAGCAACTTGGGGTCGAAACCAGGCTGGAGATATTCGCATTCGTCCATGTTGGAGGTTGTTGTTTGGTGGTGCAATAGTAAATTGGGGAAAACGCGCGAGCGAAAGGAAGAATAAAAGTCAGATGTCGTGTCCGTGATGAATAAGATGCCCCTTGGAGATTTGCGCTTTGTCGGTTTTTACACAATTGGTGAGCTGGCCAAAACCCTCGCGCCCTATTGACATTGTGTTTTGGTCCCGAAGTCGGACGCCGCCTCGACCAGACGCTCTATTATATCACCGAGCCAATTAAGCCGATCCGGACGCTAGAGCTGGTAGAAGTATCTAAAGTATTTACTGTTCTGCGACCGGACAGAAGAGATTGAAGCAGGGTTTGGAATCGGAAAGTTGATTCTGGTCGCTGTCATGACCAAACCGCTGGAGGAAGTGCAAAAGCTCTCCGCTCTTGTTTCGGATGACATCACCAACGTGACTCCTAGTCCTCCTAGGCCACCTCCTGTCTCTAGGTTCCTGCCAGCAACTTCTTCCTCAGACATCGCCACATTCAGCACCGTTGATACATTCAGGGCTTTGTGCCCCCAACAGGTTATGAGCACCATGGCCCCTTTGGGGGCTCGTTTTACCCCTCTTTGAAGCTATTTAAAGCCTTCCTTTTACCACTTTTGTATCTATCGCGATACCTTGCTCGATTCTACGAAAAGCATCGATCCTTTCACCTATGAGGACGCGTACCTACCCTTCTGCAATCGACCAAAATAATAGCAGTTGTTGAGCCCACGCGCCGCCCGTCTAAAACCCATAACAGCAGGGTAAATCCAACCTTCCGCCGGCCCTGTATGCTCCCATTAACAGCACGGTAAGTCCAACCTTTCGGCCCTGCTGCCTTCTTCTTTTTCAGGGCAACTCCAACCTTCCGCCGGCCCTACGTCTTTCTCTTTTTCATCTATCGCAAGAAACCCTCCGCGGCCCTCGACGGATCGATATTTGACCACAAGCAGTCCCGAGATCGAGGCAGAATTCTTTGCAGCAATCCATTCTTCCTTCCTTATCTTTCAAAAGAGCCCCATCTCGGCCCTCGGCGTAGCGATATTCGACCCCAAGAAGTATCGCAGCGGCAGTATTCTTTTGACGAGATCCCCTCTTTTAAGACCTCCTTCCGACACATTCTTGCATCGACATCCAGGGTAAATTCAAGCATTTTCGACCCTGTTCTGCAACATCAACTGGGATTTTTCCCCTCTTCACCTTTCTGCGGTCCCCCAGACCCATCGCCGTGGCATCCTCTGTCTTGACCCTTACTAGCATTCTTGCGACAAACCTACCTACCCAACTACCTTCCAAGCCACCGAGGCTCAAGCCAAGCGAATTAAGCAAGCCCCCGAGGCCACCAGCAAGCTGCCTACCAAAGGCCATTTAAGCTAGGATTGGATTAGAGGATCGTGGAGGAAAAGGATCAACGTTGAGGCATGCATTCGGGTTGCTTTTCAGCTACATTTGTATGATACCCTGTTGCTTAACAGTAACAGGGGGCAGCACATCTATCGTGTTGTACCCGTCGCTGTGGAAGCCTGAGGTGTCCAGCCTGCTTAGTCGGAGGTTCTTCTATGGGATCTTTGCATGAGATACGCCGAACTGCAGGTCACGACCCATTTCAGCTTCCTGCGCGGCGCATCCTTCAATGACGCGAAAACGCTTGGCGACAGGAGAGCCAAGGCGACACGGAATTTTCAAACCGCCTGTCAAAAACCCCGCGAATCGGGACGCGATTCTCCCAGCCGGTAATCGCCCCATCATCATTGGCATGCGCTGCCCAAATGCTGTCACAAGGTCCCTCCCGAAGGACTTCCCTTTCTTCGGCCTCCCAGGTGATCGTTGCCGGTAGGCAGCACTCGGTGCGCAGATCGCGCCAGGTCATGGATCCCTGCCACGGCCTACGTCGAGTTGCCCAGCTTTCCGGGACGGAACCGCTGTGTGTGTGCTTCCCGGCCGGGCAAGACAAGACAGGATCCCTAGCGGTGACGTCGACAAGATCGGCCACCCAGTGCAGCGCCGCGACCTAGGTGACGCCGTTCAGGTGCTCCGCGAGGCCAAAGACATTGATCGCCTTTCGCGTTGGACAGTGAATCGAACCATCCCCGCCCCTCATGGATGACGATGACGATTTCCGCACCGCGCCGGTATTGTTGTCCCTTGCGGGTGCTTCCCTTGGCGTCGATGGCAGGGACAGCCTGTTCCAGCACGGCGGCGCACGGAACACGGTCCCGAAGTTCTTCTAGTTTCTGTTTTTCCATTATCTTTCCCGGCGCTCCTGGAGCCGCCCTTCTCTCTAGATTCATATCTCCCGCAATTGGAGGGACCGTTTCCGGCGGCCGCAAAGAGCAGAGGGGGCAGCGGCGCGGCTGGAAATTTACAGTTTTGCCCTCGCTTCAGGTGACATGCCGGCTGCGGCGCAGCTTCCCTTGCCGCCTGCCGCTCGCAAGCGGCACAACGGAGATGAGGGGTCTTGATGAGACCCGCCCGGGACATACTCTTGCACGATCTCTAGATCGTCTTCGTCATCGATTTCGCCGCTCGGCAGAACGCCCCACTCGTCGCCGGACCTGAACAGCGTCACTGATACCATCAGGGTGCGGGAAAACTGGAAGGCGCGGTTCTGCGCAGGCGAATGATCAGTGTTCATCTAAGCCTCCATCTTGGAGCGGGCCATTCCCGCTCGATGGCTCCCGTCAGTGTCCCAAACCGTTCGCGATCACCGTAAAGGCTTAAACTGGAGCGGCCGCAGCTTGCTAGCGGACCCAGTCAGCGACTTGCTTGATGGAGATCCGGGGCTGGACTAGGAAGCCATTAATCAACAGCGGGATTGGGGCGTTCAACAGATCCGCCTTCGCACGACACTGATCATGCTGATTCAGATCTACAGCCACCGATACTTTGCCCATTTTCCCTCGCTCCGACGTCGGGCCGGTGACGATGGTCACTTGCATAACTGCTGGACGGCTCGCATCCGGCTTGAAGTTGAATTCCGGACGTTCTCCGACATCATCGCTTCACGCATAGGTGCATTGCACAATTTTCGCTTGCGCTCAACACATATTCTAGGCACAAGGACCATAGCTGATGCGCACGATGGCCTTCTCCCCGTGCCATCGCATTAGTTGTTCCCCTCTAGAGGGTTTACCTTTACACTCTAAGGGCCTCGGGTCTCCGGTGGACCTATTGTTTAACGCCTTGAGCTGACGGCCAGCTTGACGCCATTTTTGGTCTGTTGCTCGAGTAGGCGTTAGGCCGCCCCTTGAAAAGCAGGCCCGCAGCAGATACATGTTGGTTGTAGTCGACGACTGTTTTACTCGGCTTGCCGAATTAGACCGGCCCGTATACGGTCCGGTCTGCCTTTTCATTTCAGGGGGATTGGCTGCATTTACTCTGTCTCGATGAATCCGATCACTCACATGATCCAGGCTCGGACTTCTTTGTCCTGGCCAGGTTTAGCTTATTCCAGCGCCAAACGCATTAGCTGGAGGCCCAGATGCCTGTAGCCGCACACAATAGCTCAACCAATCGTCGAGAAATCAAATTTCACGGAAATCCAATGCGCTCGGGCAACGGCACCTAGAGAAGTGTGCCTCCGAATGAAAGAGTTCAAGCCGTCCTCGATATCGTATCGTTACTGGCCAACAAGCAGTTACAGTGAAAGGTCTACGCCTGTGTTATTAAAAGAAGCTCTTTTTGCCTAATAATATTCTGGCTTGAAGTTTTGAGGACGTGCCCTTGTGTTTCTATAGATACCTTAAGACACTCTAGAGGAAACAAACCCGCAACGTGGCTTGGTCATCTCCAACAAAAGCAATTATAAGGAAAATATCCAGACTGTGCCTTGAGTGTTTAAGCACGTCGAGCACGCTAATGGGCAACTTTGGAACTTTGCTAAAGCACCGCTCCTTCTGGATTCTAAAGCGTTACGCCTGATATAGATAGCGGACTTAATTGTCTGTTAGATTGATTGTCTATTAGATTTTTCATCACTTTCAATCAGGCGACCAGCGTGGCTACAACCTCACAAAGCCGTAACTTATATAGTAAAGCGTCGGGCCAGTTTCAGGTTTGTGCTGCCATGTCACGCTATAGACAGAAGCGCCCCTCGGATCACTTCCAGTTCAAGTTCATCCGTTTTTAAAAGCATCCGCGAAACCTGTTTTCACGGATACATCCAAGGTCTTCATACTTAGTGACTAAAGCGGCTTAGCGGTGTAGGCGCCGCTTCTAATATGATCGGCTTGAGCATTTCAGTGAGTTCCTGCTCTTGAGTTTCAGCATATCGATATGAAGATCGGGCACGAACATGTCTCGTGAGATTGCGACCGGCTTCAGTCTGTCTCGCGAATCCGGCCCGACGCCTCCATGGGCAAACTCATCTATCTCCTCGGCCTGTCGGAAATATGACGTTAGTATCCCGATCAGCCACTCCCACAGATTCCTTGGCAGATTGAACAACTGCTGTGCCAGGAGATGCACAACCTCTCCTTCCCGTTCTATCCACCCATTGATCGCCATCGTCGAGAAGCCCAGCAACACGCGCCTACGCTTCTCGAACAGGGTCGGCCACACGACAATCTTGGCCGGCCCCGTCTCGTCCTCGATGGTGATAAACATAACACCCTTGGCCGATCCCGGCTTCTGCCGAACTAACACAAGGCCGGCGTGTAAACCCGTCGGTCGTCCCGTGCATTTATCGCGTCTATGCAGGTGATGATATTGCGCGCCGACAGGTTCTTGCGCAGGAAGGTGACCGGATGCTTTCTCAGGGTCAGCCCGGTATAGCTGCAGTTCTCTATGACGTTATAGCCATCGGTCACTAGCCGAAGCGCGACATCCGGCTTCTGCTACTTGGCAATCGCCATCGCCATCGCCTCGCGTTCGGCCGCAGCGACAAATAAGGGCAAGGGCTCTTCGCGCAGCGCCTTGATCGCCCAGGTCACATCGCGCCATTCGAGCTTCAGCGGTGGCAGAAACGCGTGGGCCTCCGCCAGCTGGACAGGCGCTTCCCCGTTACGCTGACCGTATGCCGTCGATAGAGGCAAACGGGCTGTTCATGCGCGCTGCGACGATCCTTGCGGCGTCTGCGACCGTCAATCTCTTCACCTGCCGAAACCCGAGCCGGACGGCATGACGCCCGCTACTCCCGATCCTTTCTCATGTGTAGTCCTAGCGCGAGCAGTTGACACAGATCAGCCGCACCTCGACGCTATACTTGATCGCATCACCGACAATCTAGGCTAGTGTATAGAATCCTACGGACTAGCTATTTTAAAGGGCTACGTAGAACACATCAGGGTAATAGCACTTAATGTAGCTAGAAGCATAGGCGATCAGCGCAAAGGAGGTAACATGGCTTTCTAGAAAGCTATAGGGATCAAAGCGTTCTAGCTGGGAAAAAGTCTTTCTTTTTAGCAAACTTAGGAAAATATCCGTTTTTTACTATACTGGAGACAGGTTTGTCCTTGAAACGTGACGCGCCGCTAGTGAACTTAACGGTGGCTACGGGCTTGTATAGCTAGTCAGCCTTACTGCTAGTGAAACTAATACAGACTATAGTAACGCGCATAGCACTGTCTTGGAACAGCGGCACGCCTAAGCCTTTACTAAGTACGGCCTCTAACTCCGGGGTAGGATACTACACCGGCTCCTTGCCCTCTTAGCGGCGAAGATAGGCATGCACCATATCGCCCTGGATTGGACGGGACGCATAATCGCCCCCCGAACGACGAGGTGCGGGGTTTGAGGGGCGGCAGCATGGCTCTTTAAACTGGCGCAGGGGCTGATAGGAGCTCCGCGTAGTCTGGGTCAGAATCTGGGCGGTTTTGTTCTTACTCGTGCTTGGTTGGACGATCTTGTACCTATTTAGCTAGTAACGATAATGGATTGGTAGATTATTAAATAGGAGGACAAGGATGACGTTTAGGGTCTAAAAGTTATAAAAGTCAACGTTTTAGTACTCGGTATACTCACCTGTATATTAAAGGTCTTTTATTAAATCCGTAAATATAAGGGCAAAGATCTCTATTTCTCTAAGATTAAGTAGAAAGATACTACTACCTATGCGATGATCCGTAAGGTGGATACGCTCGGCATCTCTTAGGTCATAAGTCGTGCGCAGATGTAAATACTAAACGGTAGTTATTGTTTGAGTTAAGATTAAGTTCCGGGATGTTTCTGGCGGGTACTTTTTCTAACTAAGACCACATGCCCAACGACAGCGCCTTAATCACGTCCTCTGGCAGGCTGAGCGCCCTGCTAATATGGCGGATCGTACTTTTAGCCCGGTAGCGCGTGACGGTTGCGCAGACTGCTGCCTAACTTCTTTATATAGGTCTTATAGATCTACTAAATTTACCTCTTTGCGCCGTTTATACTCTAAGACAATACCAATACCCGGTGGCTCGTTCCGCTCCTAGCTAATAAATTATTTAAAGAGCAGGTTATTGGTGGATGGATTGATTGAAGTGATACCGAGGATATAGTGGACGACGCTGTTGGCGGCCAATCCCGCGCCCTAACGGACAATGCCCTGCCCCCTGGTAAAGCGCACAATCGAAAACACTGTTAGGAAGTATGGGGCGTATTTTATAGTACGAATCAGACCGCGTTCGTGCTGTATGGCTTTGAGGACGCCCGGCGGCAGGTCTTCCGGATAGCAATCCGGCATACATTCCCAAACATAATGTTCAAGAGATCCTTAACCATCCTCGCCCGTCATAATCGCTTCCTCTAGATACTAGTAAATGACCTTTTCTAGCGAGATTATGTAGGTGCTTCGGAATAGTAAGGAAATAACTGCTTTATTACTTCTGGCGGTTTTAAATAGCGGTCTGCGTGTCGCTCTTACCTGGATCTAACGTCCTCGATCGTCTTATTATGCCTAATACAGGTAGTAATATTCTGTAACTACCGATGGCCTGGCTTATAAAAGAGTATATTATTTGTAACGACGGTCTTCACCTTGAAGCATGCAGCCAGATTGTGAGTCTCATACAGGCGTATCCAGTCGTTCTATCGCCGATGAAGGCAGAGCGACACGTAAGCACGATGGCCAAACAGCTGCGCCATCCTGCGGAGCTGCGCGGCACAGGTGGCAACCAGCAGATCCAGCACGAGAATGCCGATCACGTTCCGAGTAAAAGATAACGTCATCCCAGTGCAGCATGCAATTGTCCTTGGCGCCACGTGCCTTTCCCAGCGTGATGAGCCGGGTTAGACGCGAATAGGCGGCACCATCTATCGAATAAACCAGCACCAACATACCGTCAGCTAGATCGAGGCGATAGCCAACAACCAGACACACACCGGTGGCCATGGATGCTTTTAGTGCCCGGACGATGCCCTCGAGAGAATTGCGGTCGGCAATGCTAGATACCTCGATCCCTGATCCCTAAGACTTTAGCAGTCTCGAACAGCTCCTGTATAGAGCCCACGAGCGTTGCGGCATTCGAGGGGCTTCGTGTGGGTAGCCTCCATCTTAGCACGAGCGGTGGGTGGTCGTCAGCAGAAGCGGCAGTCCGTAAGCTGGCTGCAGGTTCCGGTGTTGTTCTGGTCGCGGCCACCGATGCTAATAGCTAGGGCGAAACATTCGCCGGTCGCGGCGCCGGGCCGCCTCCGTGCCATTGCCAATGAGATGGGCTGTGACTGGTTGCGCATGAAGCCTCCATTGGAGGATTAGAACAAAGCACCGAAGGCGAGGGAGGAAGAAAAGAGGGAGAGAAGAATGGAAACAACCGGAGGCCTGCTGCATGCCCGCCGGTCGCGTCAAGGGTGAAGCTTCGCCCGCCCGCGAGCGGCCCTTGACCCGCCCGGAAAGAGAGGCAGCGTGAGGGGAGGGGTCATTAAGGATTGAAGAGGATGGTGAGCCGGTAGGAAGCACCACGCTTCGGCCCGGACAGGGCGATAGGGGCCATTAATGAGTAACCCTTCTGAATCTATAAAATCTACTGGGGCATCGCCGACCGCCATTAGATATTCCGGACGTTTCATTGGTATGTGTAACGTTCTTGCCGTTTTGACGGTAACGCGAGCGCGCTTTATGCTGGCGGATGGTTTGAAATCACCGAGTGTGAGCATGATTATATATGATTATATGTTCGAGATTCCCGCTGTTATGGATCCGAGGCTTGATGTTTGGAATGTGTGAGTTTCCTGACGCAATAAATCCGTCACATCTGTTTTCTTCGCGCTGCGGATCGACGAGATTATCCGCCACTTCTATGGATATTTTGACCTCTCTGATGGTTGGTCGGTGGAAGACATGCGGCTGGCGATCATCGAGCGGGAAACGCGCCTAGTGTGATTGGGAACGCAAGATGAACGTCCTAGGCACATCTGGAGTGCCACGGCGGACGTCTATTGGGGCTAATTGGTTAAAACCACCCCGTAGTATCTGCCCGGCCAGCGCGTCATTGCTCTTTACACTGACGCTGGATCCGCTAGGTTGAAGCTGCTTGACGACCCGACCAACGACGAGATCGGCATCCGAGATCGCACAAGTCGTCCGTCTGACTGCGCTATCTCCCCGATACTGAAGTCGCAGGGTGATGAGATAATTACATGCTTTTATTTCTGATTGAATCCGTGCTGGCTGTGATCGCCCGCGGTTGCGCCGACGCCGAGACCAACGGCGGCTACAACAATCCCTATCATAGCCTTTATCCCGGCAGCGACGAGCAACCAGGTGTATGGCTGGTGGATGATCACGGCGTGTATTTGTGCTTGAACGGCAAACTGCTGGATGGCGAAAGGCCGTTTGTTGCTTATGCGCTTGAATGCGACCCTTGTACAAATGAAGACTGGTTCTAGGTGAAGTGCAAGACCTTTGGGGGAACGACGGTCTTGAATTTATCGATGCTGTGAAGCTGGAGGTAATGATCGCTGCCACCCCTGGTCCCAGGCATCTCGGCATCACCGTTGACGCGGACTTGATAGAAATCTTCATTGTTGACTGGTTGTAATATCCCTACCTTAGCGAGACTTTAGTCTTATTTAGCGTCTCTTTGCTGCTAATTGTCCTGGTTGAAAGACGACGTGCGCTTTCTGAAGGAGATTGTTTGTCATGAGTAACGATCCCTTCTCGGTCGACATGTTTGGCAATATCGCACCTTCGTCCGGACTTGGCCTCGGCATCACGGCCCTTGACAACTTTGCGCCCGAGTTGTATGTCGGACCAGCGAAGATAACGAGAGAGCCCACTTCTAAATATGCCGTCGGTCAATAGAGCGACTGTGCTAATCTTTATCTCAAAGACAATGAGGATTGCGGTCTTGCCGCGACCTGGAAGGAGCGCGCCCGTCTGGATGTCGCTACTATCCTGACGGCCCGTAAGATCGAGTGCAAGGATGTGCCTGCTATACGCGACTACTAGAAGCGCCCGATGCGTTTTACTGGTTTTGGTGTGTTGGAACTGGCGAACGGTATGTTCCACAGTCCGGGCGAGGAAGAGTTTGGGAGCGATTGGGATAAGCTTGGCTCCTCGCTCGAGACCGCCGTATCCAAAGCCGAGTATGCCTCGTTCGCCCACTACACGTAGTATGCGTATTTCGCGCTGGATCATTGTATGAGCGATCTAGGCTAAATTGACGCGGCTCGGCTGGCGCGGCGGCCGCGGTGGCTGCGTGCTGAAGCCCTGAAGCCTGGAACGCTCGCTGCGACTGTCACCTTGCATAGAACGATGGACAACACCAATACAGCCGCCCGCGAACATATCGCTAAGTCGGCTAACCTGATCGCGGCTATTCGTCTGCCGAGAGCAGCTTCAGGTGTGATACCGGCACGGATGCCGTGGTCGACCTGCTGTTCTTCCGTAAGCGCAAGGTTGGCGAACCCAAGGGTGATTAGATGTGGCTCAATGTGGACGAGGTGTGTGCCGCGACGGACGAGAAGGGTGCGATCCGTATGAGTCGCTGGTTCAATTGGCATCCGGATTTCGCCCTCGGAGGTCAAAGCCGTGGCAAGACCTATACCTAACGTCCCCGCTCTGGCGTTGATCTTGAAACTGCGCTGAACGCGGGCATTACCCTCCTACTAGAAGATCTTTACGATGGCGAGCCCAAGGAGATTGAATTTCACCTGGAAGATAAACTAGGGGAAATTGTCGACCTTTCTGACAAGGAAATCCGCAAAGGCGACTGCTTTGTCGACAACGTCCAAGGCCTCATGCAGATGATCGACAGCAGGCCGGGCGGTCTCGGTCAACGTCCGCAAGAGTCGTTCCACCGATAGGGGTCGGAGAAACACGTCCGCATCATAAGAAAGCTGATCTTGGTTCATAGTACCGTGCGCGAGGTATTGAAGGCACAGGAGCATGACCGCCCGTGGAAAGATTTACAGGCTAGGCTGCGGATCGCTTGTCAGGGACTTTAGCTCGATCAACCACACCACTTTTCCCGATAACAGAGGATGGCGAAAACGGCGAGGTGAAGGATACACACCGCCACCCGAACCTCAAGCCGTTCCGGGAAGATCACGATTGGTAGCTGGTCGCCTCTACTGAGGAATGTGACCTAGAGACCGATACAGCGAGACCCGGCCCGGTCTTCACCACCCGCGTCATTACTCCACCGGCCTCACGCGTCATCACTAGTGCCGCCGATGTGCTTGCAGTGGTCCTTAACGAGCACGACCGTGTCGATATTGATCACGTGGCCGAAATCCTGGATCGCGATCCGGTAACCGTCATCAATGACCTCGGCGACACCATCTTCCACAGCCCTACCGACATCACTCTGCGCCTCAGAGCGCCGTAGTCCCAGCCGCCGATTTCTTCACCTTCGTACATGAGACGACGAACGCCGATATCCGCATCCATTATACACCGGAACTCGGAAGCTGGATAGTTGAAGCCCGGCAGCTTGGCTACTCCGCCGCTCGCACATCTGAATGGGGCACCAGCCGCAGTCATGCCCGTGAGCTGCTGGTAAATGCTCTTAACAGTCGCGTTCCACAGATCTTCGACTCCTTTAAGGAGACTGGCGGTAGTGAGCGGCGCGTGCTAAACGTCGTGGATAGTGATACCGCGCGCGACAAACAGCAGGAGATTAAGCAGGCCTTCTGGACCTGGATGTGGACCGATCCCGACCGCACCGATCGCCTAGCGCGTGATTATACGATTGCTTCAACAATATTGCGCCGCGCAAATTCAATAGCTCCTGTCTTAAAGTTCCCGGCGCCTCTAGCGCCTATACTTTATATGGGCACAGAAGTGCGGTATCGGCGGATCATTTCGTTCGGTTCGACGTCAGTTCGAGAAAGACCATGACAATGGCAGCCGCCATCATGGAACAGCGACGTCTGGGCCTGACCGCCAAGGCGATACCAGTAGCCATTGCCTTGCTCAGGCGCCCCGCGAGGTTCTGGCGCTCTATCTATCGGCAAACATTCTCGTCGCCAACGAGACGAACTGCACCAAGGAGAAGCACGAGGATAAGCCCAACAACAAGCTCAACCTGCTGATCCGCAACGCGGACCGAACCTAGGAGAAAACCGCCCAAAACAGCTATCCTCGCGCGGACGGCAAGTCTTACAAACGCTAGGCGCTGCGTAGATGGTCTTTTCTGATCTCGGCAACATGAATGTCGAAAAGACACGGTGCTTGTCGGCCTATCGGCAGATACGCGACGAGCTGATCCGCAAGAGTGTGCCGGCGTCCAAAATCGCCTTTGTGCAGGACTTCAAAAGACCTAATCGAAACAGCGACTGTTTGGAGACGTGCGCGCCGGCAAGGTCTGCTTCCTGATCGGCAGTTCCAAGACCATGAGCACCGGCGTTAATGCGTAGCTGAGGCTCAAAGCGTTGCAACATTTAGATGTGCCCTATATTTCCTCGCAGATCGATAAGCGCAAGGGCCGGATTGTCTAGCAAGGCAACCAGCATGATAAGGTCAAGCCTACGCAAGGCAAGGGTTACTCTATACGACTATATGGCAGAACAATAAGCGCAAGGCGCGCTTTATCAGCACAGCATTAAGCGGGGATACGTTGATCCGCTGGTCTAAAGACCTTACCAAAGGCCAGGTTAATTAGTTTGCATTGTCTACGGCGATCGCTAGTGGTAATGAGCGGCTGATGTAAAAAGTAGGGCTCGAAGCCGAGATTGCCCTACTGGAGCGTTTGCGTATTGCCCACTATGATGATCTGTATGCGGTGCGCCGGCAGATGCGCGATCCTGAGACTGAGATTGAGACCGCTAAACGACGCGTTGGCGATATTGATTAAAATATCAAAAAGCTGGTTCCGATATTAGGTGAAAGCTTCGCTATCACCGTGACGGGCAAGCCATACAACAATCACAAGGAGGCTGTACGAGCCCTGATGAGGGAAATGCTCACTATGTTTCAGCTACAGTAGCAGTGTGAGGTTCACATCGTCAGCATCGGCGGGTTTGATCTCGTCTACACCGGCGAAACGTTCGGTCGTAACGACAATTACCATTTCCAGACACTGCTCCAGCGCACCGGTGTTGACTATGACATCGAATTGATGGTAACCATCACGCCGCTCGGCGCGGTCTGCCGCCCCAAGCACGCACTAGCCGGGTCCAGGCCATTTAAGGATCCCCCCCAAAGAGCCCCATAGCCTCCTTGCCGCACTCGCCCGACAGATCACCAAGCTCGATGAAGCAACAAGAACGACCTACTGTCAAGCTACTAGACCTGTTTTACTCAATGCAGCCTTTATCACGACTGGGAAACTACTTCTCGTAGTGATCGAGAGCCTCGAGCGGCCTCGATCCGAGCACAATGGTCCAGGACCGCGAGACACGGCTGACCGCGATGGATGCTGCTATCGTGAGCAGTATTGCCGATATAGGTACGGGCCGAACGAAGCCGGCGAGTGATGTCTTCGACCGTCTCAAAGAGAATACCGCAAGATAATTGATCAGGCCGAAGAGTCGGCATGATCCTTGAGGTTTCCAGCGAGACGGAAAGCAATCTTCGACAGATCTCCGACTATATCGCTGAGGCTAATTCCTGGCACGCGCTATCATTCGTCTGGGAACGGCAGAGCGGGTGTGAGGATCTCGTTGATAATCCAAACGGCTTTACCTTTGTCCCCCACTACGAACACCACAGTATCCACCAGTGCGTTTAAGGCAATTATTGAATATTTTACTATGTTGAGAACGTAAGAGTAGTTATTATTTATATTTTATATAGTGCTATAGACTACAGTGTTATCCTATTTACTAATTAGTCTAATTAGTTGAACTAAGATAATTTCTAGCTTGAACTACTGAATTATATAGCAGCCCTATCCCCCTTAGTGTCTTTCCGTACTGATCACACAGCTTCGCGCAGGACCTTACCTTTTAGACTATAGCAATTAGTATCTACTAGTTACTAAATCTAGCTTTCTAGCTTCTTTCCTAAGTCTATGCTAATTATAATTGCCTTTATTTAATGTGATTAAGAATATAATAGGCTATTTACTAATGATTTTTAACTCTTATTATAGTTAACTTAATTTTAAATGTGTGTGGTTAAATAAGGGAGAAGAGAACAAGGAGAGAAAAATAAAATCCTGCTCGCCGGTCTATCATTCGTCTGCTACTGTCTCTTAACCACTACCTGTACAACCCGACCCCTCGGTCTTGCAGGATAATTATCCTACTTACTCTTTGCGGCAGGATCGCTCGCCATTATTTGTGTCTGTCTGCCCGCCCTGTGGTCCTATAGATGTCTTTAGAAAGAACTGAAGGCAGGAAGGACTAGTAAAGTGTTGGTTCTAATATCCTGGAAGAAACGGATCCATACAAATTCTGAAATTCGATCCTTGTGTACTATGTAGTAAAGAACATTTCCGACGAGGCGCGCCGCCTAAAGTCGTCTCTGCATTCCGATGCGCTGCTGCTTGTAATGGTGAAGGCGGTTGGAATCATCTAGCAGCCGGCCGGTCATCTCCCCGCAAGTCGATGGCGGCAATGGATATATAATCCAGGCTGGACACCGCTGTGTGAAGCAGACAATCGCGGCCGGGCTGGACAAGATCACCGTTCCTGTCGTCGAAACGGCTAACGATAATGGCGTAATGCGCTCGATGATCGAGAACATCGCCCGTAAACCGCTTGAACCTATCGATCAATGGCGCGGCATCGAAGTCTCGTTGCACTCGGGTGGATCAAGAGAGCGATTAGCGTGGCGCTGGGATTGCCGGTTCGCTAGATCAGCTCTTTACTAATGTGCTGCCGGCTATACTTGACCATACGGGGCGCGCCGACATGTCGAAGAAGTCCAAGTGGGCCGACATGACATTAAACCTGCCGAAGAAGGGCGCGATCGTCGAAGTCAACAACTGGGGCCAGCCGGAACTTCCGAAGAAGGCGGAACGCGTTTACAGCAAGCTGTCGAAGTCTGGTCATGTCGCCATGTGTGACGGTAAGATGCAGTCTGTCGCCCTCCGCATGCCGGAAGAGAAAAGGAAGGGCAAGTCTGGTGCGCCTATTGTCGGCGGCATATTGATGCTCTCAAGCAGCGCAGCAGCCTCGCACGGAGCAGCATTATATCCGGACGTGACCCAGAAGGGCCAGGGCATGATCGGTGCTTAGCCGAGCGCCGATCGAAGACAACACGCCTATGGCGTTGCTTGTGCTCTCACTTGCCGGCCTGGACGTCCGGGTCGGGTCGAAGCAGTTCAGGCGCGACGCCGCCCAGCTGATCGGTAAAGACGGTAAACTTGTATTCGGCAGGGAATTCTGACCGAGGTCCTGTCGTGCCGGTGTGGGTTGTTGAACAGCGGCGTCGTCTCCCGTATTGCTGGCAACGCTATTGGCGCTGACGGCTTCTTGCGGAATATGGACTCGGAGGACTTTGTGTTGTGCCTTTCGCGGCAGGCGCTGGAAGCAGCAGCGAAGGAGGCGAATATGCTTCTACGGCAGAAGGTCCGAGAAGCCCGCGCCACTCTAACCGACCACTTTAAGCAAGAGCGTTGTCTCGGCGCTGTTTGCGCTGGACGCGAGCGAGATCGCCGAACTGCTGAAGCATGCCGAATACCTCGAATTCAAGGAGGCATCGGCCGACACGGATACGACCGGGTCGGAGGATGACGCTGCTGATGGTAGTGCTAATGAGCTAAGCCCTGCGAACGAGGATGGTGGAGCTGTTGAAGGCAGCTCGGGGACGACACCGCTCAGCAACAAGGACACCTCCATGGAAACTTTCGATAGTGAGACCGACGAGGCTGATGTCGATGAGTAGGACTCCTACGGGACTACGGCGGAGTAGCCGTCTCTCTCTATTCCCTTCCAAATGATCTGCCGACGCCGATGGAGACTATCCGCGGCTTTGCATTTACAACCCCTTCAACGTTTAGTAAATAAACGCAGGCTCGCAAAAAATACAAGCTCGTAAAAACGTAAGCTCACAGAAACACAACCTCGCAAAAGACGTAACCTCGTGAAGCGCACCTATCAGCTCCATCTTATCCTACTCAGACGGCACACCGCGTCCGCCCCATCGCCACCGTAAGAAGCTTTCCACCCAGAAAGCCAACAACAATAGTGGCGGGGTGATCCGCAAACAGAGCGAGCGTGCCTCCAGCAACATCACGGCTCTGGCCACTATCACGCTTTATAAGGCCGACTTCAGAGGCAGCGGTATGATTGCCATGCGTGTCTACCGCACATTTTCGCTCGATAGTAGTCTGACCTTCACAATTGTCGAGCGTCCGGCCATCGGCGGCTATCGTTTGTTTAATCGCCCTGGTGATACTGCCGATCTCGTTCACCTTGCGGCGAGCCGGCAGGCGGCCGAGGACTAGTCGTTGCGGCATGGCTTTTCCAGAGCCGTGCTAAAAAAGGTGACGGCAGAAGAGATTGCCGCCGACGTCGTGGGAGGAAGGGCCGTGACGTGAGCACGCTCTGTTCGCTTCCGCCTGTTATGAACTTCACCCCCGATGCTACAGGGGTGAAGTATGGCTGCACTGCTGACAGGGTTCTCGTCGCCCGTATTGGCGATCTCGTCTTCGCCATAGTTACCAGCCGCGCTCGCTATTTCGTCGCCAGCGCATGGCTCCTCAAACCGTTGGATAAGATGTTCCGTGCCGAAATCTATTCGCATCATGGTGCGGTGGAGGACAAACGGCATTCCGCGCTCGTATGGCTGAGCAGGCCGAAAACAGCCGCGAACTGAAGGTACTGGACCAGAAGATCGTACGTATCCCAACAAGCACGCCCTGGGGCGCATCGCAGGGTGCGACCGTGTTTACAGAGGGTGTGTCTTGCATCACACCGCTAGCCATGACGGTTTCCATTGATCGACCACAACGCAAAGCTTCGTCCGATGCTGCGCTCGAGTGACGGGTTTATAAGGAAGATTGCTGCTGGATGGCCGTGGCGATCACCTTTCCGGCGTTTTCTACCGCCTACGAGCAGCCTGCCGCTGAAAAAGCCCTTAAGGACTGCGAGCCTGACGTATGCAAAGCGGTTGCTGGTGTTGTGTTGGCACCGAGAGTCCCACGACAGAGACCACCGGCCCTTCGAAGCGGCACGTGGCGGTGGAGGGTTGCATCATGGAGCTGTTTCCCGGTCGGCAGGCTCTTCTCTTACGCATAGAGGAAGCGCGCCAGCAAACCCAGCACCAGCTTGATCTGATCTACCCCCAGCATCTTTATAAGGCGGCTTCTCTTGAGGAGTCCTGCAGCCTTGTGGTCGCGGACGAGGGATAGGAGGACGAGAACACCGACGTCGACATATCCAGCGAAACCTTCGTTACCAGCATGTAGGACAATGCCAAACGTGCTTATCAGGGCAAAGCCCGGATGATCCTACAGGAAAATCAGGAAGGCATCCAGCGCAAGGTCGACCTGTTCGACAGGCTGGCTTTTTTTCTACGCGAACCTTCAGCCGATGTGCCTCTCACCGCGTGACTTTCAGAATTAGCCTCCGAAGGTGCTGGTTGTGCTGGCTGAAGCATATGCCATTACTGGTGTTGCGATAAAGGGGAATGATCCAAAGGGCGGAAAGCCGCTGACTAAACAGGAGGAAGGCGCTCTTTAGGATTAAGCCGCCCGGCACGGACGCTCATAGAAGCGTGTCCTTAGTTATGTTTGGATAGGTGAACTGCGCGATAACGCCGGGCAGACCTTAGAAAGCTTCACAACACGCGTAGGCCTGCCTACCTTGGTCGAACAGTACCGCCTCCCGAGATCGCTAATGTGATTGCAGCCAGTCAATTCCACGCGGATTTTAGTTAAGAACTCACAATATCTATTAACGGCCAGTCCTAGGAGCTGTCAACAAATGAGCCCGGGTGAGCGGGTATCTTATACTTACTGCCCTTTTGACTCCGGGTGTATACCTTCTCTTTGAGCGCCTGGAGTTAGATAGTCCTACTGGACGGCAAGAGCGTTTTCACCTAGAACGGTAGGGAAATAGTCCGGTTGAAATAGAGCTATGAGCTATTCTTCAAGCCTATAGAGCACGTTGTTCAATACCGCACATTCCACAGTACTTTTGAAATAGGCATGGTCGGGTATCGCCTGAACCTTCAACTCTGACCACCCCGAAAGAAGCTTAAGTAGGACCACGGTCTCATCAGAGTCGAGGTTGATTTTCACTGCATCTTGCGCGTCATGAGTATCGTTTTCCATACGTCCACATCGCAACTCAACCCAATTCACGTAACAAAATTCTCTTTCGTTAGTGAGAAATCCCATCAGCCGGGCGATCATGGTTTGCAATACACTGGGGAATAACTCAAGGCTCCCTTCTAGGAGTCACTGGTGTCTGGACCTAGCGTTTGCGCACGCACTCGATTCGCAGGACGAGACGCTTGATTGAGCGGATGACTGTGCCCTGCTTGAACGTCTGGCCGACTCCCTTGACCATCAGGTCCTTGAGCAGCACCACGCAGTCGTTATTGGTGAGAACATCGCCGGAGGTGTGGCGGTGTTCCGAGGCCTTCACCGTATCCGCGGCGGTTTTCGATGCGGGCCGCCATTCCCCTGTGGCCTCGCAAACATAGTCGTCATTGCCGTCGCTTACGGGGGTTTCCTTCAACTGCGCTATGCCGCGACCGAGTGCCGAACATGTCTGCGGCTAAGAAGCAGGCTGCTGAACCCTGCAGACCCTCTTTCATCCGGACGCGTGGAAGGCAAACTACAGAACGGACCGCGGCAGGAAACGCCGGGAGAGGGTGGCAATAGCGGCGCTATGCATTAGTAATTAATTATCGAGACGACCAACAGCCTCTCTAACGGCTTAGCGAGCGGGCGATTCAGATCCACCTGCAGCGGATTGTCGGAGCCTTTGTTGGATCCGGTCACAGCGCCGGGCAGTTCTACAGCCGGGTCTCTTTGAGGCGCGAGACGCTACAGCCAAGGCGTCGGCCGATAATTGTGACGAGAATCTCAACGGTCCCGTCGGCTACGACAGCGCTGCCCAGCGTAAGCGCGGGCTCGCCGCCTACATGGGCGTGCAGGCCCATTCGCTCCACACGGCGGCCGAGGGTTCGGTTGCAGCCTAGGAACAGATCGTTGGAGAAGCCTAGAAGCCCTTGGCTCGTCCGGTCAAAATTCACGGCTATTCCCTCGACCGCAAAGCCACCGCGGCCGTTTTAGCGGCCTTTGGCGAGTAATCGCCCCTCGGGACGGACGTTCGACTCCGTTCCTTTTCCTATCGCCCTTAGAGCGACTATCAAGACGCATATGGAGATGTAGGTCAAGTCCTCGATACTAGAGAGTGGGGTAGGAATGATTAGCCCTGCGACCCGTTCTGCTTCTAGTCCTGCCGGGGCCGGGACGTCGCGCAAGGCAGAGGCGGCGTGGCCGTCGTCTTTGCCGGCCACTTGACCACGTCCGAAGCGAATGGTAATAGCGGTGAGGTCGGATGCGAAATCCTGTTCCTTAAGGCCTATACAGTCTTGAACATTACTCAAATCAATAGACTACTGGACGACTATTCTCGTCGACCTGACCCGGTGATCGATCCCGTCGAGTGCATAGACTATACCGACCGACTTTTCCACAAGACCGGTGCGGTGATTAGCTATGGTGGCGATAAGCTATTCTATTTGCCTATGACCGACCATATTTAAATGCCAGCTTTCGAAAGCGTCCGGGATACAGCATCCTCTATAGCTGTTTGAGTGAATTAATCTGTCTGTTGGACGGTGTATCTGAGCTGGATCGGACGCGATCTTAGCCGCTATGCAAAAGGTTGGATAGAGTGCGCCCGCGATTAGTTGCTGAGATTTTTGTAGCTCTTGTATGCGCCGATCTGAATGTTACCCCGGAGCTGAAGCCCCTAGACCACGCCGCCTCTACTCAGACGTGGCTATTGGTTGTTTCTTATGATCGGCGTGCGATCCTATGCGGCAGCCTAGACGTAGAAGGCAGTTACTTATTTGTTAGCTCTAGCCGGTGTTGGATGCCGATGAGACTAGGAAGCCTGTGTGATGGCGATCTTCTTCCGAGCGCCTTCTGATCCTCGCCTGCTTGGTGACGAAACGCGGCGACCAGAAGTACCTCCCGGCGATCGGGCGCCATGACGGACCGCTCTGGGGCTCTCTCAGAACTGTTGATCCTGACCGACGTAAGCCAAAGGTCGTGTTCCTCTTTGCGAAGCTCGGGTTTCGCGCGGCGGATACGCCGATCGAAAAGTATGATGCGCGGACGACCGAAAGCATCGCGCACGTAATAAAGGTAGGCAATCTCGGCACATGCTGGCTGCGCCCAAAAACGCAGGCGCGCGTGATGCTGGAGGATGAGCACCCCGGCATATATATTGCCTTGCTGATGTGATGGGCTACGGACGCGCACCCTTTTGTGAAGTCACTCTGGTCGGTAGTTATGTCTACGTCGACGCTATGCGCTAGCTCGGTGGCTTGCCTGTGTACCAAGGCGGCGGAGTGACCTAGGTACCTTGACTCACACTTAGCAAAGTGGTTGCATTTTGCAACCACTTCAGAGTCGCTGCCTTAGGCACCCGCCATTCATGAGCCAGGCGGGCTGAGGACTGCGCAAGCATCGTTAGGTCGCGGGGGCATTTATAGTGTGTCTAATTGTTCCTCCCGTCCAGAAGTGAGAAATCATCTTCTGAAGCTTCGCTCTATGAAGCAGATACGCGCCCTTCCGCCTGATATGCGGGAGGCCTTTAGCGAGCTGCTGCGGGACCGTTCCTGCGATGCACGCGAGTGATGCACGCGAGTGGATGTTTACCAGACTGTGGACGCTGTGGGCACGTTACGGAGGAAATCCCCAGCGCAACTACCCAGAGCGAGAGAGAGCCAGGGGGTCGCGGGCTCCGGCGAGGGCTCCGGTTGACGCCCGTGGGCTCCCGCTGCTATGAGTGGTGGCTGTGGGCACTATACCCTTTTAAGCTGTGGCGTAATGTGGCGTAGACAAGCTCACCTAATCCGCGAAGGGCTCCCATACAAAAAAAAGCGTCCGAGCTTCGCACTCCGGATTCTCCCGGAATTACCTTACGTGACACGAAGCGCACCCTTGATAAGCTTTGCTGGACCAGTGTACACATTCTGATTACACTCACTAGAATGGAACGGAACAATTCGCTATCTTAGATAAGACCGTAAACGCAACGCCCAACCGCCGCGGGTTGTAGGGTATAGCCTAAAGATAAGCTTTTGAAGCATGGCCTGGATTTTCCTATGCCCGCACATACGACGATGTTAGGCGAACATTCGCATTATTTGGGCATCGGGCTGTGCTGTCCGACGTCAGCGATGGTCGGCTCGGGCGATCCCGCAGAGATCGAACTCTAGTTCGTGGATAATGCGTTCAGTATTAACTGATTGCAGCGCGTCATGGTCCGGATTACCGAACTTCCGCCTGAAACGGAAAAACCCGATCTTTTACATTTTCCGAGAAAGCAGCCCGATCAGTAGTAACAGTTGGTCGCTGGGGTCTCGAACACCTCGCGTGTGCTCTGGTCGCGGGATGCTGTTAGGATCGCGGCATCGATCCTTTGTTCCGCTCGATAAGGCCGACTCGTCGACGGCGACCGATCACGGCCAGCTGGATCTCTAGCCAAAAGGATGCAAGGCAATGTGCGGCTGGATATAGGCATGCAACGCCCGCCGGTATGCTTTATCAGACCGGCTGGAGCCGGATACGGTCGCGCCCTGTAGGTGTGGGGGTGTATACTGCCAAAGTGGTTGCGTGTAGGTGCCTGAACGCAACCACTTTGGCGCTGCGGAGCGCTATTGGGTAACTGGATGCTGTGGCCTGCCAACGTCCCCTATTACGTCAGCAGCGAGCTCGCAGTTCAGCGCCAAAAATGCGAGGTCGCCCCTAGAGCAGTGACCCCTCTGGCTAGCAGCGTTGCCTCCTTCTGTCTGAACGAGAGGGCCACAAAATATCGGGTTTGATTTTCCTATGATGCTTGCAAAGTTCCAGGAATTCTGTCTTATTATCCTCGCGAACCAGTTAGGCTGAGAGACCGGGTTCGAGCGCGACATGCACAATCAGGTAGCGAGGATTCTTGAGCATCAGGCTGCTTAACAGTACAGGCTAGCACAAGTCAAACATTAAAGCAAAGTCTGCACTAAGCCGCCTGTCTGTTTATTATAGGTTGCTTAGGAAATGTGATTAGAAATGTCTCGATAGTGGCTTAAGGCTGTGGTGTAAGGTTAGTGCGAGGTTGGTGCGAGGTTGGTGCGAGGTTGGTGCGAGGTTGGTGCGAGGTTGGTGCGAGGTTGGTGCGAGGTTGGTGCGAGGTTGTGGTGCGAGGTCGCAGATGTGCGAGGTTGCTGACGTACACACAAGGTCGACGTAGGTGACGGGCAGCCTGCTCAGAGGCGACCTGAGAGTTTCTAGCGCTAAAGCCCTGCGCTTGCCCCTAAAGACATGGCTCTGCTGACTCAGCGCCGTGTGTGCCCATGCACGGCACGATGCGGTGGAAATAGTCGCTCTCGACCATGGACCGGAACGCTTTGCCGGAGAATCTCAGGATTCCAATGACCTGTTCGAGATCTATCGCTATGCAGTCAAGTCATTAATCCACCAGAGATTTTCTGAATTGCTGGACACCCTCGATATTAGTTTCGACACGATGGAATGCCGCGTGAACGACGGGCTTCGGTCCTTCTCTTGCGTTCCTCGGACCTACACATTGGCTTTTGAGGAAGCAATGCCTGATGCTGGATAACGGAAGAGCCGAGTAAGCTCGTTCGCGCAGTGTCGCCCTACAAGCGCAATGTCGAACACCGCAGTGCGCCTATTAATGATAAACGTCTCGTCGCAAGCATGATCAAGAGTTCAAAATGCTGTCATTAAACAGACAGCCATCGATGCGCAACGAAACGGCGCTGCGCTGCTGGACGAGGGTTGTCGTGTAGGACGATTGATAGGGGAGTCTGGTTGGCTTATATAAGCCCCGACCGGGGATGGGCATGGCTGCGCGAGGCGGGGCTTCCCCATGCCGAGACAAGAAGAAACCGGGCATCTGCTATCGAGCCCGCTTTCTTCTGGCCGTGATATGGACAGGTGGTGTCTGCTCAGAGGGACCAATCGTGCCGTGAGAAACTGCCGGCTTCAAGGGCTGCACGGCACCTCCGATTTGCTGTTGCCGTCTGCAACGGCTCTCGCAAGTCGGTTCTTCCGCTTGCGGCCCCGGCGGGTGCTTTGCGATCCTTGACCCGCCATCCTCTCACGCTGAAGAGAGCGAGCTTGCCTTGGGGTGGTTGGGGGCAAGCTCGCAATCAGTGCTGAGAAGTGCTGCTGACGTAACAGGGGACGTACCTAAGAGCAACCTCGCAATCTTGGTACCTGGAATTGCGAGCTTGCTGCTGACGTAAGAGGGGACGGAGGTACTTAGAGCAAGCTCGCAATCTTGCACCGATTGGAAAAGTGCGAGGTTGTCCCTAGGTACCTGCGTCCCCTATTACGTCAGCAGCAAGCTCGCATTCAACTCTGCCCCCAGCTGCGAGGCTTCCATTCTTGGGGGAGTCATTGGTCTTCCCGATGACTGCGGATAGTTTTATAGCGGTGATGTCCTTGAGAAATGCACTAGAGGCCATCGGATTGCCTGCGTCACCGATGGCGACACGCTGTGGATTGATGGCGCAAAAGTCCGAGTTGCCGACATTGACGCGCCTGAGACCGGCGAGCCAGCATGCGCCTCCGAACTTGCTCTGGGAATCCGGGCGACCAAGCGATCAATCGAACTGGCCAACCAAGGTCCGTTCGAAATTCGAGCATGGCCGGGTCGTGAAGAGGATCGCTATGGTCGCGCTCTTCGCGTTCTCGTGCGAGATGGCGATATCTGGGGACCGGCCGGACCTGGACAGGTCGTCGCGAACCCTGGTGCGAAGACGGCGGCCGATGGCGCTGAGGAGTTTTCCCACGATATGCACCATCCCCGATGGTTGATGTCAATAATCAACAAGGGCACATGGAATGCATCGCCGTCCCGCATGACAACCCGGCGGCATACACCGCCGGTGATGGCCGCCTTCAGAAGGGCGGCACGGTATCGATGACCCGTCCTGCTCAGCCATGACGACCGCCAGTTCGGCCTCGGCAAGTTTCAGCTCCGTCATGACCAGACGGCGCTTGTCGGGGTGGCAGTAGTTAGTCTCAGCGCGCAGTTCCTCGATTTTTTGTTCCAGCAGCATCGTCGTCTCCTTGAAGTTGGAGATAGATGACGCGGGGCACCCAAACCACAAGCCTGCTTTAGGTACGTACATCCCCTATTACGTCAGAGCAAGCTCGCATTTTCCAGCACTAAAAATGCGAGCCTGCCCTTAGGTACCTGCTCCCAGGTACCGACGTCCCCTATGATGTCAGGGGCAAGCTCGCCATTTCGGGTGCTAAAATTGCGAGCTTGCCCACCTTGTGTTCTTTTGCGACCTTGTACATCTGCCTTGTACATCTGCGACCTTGAGTCTTTTGCGACCCTCGCACATCCACGACACACACCTGCGACCTTCCTTTTTTTTTTTTCTTTTTTTTTTTTGCGACCCTCGCATATCTGCAATCTTGCATTCTTTTTTTCTTTCTTTTTTTTCTTTTTTGCGACCCCACTCCGGGACATCTGCGGGGAGCAGGAATTCCTCATTCAGCAGGCCCTGCTTGCGGGTGTAGTCAATGCTGCGGGCTGACACTCAGGTCCCATCCTCGCGCAGTGCCGGTAGGCCGCAGACAGCACGACGCTGCAGCCCGAGCCGCGGCCGACGATGCTGGCTGAGAAATGGGCAATGGCCACGGCGCGAAAGGCTCCCAGTTAAGCCTTGTTCTCCAGGAATGGTGGTGCCGACGAGGAGATGGTCTTCGCTTTGGGCAATTTGCCGCTTTCACGCGGGCGCGCTGTCTGGTTCCGGCGCGAGGACATAAACGCGTGCGTCGAGAAGAACCCTGCCAGTACCTATGAATCGGTTGTGCAATGCAAAGCGGACGCCGCGATGAGCTATTGGAAAGTATGCGAAGCACAGATAACGGCAGTCGAGGCGATCAATAGTGCCGGAAGCACGGCATCACAACAGTTGTGAAGCCGAAGCTCGCTGGTCGACAAGGACAGCAGGGCGTGGGTGACGTAAGCAGCAGAGGGCTGAAGATCTCGCACAGAGCAAGCTCGCATTTTTGGCGCTGAAAGGTGCGAGCTTGCCCCCTTCCTGCGGGAAAGAACCTTGGACAGCCCATTGAGCTCCGCACGTTTACCTGGTCACTGGAGTTTTGGCGTTGGGACATTATGCTCCCCTTGCGCAAAGGGCCGCTGCCCGAAATAAAGCTGCATATCCTCGCAATGGCGGGTCTTCGCCGCATGGGTCGGATGACGATCCAGTGAGAGCAATGCCAACGCTTTCACGCGGTAGACTGTGACGCCCTGGCTCCTGTGGATCATCGTCGCATAGCTGTAATCGAGATGGTTGTAGAAGCGCCGCTCGGCCGTTGCCTGTCGGCGCTGGTCGCCCTCACCACTGACCGTGATGACACGGTTACGCGGTACCTCGACGATATGGCCAACTATGCCGTTCTTGACGCCAAGCGATCCCTCGTTCTTCAGGGAAACGATCTGGTCGCCGGCGTCAAAACTCCTGATGCCATCGTCCGTTTTGAAGCAAATTCCTTCCCCGACGACCCCACGCTTAACCAGCCTTTCGCGTGCCAGGGTGCTGAGCAGCCCCTCATCACGACGTAGATGTGCTAGTATAGGCGTGGTCTTGGCCGGATCGTATTCTTGGTTCCAGTCAGCAATTAGATGCTCGACCGCCTCCGCCTTTAGACGGGTGCCAGAGATTCTGGCATAAACGTCATAGGCGGTCTATGCCTTCTCGACATTGCCGCGCGCCAGACTGAGCAACGCTTGCGTACACCTCGTAGATTTACAACCTCGCACCTTACATATTGTAACCTCGCAAATCTGCAACCTCGCATTGCGAGCTCGCACCACTGCGAGCTTGCGCCACTGTGGGCTTGGCTGCTTAGGTAATTGCGAGCTTAGGTAAGGCCACTGCGAACATGCCCACTGCGAGCTTGTACATCTGCGAGCTTGTACATCTGCGAGCTTGTACATCTGCGAGCTTAGGCCACTGTGAGTCTACGCCACTATGAGCCTACGCCACTGCGAGCTTCCTTATGTTACTGCGAGCTTGCGTCACTGTGAGCTTGCGTCACTGCGAGCTTGGGCTACTGCGAGCTTGGGCCACTGCGAACATGCCCACTGCGAGCTTGTACATCTGCGAGCTTGTACATCTGCGAGCTTAGGCCACTGTGAGTCTACGCCACTATGAGCCTACGCCACTGCGAGCTTCCTTGCGTTACTACGAGCTTGCGTCACTGCGAGCTTGCGTCACTGCGAGCTTGGGCCACTGCGAGCTTGGGCCACTGCGAACATACCCACTGCGAGCTTGTACATCTACGAGCTTATACATCTGCGAGCTTATACATCTACGAGGTTGGGCCACTATAAGTCTACGCCACTACAAGCCTACGCCACTACGAGCTTCCTTGCGTTACTGCGAGCTTGCGTCACTGCGAACTTGTGTCACTGCGAGCTTGGGCCACTGCGAACATACCTACTACGAGCTTGTACATCTGCGAGCTTGTACATCTGCGAGCTTGTACATCTGCGAGCTTGTACATCTGCGAGCTTAGGCCACTGTGAGTCTACGCCACTGCGAGCTTGTACATCTGCGAGCTTGTACATCTACGAGCTTATATATCTACGAGGTTGGGCCACTGTGAGTCTACGCCACTACGAGCCTACGCCACTGCGAGGCTACGCTACTACGAGCTTGCGTCACTGCGAGCTTGCGTCACTGCGAGCTTAGGTAAGGCCACTGCGAACATGCCCACTGCGAGCTTGTACATCTGCGAGCTTGTACATCTGCGAGCTTGTACATCTGCGAGGTTGGGCCACTGTGAGTCTACGCCACTACGAGCCTACGCCACTGCGAGGCTACGCTACTACGAGCTTGCGTCACTGCGAGCTTGCGTCACTGCGAGCTTAGGTAAGGCCACTGCGAAGATGCCCACTGCGAGCTTGTACATCTACAACCTCGCAATCTACACCCTCGCATTGTGCAACCTTGCAACTTCCTAAGCTCACACCCTCCTACCCTCGCAACCTCCTCGCATAACTACAACCTCGCAACTTCCTACCTTTCTACCCTCAAAAGCTCGCAACCTCATACCCTCCCCTCGCATCGTGCAACCTCGTAACTTCCTACCCTCTCACCCTTGCAAGCTCACACCTTCCCACCCTCGTAACCTCACCCTCGCAACTTCTTATTCTTATAACCTCGTAACTTCCTAAGCTCACAACCTCCTACCCTTATAACCTTGCAAACTCGCAAACTCACCTTCGTACCCTCGTAACCTCGCAACTTCCCACCCTCGCAACTTCCCACCTTCTCATTCTTACAACCTCGCAATCTGCAACCTTACGTTTGTCCTCGCGCTGACGATACATGGTCTCCAGTTCTGCATGGCCGATCCGATTGACGATGGCGCGGAAAGTCGCCCCTGACTCGACAGGCTGGAGCTGTCCGGCATCGCCGACCAGCACGACTTTTGCGCCAGCCTGAACAGCCGCATCAACAAATCCGGCTATTTGTTTCGAGCGGCAATGCCGGTCTCGTCTATTCCAAAGATCGCTTTGTCGTCCGGAACGTCACAGCTGCGGCTTAGCGCAGCTCCCAGGACGCAAGCTTCCGGCTCTCGATGCCGGCCCCCTTCTCCAGACCCTCAGCTGCCTTGCCCGCAAGCGTACCGCGAACAACCTGATGTCCAGCCAGCTCCCATGCCTCACGGGCAGCTTTCATCATCATGGTCTTGCCGGCGCCCCTACGTCGACGACCGCCGCAATCCGGGCCGAACGGGTGATTTGCTCGATAGCCATTCTCAGCTCTTCCGACAGCCGCTCATGTCGCTGAGACGCGCCGTCCAGAATGGTCCCGGGGACAGCGCTTTCTTCGCGCTCCGACAGCTAGGTGGCCTGCCGCGCCATTGTGGCTTCCAGGCGGATCATCGCCCGGGTCGAGTGCCGCGGGGCCCTCTTGCCGGTCGCGAAATTGATCGCGTCGCGCTGTAGCCGCAGCACCTCGGGGCCCAGGATGATGCGCAGCATCAAATGCTGGAAGACGGCGGGATCGTTAACATGGCGATGTAGGACGTTAGCGAGATCGCGTTCGTTGAAGACACGCTTCTGCCGCATGACCAGGTCAAGAATGATCGCGGGGTTATTTAGAATACAACGGGACCTTGGCCCTCCGCCTTGCCCTTGATGGCCTTTGCCCCGACGCCCAGATAGGATGTACGCAAGGTCGCAGAAACAGAAAAAGAAAAAAAACGCAAAACCGGCTCTACGTCGAGCTTCCGGAGGACCTATTTCGCCATCACCTTATCTGCCAAAACCATGTCGAAGTTCATCGAGCGGAAGGCGGTTTCGAGATCAGCGAAGACGTAAGAGAAACGCGCAGAACCTTCTTGCCCTTCTTCTACAACCTTTTCAGCGCGGGATAGATGTCAAGCTGTCACTAGTCAGAGCACACAGCAAGCGATAGGGAGCATGAGATAAAGTGTCTTAAAGGTTACAAAAGAGAATGCCCAGAAAGAGCTGCTAGATATAGGCATAGGAGGTGCTGTATTACATAAGGAGCCCGTGGCTTACAGTGGCTCGTGTGGCTGGTGGTCGAGCTTCCTTGTGACATAAGCTCACCGACCGTATCAGCAACAGAGCCTGTCGTCTGCTAGCGTGCGGGCGACCTGGACGATATGCAGGCCACTGTTCTCGGCAAAGCGAAGCGTCTCGCGATAGAATTGACCGCGATCGTGATCGGGTGCTGATGCCATCGACCGGAACGATCTGCCGGCTGTGATGGGATATGCGCTGAGCTATCGGGAGACCAAACTCGAAATGGACGGGTTCAACAAAGCCGGCCGAGAAGCAGCTTCTCGCACAGCGCCGGACGCCGGTACAGAAGCTATGAGTCGGAGGGCATTCTGTTGTCTCTCGCGGGTGCCGCTATTAGTATGTCCGCACCAGCGGCGACTACGTTAACGGGTTGCTATCGGCTGAATCTGATCCCAAGTGAGCCGCTCGGCCGGCCTCTGGCGTATCGAAGAGTTTAGCGTCCGGTCGCCATCGGCGATGTGGTGTTCTTACGCCCCCCATGACACCCGTGTTCGCAGAGGCGTCGATGCGCAGATATCTTCGCTAGGGCCTCTGCGTTGGGGAATTTGCGCCGCTAATCAAGACTGTAGCAGCAATTCCCGGACAGCAGTAGAAATCACCAATCACTTACTCATCAACGGTCGCTCTGTCCCCTTCTCCAGCCGTTATATTAAGCCACAGGTCACGCCTTTAGTGTCGCATGGATTTAGCCTATTAGGTTGGACCGGCGGTGTTATGGCCGGTAGAAGGCGCGCTAAAGATGATGGAATACTGGGATACTGCCTCTTGCCTGTGGTCTCTTGCGGATACGATAGGACGGACAGTGATAGGGACAGCGACGACGTTATACTATAGGGGTCAGGCTGAGCATGGCGGTGATGGTAGGCGCACCTGTGACCTGTCCGACCCTGCCGGTGTAGTTCCACCAAGAACTCCTTTTCCCTATTCACCCTTTATGAGCTCCTGTGACTCCCAATATTTCGACCCGGTTCCAGATTCCAGTCTTCTCGGCCTAGCGCGACCGGACCAGGCCTAAAACAGGGCTTAACACCTACTCCCCCTCCAAGCAGGCCCTTCTTTCCAGACACCCAGGTTTTCCAACCTTAGCAAAACGGCGATCCTCAGACTCATAGTTCACGCCCTAGGCGGGGTCTTAAGAGCTCCATCTTCGCGACCGCATTCTATGCGGCTAAGTACAGGAAGCTTTACTAGTAAAGAGGCGTAGTAGGGTTTAGCGATTTGACGAGTTATCATTAACGAAACGGAATCACGGAAGGCTCTTAAGAATAACATTAAAATATGTCGCACCAAAAGCAGCGCTACTAGTAGCACAACCAGCAATTACGCCCATATACATATGGTAGAGGTACCATCACGACAAAAGAAAAAGGCAGTAGGAATTAAGCGCTGCCCTGTTAGCAGAAAACAGTCAATAAAACGATGACCCTCTAAAAACAGCATATCGTAGTTACAGTCCTTAGAGGACTTTACGTTTAGTCCGCTACAAACTAGACGGCCCCCAAGCTAATACCCATCTAGATCTCCATCAATCTAAAACAAGAGTCAAACCTTAAGCGTAATAGCTCGCTTTAGTATTACCGTAACCTAATAGCAAGGGTGCCTACGGCCGGGGAGTCTAGTAAGGATGCTAGTGTCGTAGTGTTGCCCGAAAGTGGGCTTGGATTCTAGACGTCGACGGTCAAGCGGGTCTAGAAGGAAGGTCTCTGTAGCGCGGAACTCGCCATCGTTACAGGGGCTGCTGTCATCGACGCCAGGGACCATAATAACGGGAAGCTAGCGAGTTTAGCTAATATACTAAGATCGTTAATCGTGAGCGCATGCCAGTTCCGGGTTCCATGTGGTAGCCGTGGCTACGATGGACCGGGCAAGGCGGTGGCCCGCAGGCCAACTTCAGCAATCCAGTAGTTAAGGTTAACGGTTCTAAGGTCGCACTGTTCGTTAATCTGCTACAAACAGCTCATTCTTTAGCCGGTCCTACAATCAATTCTGCATCCACCCGAGATAATCGTTACTATTAGCAATGGGTGATAGAACAAAAACATCCCAATCGTCGCCATCCAGAAATTAAGCGTTACAGCTTAGGCATGGCACTTTGGCCTGCTTATTGTCATGGCCTTAACACATAAGGAGTATACGGGATACCGACGCCGCCCTAATCCACCAATACGCTGATTATTCTATTAAGCCTACTATCGTTAAGCAATTTATCGCGAACGCTGGATCGCAGGATCCACTAGCTATCACCGTGCCGTAAGACTCTAGCTCAAGGTGTAGCGTGTAGCACCCATCGCCATCTTATACAACTGCAGCTAGAACGCCTCCATCCCGCATAAAGTGCACTATAGAGTCACAGCCGGCCTCGATGTTGAACCACTCACTCGCTACCACCCTTATCTTAAATAAGGGGCCAGCCTGCTCCATCGCAGCCTCATAGCCATGGATTCTGGGAGAGAAAGTTAGGCTGTTTCTCGGCCCGCTAAGATGTGCGATATCCTAGTAGCCCCGCTTAATAAGGTGGTCTATAGCTGTCGCAATCGCCTTTTCATCTATATCCATATATGGGATGTCAGGCTCCTTCAGCGCGCAACCGACCGCAACAATCTTTCTTTCGAACCCAGGGGAAGATTGTAGAGCTTTTGGAATACGTGCAGTGCGCAAGATGATACCGTCGGCTGCCAGTAAGGATATGCCACTAGAGAATATCTTCCTTTTCTCAATCATATTAGGTGCTACTAATGATTACGCTGACGGTTCAAACTAGATGCGGCTCACAATGCCAGCACAGGGAACGTGGTTCTGCGAGGCTAACTCTTTATCTTGATCCACGCTCTATTCCTCCCAGACGAAGCACACAAGCCTCAACGAAAGGAACACCCTTTACGCTATTATCTACAGTAATGTTCTTGTTGACCTGCCCGCCCATCTCCCCGTAGAACCTCGTTACCGGGTGCGACTTGGCTGCACCACAGCATCCCCCGAAGCGCAGCATGGCATGCGCATTGTCATACAACCGGCGTCCAAGAACGAAGCTGTCGAGATCACCAGTGAGGCTTGTTGGCGACAGGTCGGTCACGAAAGATGCAAGGTTTTGGGCATGAGTGCCGGTATCGCCCGTGGCGTGACCATGCGATGCTGCTCACTTTTATTGCCCAATGATAATTCCCGTACAGATTTTGTACGGGAGATTCTATTGGGTGATTTTGGTTATGTGGAGTCGCCCAATAACATTTCCCGTACAGATTCTGTACGGGAGATTCTATTGGCTGATTTTGGTGCCGCCTGCGCCCGTCTGTGCCGGATCGGTGCGCCACACGGCCTCCCTAGCGCCGGTCCGTTCGGCAGCCTCGGTCAGCCAATCCTACGCATATTCAACCTGCACAACGCAGATCTTTCCCAGGTTGCCGTCTTGGAGCATCTCCCGCGCCTGGCGCACTATTGGATAGCCGGTGTAGTTGTGTTATGGGTGAAGATGAAGAGTGCGTTAATCTGGTCGGCCCTCTTCTTCAGGTTCTTGGTATGCGATAGGTTTGAGGTCAGCAGCTTGTAGTAGATGACGTGAAACTCGCGGCGGAGGAATTTCTTCTCCGCTTCGTAATAAACAGGGTTGATTGTCACTATTGACATAACCTCGATGCCGTCTTTCAGCCTCGCCTTGCGAGTCGCCGTCTCTTTGTAGTCCCGGAGCGACGCGACGAGTTTAACAAGGGATCAAAATGCCAAAGCTCGGACGTTTTTTTTTATATAGGAGCCCTTCGCGGATTGGTTAGTTTCGTCAGGCCCTTTGCGGATTGGTTGAGCTTAATTACGCTACCTTACGCCACAGCCTAAAAGGGGTATAGTGCCATAAGCCACAGTAAGTGCCCTCTAGGTAGGTAGAGCCCTCGCCAGAGCCCACGTCAACCGGAGCCCTCGCTGGAGCCCTCGCCGGAGCCCACGTCAACCGGAGCCCTCGCCGGAGCCCTCGCCGGAGCCCACGTCAACCGGAGCCCTCGCTGGAGCCCTCGCCGGAGCCCACGTTAGCCGGCGCCGTCGCCGGCGCCCACAGCAGCCGGAGCCCTCGCCGGAGCCCTCGCCGGAGCCCTCGCCGGAGCCCGCGGCCTCCGGGCTTTCTTCCGCTCCGGGGAGTTGCGCTGGGGATTTCCTCCTTCACGTGCCCACAGCGTCCACAGTCTTGTAGCCGCAGGTGCGCGATGGGTCGAGCCCGAGATCCCGCCCCGAAGCGAGAGTCTTTTCCGGCGTCGAGGAGAGCGCGCCGGCGACCAGATTGAACTGATCATCCAGTAGTGCCGTCATTCGGTGTATCGCGCCAGTGAAGGCGCCCTGTCCGCCGCCTACCGTGCCCAGCCGAGACGCGCCTCGCGTGCCTGCTCATCCTTGCCTTTAATCGTCATATCAGCCACTCGCAGCCCCATCATACGACGGCTATCGGCTTTATCCGTGCTGCTATAAGTGCAGTTGTTGAAGGCCTTCTTCGTTACTCGGATGATACACTTCCACATTGAAAGAGGTTAAACAGGAGCGCAAGGTGGCTTTTAAAGGTAGAGACTGTTTGTTAAGTCAAGAAACCACGGCACTACCCGGCCCTGTTGTTCCCTGGGCTGTATGCCGTTGCGCACTAAGGAACGCCGTACCCTTATGGGCCCCGTCCTTGGAGTTCTCTAGCGCGTATTCCCATTCTACGACCGCCTAACTGTGGAAGTCGTTGGCGGCAAATTCAGAAAGGATTGAGCCGAGATCGACCTGGTCATCACCTGGAGACTGAAACCGTCCCACTTGGTTGACCTGACTCTAGTAGCCGGCATAGACGCCCTGCTTATTGTAAAGGATGAACTCTGGGTCGCTTGATGGCGGATTTTATGTCCGGGCGACTTCCTATTGTCGACCCAGCTTATTTCCACTTCTCCTGTTTCTCAGACGGTTTCAAGATCGAGCTAATGCCTGATACACGCCAGTAATTTATATCCCTCAGCAGTCCTACTACTGCAACCTAGACCTGCTAAAGTATGAGTATAATCTAGAGAAGGCGAAGGAGGTGTTGGAAGCGGCCGGTTGGCTCCCTGGTTTTAATGGGATCCGCGTTAAAGACTGAAAGCAGCTATATCTCACGAACTCAACGTCGGCCGGGAATTAAATTCGCGAATAGGCAATAGATACAGCAGATCCTAAGAGAAGTCAGGATAAAGATAAATGTCGAGCATGCCCTCTACGGTTCTCTTTACTAACCTCTGGCTTGAGTTACAGTTTCACACTATAATACATAGGTAAGTTTTTCTCGCCGCATTTGACCCCAACACAAGTGATTTCTTTAAATCTACTAACAGTGCAGCAAAACGTAGCAGCGGCTTAAACCTTTAGCAACATTCAAATCCCGAAGTTAAGAAATTCCTATTTAGTGGTAGTAAACGTTTTGTCTTAGATGAACGTAAGTTGATCTAAGTAAAGATACAGGAACTTGCCTAAGACGATCTACTGTTTATTATAACGTGGCAACGCCGCACTGCCCGCGGGTACAGACAAGGACTTACCGGCTGCTCGACAAACGTCAAAATTCGCAATAACACTTAGAGTATTGCTGACTGGTACCGTTCCTGAGTCCAGCTTACGGGAGGCAAACGGCCTCCCCTGTTTTTGAAGATGTCTTAGCCCGTAACAAAACAGGGGAACCAAACCGTAACTCGCTTTTTGTTTAGAAGGTTTACACAGAGCCTTCTTTTAGTCGTGCTAGAGCTAATGATCGGCTTTTCAGTCTCGCACCTAGCTCCTAGAGGCCCACTTTCACAGTTTCTCGACGCTCCGCGTGACTGCGGCTGAGCTAGAACGCATTTCGACACAGATGAGCCTCAACTGCCCTATTTATTTTCAGTACCTTAAATGGGCCGCGAAATGGCTTGTAGGCGACTGGGGCACATCTTAATAACACAGCTATCATCGAAGTGGTCTCGTCACATGAGGGGACGCCCGGTGTGCTGGATCGGTGTGCGTGGCGCTGTGAGGTAGTACTCCTTATTCGACTACGTATATGACGACCATGGTCGCTATGACTACCCTTCCAGTTACAACCTTTTAGCTTGGCTTAGTCGGGATTTATATTTTCTTTCTCGATCTTGGAAGGCTGCTGCCTAGGAACATGTGCACCACAGGGGACGAATCCGTTTTTGGCTTCGCGAAGTATCTCATTATGCCGTCGCTTATGCTCGACCTTGTCTGTCTAGCTGTATGGAGCCGGTATATGCGCACATCTACGTTCTAAACTGGGATTACGTTAGGACGGCATAAGTAGAGGGAATAAGCCAGCGAAGCGTAACTGTTCGGCGCGTATTGTGAAATGCGACGCTCTCTATGATCGCGCTCGCTGGATTCGAATTGCCTACGCTCCTTGCCGGTGCCCTCGTGACTGAGAGTGTGTTTACTTGGCTAGGTATGGGCCGGCTGTTTATAGATAGCCTTAGGTATAAGTACTTAGTGATTATGGACCTTTTGATGTTCTCGGCTATCCTTGTTATTGTTGCTAAATTTATCGCCGATATCTTGATTGCTATCGCTGACTCCGCTAAGCATAGGAGCACACGATGTCTACCAGTTCCAATAATATCAACACTCCACGCGCTGGCTTTCTTGCAAATCCAGCAGTCCGCTGGTCTATAAAGCACAGGCCCGCTTTGATTAGGATCGTCTGCGTGACGCTTCTCGTTCTGCTCTGTGCTGTTGGCCCTTACCTTCTTCTATGTGACTAACATTGTATTAATCTAAGAGTAGGTTTTGCGCCGCCTTTGACAGGGCATCATTATCTTAGGACGGATCCATTGAGCCGCAATGTTGCGGTACGCCTACAAAACGCAGGGCGGGTCTCGCTCTTAGCTGCCTTCTTGACAGTATTCATTACCATCTTCATTAGTTCCAGCGTTGGTATTATTAATACTAGCTCTTACGGCACTAGGATTGCGCGACGCCCTTGATATCCGGAGTCACGTATAATGATATAAGTATTACTTTCGTTAAATGAAAATTAGAGACCTAAAAGTACCGCATCTAGAGCTGCACTGTAGGCCTGTAATATTACGGTCCAACTCCCGAAGGGCATGGAGCGCCCCTACGCAGTAAGGGATATCTCATGAGATCTAGATGAAGGCAAGATTTTGTGGACTATCGATGAACCTGGCTCTAGTAAGTCAGTCGCTGCAAACGCCATCATGGGGCTCTTCCCGCCATCAATTAACTCCCGCCCGCGAGAAGGCTGCCCGTCTCTTCGATCTCGTCGGCCTCGATGAAAAAAGCCTCGACCGCTACCCTCACAAGTTCTCGGTTGAGCAGCGACAGCGCATCGGTATTACCCGTGCGCTGATGGCTGACCCGCAGCTCAGAGTGACTGGTGAGGCTGTTTCTGCTCTCGACGTGTCAACACAAGCTTAGATTCTCGACCTCCTTACGGAAATTCAACCTGAACTCAAGGTTGCGATTATCTTCATCACCCACGACCTTCACGTGGTAAGCAAGAGCTGTGACAAAGTAACTGTTATGTATCGTAGACAAGTCGTCGAGAATGGCTCTCCATTAGTGATTCTCCACAGCTATCGACACGAATACATACAAAGGTGGGTAGCCTTGATACTTGGTGCTGATTTGTAGCCAAAGGAGCTCAGCCACTAGACATTTTATTGATCCGGGCTGGCCTTTCGCTATTAGCTCCTATGGGGGACCGAAATCCGCAGGCGAGAGCTCGGTGATAGTCTTGGAGGAACGGCTGTCGCTGGGCGGCTGGTGCCGAGGTCGTTGAAGAAGTCGTCGAGGCTGTCGAGCTATGTGACCAGGTCGCCGAGGTGCGCGTCACATGCTTCTCTGCCTTCTCCAATTATTCCAAATGCGACACGAGGCAATAAGATGCTGCTTAGACACATGGCAGGAGCGTCGAAATAAGGCACAAAAAAGAAAAACCAAGGGCCCAGCTAGTACGCCTCCAGGATGAGTCGGATGCGAAGCGTCTGTGATTGTGACGTCGCGCACTGGCCACACGGCGGCGTCCTGAAAGGTGACGAACTTCTCGAGCACGCGGAGGTAGACACAGAACGGGCTGTTGTAGTTGTGCTTGTCCGTGACGGCGAGCAGCGGGCCCGGCTCGCCGACGGAGACGCGCTGGACGCGCTGGACGCAGCGACTTCTCCCACCCTCCCCCTTCCACTGGCTCCGGTGTCTTTTTGGTGGTATTGCACGGCGTTAGTGACATATAGCGAGCAGGAAGGAAGTAACCACTGTTGGCACCCCGGAGGTGGTGAAAGCTTGATCAGGCTCGTTGGTCTTGTAGGCTGGGGCCGAGATCAAAACCGGCAGTGTCAATCTCAGGTGTAGTGTCAATCTCAGGCGATGTCTCTTCGGGCTTCTCTGGGCCGGGTGCGAAGTCCGCTTCAGTTGGGGTCTCTTGAAATCTCCGCACTTCCCGGCTAGGACGGATGAAACAGACCTGGTGAGCCAAATTTTCACTAAGGTTCGCTGCGCACTCGGCACTGACCGGTGATTCATGGGTCGCAAGGCTAGGGGGCCGGCGCTCGCCCACGTCAACCACTGCATCGACTACATCTGGATAGGCGTCATATGCTACGGCGACACGGCGCTGGAGGGCCAAAGCACGTACAGCTAGAAGGACAGGTTGTCGGGACAGGCTGGGTCAGCAGGAGCCAAACGGGCTTTTAAGGAACAGGAACACACCCCTCACCGTGACTAAAAGTCGGTGAGTAGGCACCCGCCCGGAGACGCCTCGCCGAATACCACAGACAAGAACGCGCTAGAGAAGCTGGCGCCGGGGTTCTAGCCGACCAAGGCCGGCATGTACACCTTCCGCAAGCCGGACGCGGTCTACCCGATGGACTTCGACCAGGGCGCGGACCGGAACGTCGAGCTGTTGCCGGAGCGGCTGCCCGTGCTTCGCGAGGTAGGGCACATACCGAGGGCCCAGAGGACGCTTGCCGCTTGGCGCCGCCGTTGTTGGAATCGCCGAACAGGTCCCTGTACTGCGGGGACGAGAAGACGTTCGACGCCAGGGAAAATTCATGACTTTGTCGTAGCTCTCGCGTGGGATATCCTATTCGACGATAGGGAGAATGTTAGCCATAAGTGATCCTAGCGCGCGCTGCGACACGCCCCCCCCTGCTGGTGATATAAGCAAAGCAAACAGCAAGTCCGCGGGTATTAGTTACACAACAGCATAGTAGGGGGAGGATGAGGAAGGGTGGGCTTAGGCTTAAACCCGCTTAGAAGCGGCAGGGTGCGATACTGTGCGACTCGAGCGGCTGACCGACAGCAGAAGAAAGGACTAGACGACAAAAGTTGAGGTAGTAGTGTTTTCCCCGTCCGACGAACCCGGGTTTAAAAAAGAGACAAGTAACTTAGGGTGTATCAGTAGTACTTAACGTTACGTCCTCATCGTCTTCATCGCCCTTATCATCCTCATCGTGCTTATCGTGATATCGTCCTTATCGTCCTCATCGTCCTTATTGTCCTCATCGTCCTTGTCGGCCCAAGTTGAGCATCAACAAGGCCGGGAACGCTGATTAAGTGGCCTGGGCGACTCACCATTCGCCTCTGCCAACCTGGCCCCTTCGACTTCCATGGATGGAAGAGGACCTGCCCCACGGCAAACCTCTATTAGGAAACGCTCCCGGCCCGAAGCTTCCTCTACCTGGAGGGCCACCAATACCTCAGGGAAAGCCGCTGGGTACGTGGACGTTCACGTTTGGCGGTACAGGCGGCGTGTTTATGATGGGCACCGCCGGGATGGACAGATAAATGCCGGCCCCGACAGGGTGATACCCTAATACTAGGTACCTCTGCGACGAGTTTCTTGAGTCGGGACGCGGATGGTTTTCACTGCGTTTCTAACCCACCCCGGGGCTGTCGCCGACGAGGAGGAGAACTGTATCTACTCGAGCATAATCATCCTGGCGGGGTCGCACCCTACCTACGTCAGCGATGGTGTGCTGTTCTCGTGGGCCACGGGATAGCTGTGAGTGGTTCCAAAATCCAGGGAATCGGCTGGTTGTGGATTAAGGCCTTCGGCAGCTACTTTGACGACATGACGAACCCGTAGGTCTCACGCGATGTTTCTATTGGGCAGGCGTCCCGATCGCCAGAGACGTCCAGCCAGCAAGATTAACCCAGGTGGACCCAGTTCGGTGTTGGCAACGATGCCCAGCAGTTGGCATACAAGCGCACGCCCAAGCGCACGCCTACTTCCCGCTCTTGAAATATGGTAACGCGTTCTACAACTCGAACGCCGGGGGCGGGGGTATCGGCCAGCGGGCCTACGCCTTCGCATCGTACTTTGAGCTCGCGGCCCGGTTCTAGACGGGAATGGGCGGTGCTAAACGATCTTAATAGGGCCACAGAAAGTCTTTTAAGGCGAAGATATCGATTACCTATACGCCAAGTGATATTAACAGGACATGGTCGCAGAGTTTCGAGACTCGTCGTTTCAGGTAGCGATGCATTTAGCATGTCTTGTATAGAGGAATAAAGGCAGGCCACACGAGTAACTCAAGAACCTTGCAATCGGGCTTGTTCTGCCATCCCTAGTGATGCCGAGCGAGAGCCGCGGTCGTGCTCAAGGAGAAAGTCGGTGTGAAGCTCCTAAAAGCTGGATAAAGTGAAGATGAAGTGGATCTCAGAAGGAGCCGCCGAGTGCGTCGAGGAGCTCGAGCTCGCCACTCTGCCTATGCAAAGTCCGAGGATCTGCTTAGTAGTAGTAACCTCCAGCAGACACAATAGCAGAATCAGGCGTAACAGGATTAAACACTAGTGTCTTGCCTCTCCTGACAGCCGCAATCTTCTCGGGATCGTCAAACGTCTCCTCGATATCGCGATCAAATTTCACACTTCTATTCCCCGCCGTCTCCCAGGAGCGTAAACGGCGTGTCGGTCCCCCGCACAGTCCTCTCGTGGTTGACCCATTGCAGCAAGGCCGGGACGGCCAACGTAGCCGCCTAGATGTAGACGCTCAACAGCGCCTCAAAGCCGTTCATTTCGGTAAGCAGCGTCGTAAGCATGTTAATAGACACCTGGCTGTGGGCGCCGGCGGTGCCTGTCCGCTGCTCGCCGATCGGGTCGATCTCGTCGACAAAGATAATGCTGGGGCTAGTAGAGTGAGTGCGTTCAAAAAGCTACTAAAAGAATCCAGTCGGTATGTAACATTAAAAGAACTAGCCAGGCATCAATCGCCTGAGTAGGTTAATAAAAAAGTCCCTAAAAACCCAGCAACCATGCCGATCCAAGATGGAGGACAAATATCTCCTAAACAACGAACCAAGGGTGGAATCCCCAATCTGCTTGTTTGAGAGACCTTTGGCGCCAGCAGCGGAGATGTTGTTAAAGACAGAGACCGTCAAAGGCTTATCAGCGGACCACACGGGTCTTAGGCCGCGCTTATTCGAGGGGGTATGTCGGGTATTTGACGTTAAACCTACTAACGGCCCCAAGCCTCCCACCGCGGCTAAGAACAAACATTCGGGCAATGTACCTACTCCCCCGAAAACGACCGTTCCGGGCGGCGTTGCGGGAGCGTGGTGGCCCTCCCGCCCCTCCGGCCGGAGAGCGCGCGGGCGGGGACGCTGCAGCTGGGGAATCCGGGCGAGGAGTGAGCTTAATGAGATCATCTGCGCTTAAGGACTTGCTGTTGACAGGATTCGTCTTTTGCTTTTGTAGCCGTCAGCCGATGACCGCTACATCTGTTGCAATCGTACTATATCACGTTAATACCAAGTAATCTGCAACTACGTGGCACTCCTATCTTGGCATGACAGCATACCTCAAAAGTACCGTCAATAGATACATGCTGCAAAAGCACTCAAAGGGAGGGAATACGTGCTCCCCCAGCCACTTGCTTCGGCTGCCCCGAGACTGTTGCGCTGTATGTCGTGCAGGGGCCGGCGCTCGAGGAAGACGTCGGTCTCGTCGATGAGGAGCACCGCCTTTCAGGTGCTAGCATTGCAGAAGGTCAATTACTTCTCGCGCCAAAGACAACTCCTGAATGGGCAAGCTGACAACATGGACAAGACGCCAAAACACAACCCGCAGACCATGTGAGATGCAGCACGACGGAGGTCATTTCTTGCGGGCATGCCCACACAGATACTCAGCGTCCAAGGTCGCTAACACAGCTTCGAATCGCATGTCGACCTCCTTTTCACACATCGCGAACTTGACGACCTTATAATTCCACGCAATTAAGACTCCTTCTCCCGTCCCTGAGTCGGCCGGTCTTGGGGGTTGGGCCGGGCAAGTCAAGGTGACCGAGAGACACACACTCACACACCAGACGACAGCCCAAGGAACTAAACGCAGCGTCTATAATAGCAAATCCAGCACGGGGCCAAGGCCGTCATCAGAATTCATCAGTATCTTAGTACTCTTAGCCGAAATTCTCATGGGTCAGTTTACGACAGTCTCGGCCATATCGCCTCTAAGACCGGTGAAGGTCTCAAAGAATAGCCCTGTAACGGCCAACCACATGCACGTGTAGCCATGGAACTGTGGCCGCTTCCCTTTCTCCGGTCGTGCCTGGACGCAAGAGCATGCCGGTAGAAGAAAAACGGACGGAAGTTACGCTTCCTTTGCATTGATCCAAGGCCGCGTAGGGCGGGACGACCCAAAGCAGTACCAGCGGCCTTGGGTTTCTTCTTAAAAGACTTATCCCGCCTGGCTCTACGCAAGATTCTACTTTAACATTTATCTTAAGTCCCTGAACCTCACAGGGGGTCCCGAGTTAGTGGCTCTGTAATAAGATAGTAAGAAGTCCGGAGACGAAACTGCTGCGTTGCCGCTAGGCTCGGGTGCATCCAAGGAGCTATCCCGGCATCCACGAGGCTGACCAGCCACGCAGCCTACCTTAAAGACACCAGCTGTCGTCCAGCTGGCCTGGTTCTGGGTTGCTTGACTTCTGCCGTGATGGTGTGGCCACTGGTCGAGTCCAGGGGCTTATTTGCTAGCAGGTCGCAACTTGCGTCGTGAAAAGGGTTGACACTTACAAGTTCAGATCACCCCCGACCTCGTCTTCAGCCGCGAAGTTCCTCCGCATGTTCAAAGCTATTCTTCACTCGCCTCCTGCTTGATGTACGCATACGTCCCGGCCTGCAAGGCATCCAGCAGCGCCTCGTCCCCAACGTCCTCGGCCACGGCAACCGCGAGCTCCCACATCCTTCGCCGGGACATTCTACCCTCGTGTTCCTCTACTGGCCACATCACACACCTTACATACACTCATCTCCAGACTTTGAAAGTCATGGAGAATCCCTTCTTCGGCGGACGAAGCTCCGCGAAGAAATGCAGTTGCACTCCGGCGCGTAGACTGTCCCATCGTGAACTATGCGGTTGGCGACATTTAATCCCACGGAAAAGTAGCGAGTAGGCCGAGTTGTACTCCATCTATAGATCGAATATGTCGATGTTACGCATCTCATCTGCGTCTTCCAGTACGTCGTTGTGTGGCACAAGCTGCACGAATTCAACCTTCTGAGGTATACTGTTATAGCCCAGCTCTTCGGGATTCATTGTAATACCAATCACATCATTGTGTATCATCTCGGCCAGCTTGAATTGACGGTAGGCTGAGGGCAACCCATAGGCGCTGGATAATACGTTGTGAACTTTGTGTCAGCCTTACGCCGCTCACCAGATCGGTTTTCTAAGATAGACCAACAGTCCTCTATTATTGATCTTGACGGCGGGATAGGAGCCGCCTACGCCGGTTTCCGTTGATGGGACATTAAAGCCCTGTTGTTAAGCGATCTTGTTGACGTCCGCGCAGCTGGATTTGGGTTGCTTATTGGAAGCGAGTTGAGATGTCGCCCTTTGGACGCTGTACTGCTCAACGCAATAGCTGCTCACCTCGATAGCTTCAACAACAACGAAGCCCTGATTTCTATTGCGCACGTTACGGTACCAACAATGGCTGCAGTCTTGGCTGCGGCTGGTGTAGTAGATTGCCCGGGCAAAAGTGTTCTTGATGGTCACCTATCGGGTGTAAAAACGATAGTTGCGTTGGGTGAGCTGTTAAATACTGGGAATTACGTGCTCGAGTGGCACGCATCTACAAGATCTTACGTGTTTGGCGCGGCTATGACCAGCGCCCAACTTCTTGGCTTGACGGCCGAACAGATGGCGACGGCATTGTCGTTCTCAGTAACAGTAAGCGGCGGCACGTGGTCCGCCTTTGGGAGTAGTGCCGAAACCTTGGCAGGTGGCTGCGGCAGCACGCAACGGCTCTGTCTCGTCCCAGCTCGCCAAGGCTGGCATTACTGCTAATACGTTAGTTCTGACTGGATGATCCTTGTGGATCTATACGGTGGTGATGTGGATCGAGTTGACGCTGTCCTTACACGTGGGCCGAGAATCGCCTATCAAGAATCGAGGCGATACGATCAAGCCTGAACCCTGCTGCACTGCCGCACACACGGCCATGGAAGCCTGTGTGAGACAATTCGTCGTAGCTTACCGAGGTATGACGCACACGACATCTTATCACCGTTGGCAGGACAATGCCTTCTATCCTCGTCCACATTCAACCGAAAACGGCACTCAAAGGCAAATTCAGTATCGAGTTTTGCGCGGTGGTCGCTCTCTGCTTGCCAGGCTTGCCGTCCGCCGGGCTAGATGCGTTTGCTGGCGCAACACTTGCCAATCCAGGCATCCGACTTGTGTTAGAGCGTGTCGAAAGGGTCGGCCTCGAGCAGCAGAACGATACGTACGTGTCTGAAGCATAGTCAAGTTCGTGGGTGGCTCGTCGGTTCCCGAGACTGTAAAACAAATAAAGATAGTCTTGAGAGGTCGTTCGGGCGCGGGGCCATGAGGAGAAATTTGTATCTCTGTGTGGTGGTTCAGGAGCCGAGGCCGCGTTCGAGCATCTTGATGAACTAATGTTAGCTAAGGATTGGCTTTCCGAGACGCGTTTAGCGAGCTTGTTAGGCTGTCCCATAGTTCAACGGGACCTGTGGTACTGGAGGTGGGAAGTACTTTAAGATGATGCCAGTAGTGCAGGATATTCGAGAATGGGAGCAAGCTTGCCCGTTTGTACAAGCAGTAGCGTTTTGCCGATAAGGGAGACACAATTGCTAACATTTTATTATCGTTTTAAGGCTTGTAGTCTGCTGTTGGTAGTTGTGGTGTAATTGTTGACTTTAAGCAGGATCTAGACTAGTGTTTGGACTCTAAAATAATCCTAGAGTGCCTATACGGTGACCTTATCTTGATTGGAAGTTGAGTGGTTTGGCTGGCTTTTCAAGTCGTACTGCGTGCTGACGCCAAGCTCGCGCTCAAAGTAGCTCCAGTGCATCCGCATGAGAATACTTTAACAGGCAACTTGATCCGTGGACTGACCGCCGAAAGTAATTTATGGAAGATGTAGTCAACATACCTATAAGCGCGATTATACGAGCCAACAGTTTCCAGCGCATCGGCTTCCTCGGAAGCGCTAACGGGTTAAGTAGCATTTATGCAGAAACCCTCCGCAAATTTAAAGAAGAATTTTCCAAGCAAAACAGACCTTCTCCACTGACTACGAGTCCAGCCAGCGGGCTCAACCAGAACCAGGCGTTTACCGTTTCAGTCACAGGATCGGAGGTGCAAGGCAGCCCGTAGATCCGGTTAATATACTACTTCTGCACAACCGTGCCGGGGGTGACGGATCAGAAGTTCAAACCGAAATTTCCGAGTGTCGCACATACACCCGTGGATCGACATATTTAATCTGTTTCGGGAAACCTGCGTTGACTGCGGTGCCGATCTCGTCGACTTCTGCGATGTAAGGGACCAGCTTGACCTGTGTGCTCTTCAAAAGGGCACAGCCAAAACTAATTATAGCCATAGTCAACCCAATAATGCCAAGGTCTGCTAGGCAACTGTCGCCTTGACGTAGGATTTATACTACTCGTTCCACTCGTTACGCGCATCGAAAAAAAGATTTTTAGGAATGTTCTGTTGGGCTACCTTTGTCTACCTCTAGTTAGTTGGTGTTGTTAATTAGTATTAGTTGGCGTTGGTGCAGCGTTGGTGCGGCGTTGGCGCATGCACTAAGCACCAAGCTAGACTAACAAGGCGTTTAATCTAGTTTAGTATGAGCATAAGCTCTAGGCGGTGCGATCGCTCTTTTCTTTGCCGCCAAACTGAGTGCACCTGCGGCCCCTCCAAAACCAGCTTCCATGCCGCGAATTGCAGCACCGCCCAGCGACGAACCTCCGGCACGGGGGGCGCTTGCTGTCTAGTAACACCGACTGGCCGCGGCCGCGGCCAGAAACCCGACGCCCGCTGCAAATGAAGCCGCCTGCTCGCCGTGCTGGACTGCTTCTACGCCGCCGGAGACTGGCGCGCCTTGAACAACGCCCTACAGGATCGGGGGGACACACTGGTAACAACGAAAACAACGACGAAAGTCCCGGCGAGCGCGAGTGTCGTGATGAACTGCTCGGTAGAGCCGAGCCATTTGCTCTTGCATCTGCTGAGTCCCCCACACCTTGATGAACTCCCAGCTTAATGACAACGGCCACGCTGGCCTTGGGAGACACCCACAATTGAAGGCAAGAGGTAGGCGGTGGCCAGCGCCGCTTCTCTCAGCGCAAAGGACCAGGAAGGAGGGATTTTGTCCTCGCTACGCCTGCTTGGTAGGTGACTCTGCCCTGCCCGTACTCACTGATGACTTGGTCGCCGCGCTGGGCACCTTCTCCAGATTTCCACGACCAGGCTGCTCGTGTGTCACATGCGGCTGGAGGAGGAATTGCTTCTCCAAGTTTGATAATGTGGTCTGCCGCGTGCTACCAAATCGAACAGAGAAATAGAGGAGCGCTCTGATGAACCGTGCCCAGAGCAACCCAGTCACATTGGCAGCGGAGCAAGGGTGGGTGGATTCAACGACGAAGAAGTAGCTGCGACGCTCACGGGATCTTAATCAACAAAAGTCAAGAGGTATCGGACAGCGACTCAGCGATGGGGCAAGCCAACGTCAAAGGTGTCAGAGGGGCGGTCGCACGAGATAGCCATGGCCTCAAGTCCAGACAGGCGCTGGCAGAAGACCACCGCTGCAGCATTAATAGACCAGCACCGCGCGCCCCGGCCACGAGAGACGCTGCCGGAACGATTCCAATCGGCTGTCGGCCCGAGGCGACGGCCTGACCGCAAGCCTATATTCGGCCATCCCGGGAAGCCGACGGCCGAAATGCTCCTCTCCAACCTGCAGAAAAAATGAACTACGTCGTGACAGACTCGAATAGCACCGGATTCTGCACCTCTCATCTGCCACAAGGCAATTATCGTGTTTGTTGAGCATCGCGCATTTGCGGCCTTACCGGTCCGGATGGTCCGAGCACTGGAAGTTGAGGCGGCTGGAGATGGAGGCTTTAAAGGACGGCGGGGAGTTAGAGGTCTGACGCCACATACACGCCGTCATGCCCTGGGACTGGCACTGCGGACTCGAGAGTAGTCTACTCCGAGAAATTCGAGGGAATTTGCTCCCCTGAGAGTAATAAGAAGAGACGGGCTGGTCGTCAGCTCGAGGCGCGCTGGCAGTTTGGAAACTGGCGTGGCGAACGAGACGATCAAGACCGGCATCTACAAGCTTCACATCGTCGTGGGCGCTGTATTTCTCATGCCCATGAGCCCGACGACGACCAAAAGCCACTTCAAAATGAACCATGCCTTACCAGACCGCGTAAAGTAGTTAGTAGGCTGGAGGCCCGGCCGACTAATGGCAATGGCGTCATTCCCCTAGCCCACAGGTCGACGGATTGAGCGGGCAGGTTGCTGGTGACACTGATGGCGCGACTCTATTGATGGATTCTCTCCTAATGATGCTCCTCGCACTTGCGTCTAGCAACGTGTTGACCGAAGGACATTGTTTCGAATGGGACACTTGAATTTCATAGCACATCAGGCGAGGTAAGTTGATTAGCCGTGACGTGTGAAGCACATTTGCTAAAACGGACCACGCCGTCGTCCTCGACTACCAGGTGCCCTTCGTCCTCGGCGGCTCCGTCTCCATGCACATCGCCTTCTGCCGCTAACATCAAGATCATCAGCTTCTAGCGCATCAAGACCTTCCGTGAGGCTTCTCACGAGAATGTCGTCGGCCGAACTCAGGCCCTGGCTATGGATAAAACGATCGACTTCTCCCGATTTTGCTCTTCCCGGACATGCAGGTGATCTCGGGAGCCTTGAGGTCTTCGAGTGTCGTGTCGGAACCTTGGCCACTAGGGGCCCGAAGCTGTTAGTCACGAGGAGAGCGGGCAGTCTGTTGTTCGAAACGTGCTTGCCGTGGAGAGACCGGTGAAGGCCGTGGCGCCGTTACATTAGTCTCGAGCCACCTCTTCTGCGCCGGGTTACACACAAGCATATCGGCTCAGCCCCCCTAAACATGCCGAAGGCAGCAAGACTAATGACAGGGCTGATGGCGAGACTGCTGGTGAGGAGCCGAAATCAATCAGGCTGGTGGAGAAGAACGGCATGTAAGTTGGCGCGAGGCGCAGCGCCCGATGGGAAGGAAAGGAGCCCCGGTGGCCGTAAGAAGCGTCCCTGTCAACTCGGCTGGGACACAGCTAACCTTCTTGCTGAGCTCGCCCGTCTCGATGGTGTGCGTGCGGCGCCCCCGAGGCAAGCGAGCTGGATCCTAGCGGAGGAGTAGTCATTCGACGAGAATGGCGGGTTTGTGCGCACTTGACAAAGCGAGCTTTTTGGGACAATCTCAACAAGGCCAAGAGACGTCGGTGCAGGCAACGGGCGTTGAACCTGACGAGGAGGAGGACGTGCAGGGGATCGAGAGCTGACCTCGTGGATTGGCGCATCCAGTCTTCTGCCCGACGCAAATGCAGGGTAGCAAGCGTACGCGGCGCGTGGCTCGATGTTGGTTACGGCAAGAAGGGAGAGCACATCAAAGTTGGTAGAGCAAAGATCAAGGGGAAACCAGGTTGTGGGGACCATTACCGATGCGTCTGTGAGAGACGTCAGAGCCGTTAAGCCGAGCAACGGTGCTGTCTCATGGCGTCAGTTTTTGACCGGCGACATCACGGCCGCCGGTGGCCGGCCAGGACCCACCGGTGCTCCTGTCGCCCAATGACATCTCCCGTACAGATTTTGTACGGAAAATTCTATTGGGTGATTTTGGTCCTATGGGGTAACTGGCCGATGGCCCACCGCTGCCTCTATCGTCCAATGATATTTTCCGTACAGATCTTGTACGGAAAATCCTATTGGGCAGAGCTTTTTGATAGAAAGAGAGATGTCCGGCTGGCCGCCACCCAATTGATGGATCCCGTCTCTTCGTTGCAAATGGTGCACGAGAGCTGTGCTGTCTTGTCAGAAGCTAATGCCATCATGCCCAAGTTGTGCGAGAAGACCAGTAAGCTTCTTCCACCAAGGGACAGCGAGTCGCAGGCTGTGGTGCTGGTCATTCTTCGAGGGAAACAGCAGCCGTTTGTATAATTGAAGCTCTACTAGACAGAGAGTCGCGATCATAATGGCCAGGTCGCTGCACTCTTCACCACATGTCTCCCGCTCTTCCTCGATGGCCCAGCTCGACGACGATAGTGTTTGACGGGTTGTAGTCCTCGCCGAAGGACACCTGCAGTGGGACATCTCCGCCATCCGCAAGATTCATTTCCACCAGCTCGTGTGCGTCTCGGCCTGCATGCTCACCGGTCGTGGCCCATTCGCTCTCTGAAAGCGCATGCGGAGATTAACAACGGCGCCGCCAAGGGGACTTTGCGAAGCACTTGGCGACGATCTTCCCCCTTTCTCTTTTCCTCGACGCGCTTCTGCTTTGACCCATCTGCCAGCCTCTAACAGGAGTCGATGGGCGACTCGGCGCTGCTGCTGGCATATATCCACTGATCTTCGGAAAAGGGCTTAATGGGATTGTGGGCAATGGCATGGGCGGATTCGGCAAGCCACCGACGCATGCCGAGTCTACGGACGGGCGGTGTCTTCTAAACCTATGTGAAAACGTTTAGTACGTTAATTTGTAGTTGGAGTTAATCCTTGTCTCGGTGTATGTGCCGTCGACGGCCTGTCTCTTTTCTTCGAGGACACGGCGAAGAAACACGGCCAAGATTACTTCGGTTTATCTTACGGAAGCCGTTGGACTTAGTGGAACATGTATTGTCTTTGGTAAGACTCGCGACGTGAGACTATGTATAAGACGGAGTGCGCCCTCCACAAACCTTGGACAGCTTCAATAATGTTATAAAGCTATGTAGTGTGTTGGCCACTCTGCGTTTGTAGATTGACTACCCCGCCCCGACAACCCCAACGGTGGTGCCTCGTCCCCAGGAGCCAAGGGCGCTAGTGAGCTGCTCGACCAAGGTCAAGAACTACGGTTCCACCTGCCCCCTCAACCACCTCTTCCTCGACGTCCTCCACGTGCGCCGCCAGTGCGCGGTTGGTCTAGAACTATATTTTCCCTGTCGGCCTTTAGATCCAATAGCAGTGCCAACGGCTCTCCAGATGCCGCAAGGTAAGGAGCTGGAGACGGCCGTGAGCCGCAGGCTCGAAGACGAAAAGATCCGAGCAGGCAGCTAGTGAGTATATAAGCTTCGACACTAGTACAGTAATCCAAGACACAACGACCCGTCTTGCTTCCGCATAGCGTCTCTCGGAGCATGCCAACCCACAGAAGGTTGCCTGGCCTTTCCGATGGATAACTTGAACGTCAGACATGCACTAATTCTCCTCCCTGACGCGGACTGTTGAAATCACCCCCTAGAGCCTACCGAACTGGCCCCGTCCGCTCGACAGCTGCAGGCATTACCGCCGGAAGCTTGCCGAGACCGGCTTCACCAACATCAGGCACGAGATTTACAAGTGGCCGTCTCGACAAACGGCCGCTTCGCAAGCGAGGGAGCGTGTCCCTCAGCAGCTTCCGGATCCGCTTTACGTCCGTCGCGGAATCCTTGTCGTTATTCCTGCACGAGCAGCCTGCAAGGAAGCTGCCTACAGATCACTACTAGCTCCCGGAGACGGTTCAACCCGCGGCCCCCAAGTCACCCGACGGGACGAACAATAACCCTTTTGAGATTGCTCGGCGGCTAACGAAGACGGAAGAACACTCGATATCTCCCTGCCTAACAGCAAGGCCCAGAAGGCGCTTATTCGTACGGCGTACCGTAACACTGACGTCGACCCGGCCGAGACGGGCTACGTTGAGGCCCACGACGCCGGAACACTCAGATCTCAAACTTGATCGTACGGCCTCCTCAGTCACCCACACCGCCCTTGGGCCGGCACCGCCCTCGGGCCGAGCGACGCCGACTCGAAATCTCCAAGCAGAGCGGTAAACATCACGGCAGTCTCGCTGGCATTCATCACGGCAGCTCGCTCCGAAACAACCTCTTTAGAACAAACGTAAATCCAGAGCTGCAGCTGGGGTTGAGAAGTCACGATTGGTATGGGAGTTAGTCGTGCGGCGTCTCGGCCCCCCAGCAGACTCTCAAGAACAGAGAAGAAGAAGGCAGGGCTGGGCTATGTAGGGTAGTAGCGACCGAGTCAAGAACGTTGCTAAATACGCTTTAAGGGGGGGGGGGGGGCTGTTTCTGTACATCGTCCACTGCGACACCAATAGCTTCGATGGCGGTCGGACCTAGAAGATTGATTGCACGGGGTTTATCAACGGATCCTTCTCGCCAAGCAAAGTCGTTCGAGACGAGGACATGGATCCTTATAGTCCTAGAACGGCCGACAAAGACCTGCTGGTAGAGCCCCAGGAGCCGGTAAACTATCTATGCGACAACTACATCCAGCTTTATGAAAACGACACGATATCTTTCTTATAGGCATGGGCCGGCCCCGAGGACCCTTCCGAATGTGATAACAGCGACTCGGAGCAGACTCCCCGCGACTTTGGCGGCCTTCTTCGCCTTTTTCAAAAGCTCCTTGTTACATCTGGTTCACCCTGGCACTCCTCTGCTTGCCTGTTCCTCTTGCAGAAGAGGGGACTGCTTGCAGCCGGGCTTCTTGGGTGGCAGGCCCGCGGCCGTCAGGCGTGCCTCTGGCTAGGGCTGCTCGTTGCCCGACAGAACGCCAAATGCGGTTGTGAAGGAGTGCGTGCACGAAAGCAGCCTTCCGTGCGAATAGAGGCAAGTGCGGTGCTATCTCGTCATTTTCTTTTTCTTCATCCTCGCGGCCCAGTTGTTTAGGTGCCCGGCGCCAGCGCACAGGTACATTGACGAACTCGGGAGGTCTCTTAATGAGCCGCCGGCCCGCGAGGGTTCCCGGCGAGCTTCTTAAAGCCGAGTCTGACGCCGAGACGACCTGGATAAGGGGACGTCGGCGACTTCCCAATCCATCTACCGCCGGCACAGTCAGGACGCGTCTTGCCGACCGCCCTGACTGATTTTATTGAATGTTGAAACCGATCTTAGTAATCATTACAAGGCCCATCAGCTTTGTCCAAAGCCGGAATGATCATACCGGCCAGCAATCCAACATTTATTTCTACTATCATAGCTACAAAGATCGCCGCAACAAGCGAACCCGAGACAACGGCCACTACTATGGCAAAGACGGCGGCGACTGCCAGGGCATTGTCCTTGGATAGGCTGAACATCGCCTGTTCCGATATTCTCGTCGCGACACGAATGCCGGCGTTGAAAATTTGGTAGGTGAAGCTAAACCGGCGCCGATATAGTAGAGGCTGTCCACAAGGCTTTCACGAATGCCAGGCCCTGGTCGAGAATAATAGTGATTGGGTCAACAAACATAATCTACTTAACAAGCTCAGCAAACCAGCTATCAAGCGAAGCGGAACTGATCGCCAGCTAGACTACAGTAATGCCGATCTTAATACCAGCCAGAATCCAGAAGCATGACCGCGCCGCATTCATCACGGTCGTCTCCCAGCCACTGGCCGCCGCGCCCACGGAGACTTCAGTTTTGTTAGGACATAGCCCTATTGTGCCAGGGCAGACGTCGCCGTGATCAGGAGCAGGCCTAACCCTAACAATGCGGTCGGGGCCCACGTGGCCAGAGTGACTGTCACTATCTCGGATTCATCTCCTAGCCGCTGCGAATGTCGCGCTCGGCGTTGCCGCCAAAGAAGTCTTCTCGGTGCTTACGGCAAGCGCGTCGGTTATTGCAGCGCCTAAAGCGCCTGCTGCGGCGGGCAATGGGACTGGAGCCGGTTGAACGATCCACCGGCGATAACGAGACCGGATGCAACGACCATAACGGCGGCAAGAGCCAGCGGGCTCTATCGGCTGGCCGCCACGAATATCACACTTACTTCCGCGGAAGAATTGTTCGCGCTGCGCCTGCACCAGGTCCTTCTGGGCTTATCTCAGCACTCGGACCTCCTCTAAGGCAGGCACCATGAAGGGGTTACGTGCCGCCCCAGCCACAAAACCTGAAAAAGATTCTGGGCCTGCTCTGACTGAGCCAGGTGCCCATTATCGCTACCTTGTGGGAGACTAGGCCACGCAGCTTCTGCTTCTAAGCCACCTACTGTGCTGCGATCTTGTGTCCAACCAGCGCCTTCATCTGGCCATCGGCCGTCTCCGACATCGAGCGCAGTGATGACATTATGCCTTCCTTGAAATGGTGCCTTCCTCCCTGGAGAACTGCTCTGCGGTCAGGTCCGCAGCCCTTGGTGATTCGGCAATCGTTTCGCGATTGGTGTCAGGTCGAGGAGAAGCTTGCATCGACGCGCAGGCTGCTCTTTATCTCGGCAAGACTTTGAAAGCGTGCTTTAAGGATATTGTTGATATTGCCTATCGAGAAGGCGACCCCTGCTCCTGCGCGACAATGTTTTGCAGGGTTCAGTCATTCTTGACCTCGCCCTAGACGTGGTCTCCTGCGCTGTGTTTTGCAGCATGTTCTTGTAGACATTCATTCGGTTCTGGATCTGCTCGGCTAGTTCCGAGATATGCGTGATCTGGTTGCTCACCTGTCCTGCGGACCTGACGACCAGCGAGATCAGTTCGGCATGATTGGCGAGCTGCGTCCATTGCCTGGCCAGTAAAAACTTCAGCCCAGTGCAACGGAGGGGTCCTCTGGATCCTAAGGATACGGTCGGCCACGCCCGCCCAATTGAGCCATGCTGCGCGCAAGTTCAATAAGTCTGGGGTACTTGCTGTGTCAATACTATATATAGGCATTGGCAGGTACTGGGTACTAGCGCCGTGACACTTAGCCGTTGGGTGGTTGAAGAGCGCTAGGATGGTGGTGGCAGTGTACCACTTGGTACACCACTTGGTGCGCCGCTTGGTGCACTTCTTAGTGCACTTCTTAGTGCACTTCTTGGTGCACTTCTTGGTACATCTCATGGTGCGCCACTTCACAGCTCGGGAATGTTTCGACATAGGCAACGCCCCTCTGCTAGAGCTAACAGAGAGGCTAACTGGTACTATTTTTACAATAGAGCGCGCGGGAGGTCTTGCTTTCTGAACGCCCCGGCGAACGACGGCGCGACCGGCCCGAGCGCCATGTTGAACAGGCTCCTGCTCCCGGGCGACACGACGTAATAGTCGCGCTCCGGGATTGCAGTTGCGACGATCTCGATATGCCGCTCGTTGAAGCCAATGTGCTGGTAGAACTCGTAGGTTCCTGTTTCCCGTGCGGCACTATTCGGTAGGTAGTGGTTGGATAAGATTCCTCTAGCACGTTAATAATGCCGGAGCGCTCCGCACCCGAGATCGACTGGGCGGCAAGCACTACGGCGCAAATAGCCTTGCGCAGCACCTTCAGCCATTCCCTGATTTTGTTCTGGAACGCCGGATGCCCGAGAATCAACCACTTTAACGCACCCGTGAGGCGTTTCTCGGTATCTTAGAAGAGAAAGATAAAGATGGGCATATGATTGTGCTTGCTTATATTATTAGTTCCTCGATCTTAAAGTACTGAAATGGTGCTAGCCCTAGACTATCTTCCTCGGCATTAAGCAGCCGGTCTATTGGTTAATGGACCGTATATTGATACAGAGTATTCCTGATCTGGCGCATCTGCACACCCAATACGAAGTTTGAGAGCGAGCGACCGCGGGATTTGGCTATTAGTGCCACCTGCCTGTAGATGGCATTGCGATGGTCTGACGTGATCGTCACGCCCCCGAGCGCCACAAGCACTTTAATCCACTCGGGAGCCCAGGCCAGATCGCCGGCGGGCAGATGGAAAGCGCCATTACCTCCTCTGCCCCTCCTCCTCCAGTGGCTCCAGCTCCTCACCGCCAATACAGCAATGGTTGCCGGCAGGGCCCAGCGGCAGCAGCATGGAGCCACCTTTGTCAAAGGCGAAGACCTGCGACTCAGTAGAACGGAACTGGGCGGCGACCAGCACAAGCAGCGTCGATTTACCGGGGCCGGTCAGCGCAAAGATTAGTGTAAGTCCGACGTCGTCAACATACAGGTTAAGCCGGAATGGCGTTGGCCAGAGGTCGGCCTTTGACATCATGCGAAGCACTACAGCCACAGGAAATTAAAGCGCAAAAGTAAATAGCACCGCATACCAGGTCAGGGCCCTAAAAATCAGAATACCGGCTGCAAGTACCATCAGCAGAACGAGTTCGCGGTCGGCGCCTACTGACATTTCAAGACGAGACAGGGCGCGGTGCACACGCGACCGCGCAAGCGACGAAATGGCCTCAACTATGAGACCGCTCCCCTGCTTTGGTCGCTGCAACAGGCGGTGCTGCTGTTTCTTGCTCGGCCCGTATTGAAGGCTTAAGAGCACGACGCGGTTGTGGACGGATCGCAGTATCGTTGGCGAAGTTCATGACAGGGCAGCACTCGTACTCCGAAAAGCACTGGTGGCTGGAACTCGGACAGCAGATGCCAGCCGGCAGCCAATGCAAGAAGTGATGGGCGAGGGTGTCGACTTCGTCATCTCCATCGGGCGGACGGGAAAGGGGAGGCGCATTGAGGTCATCCACGTTAAAGGATACCGCAAGGGCCGCTACCAGACCAAACACCATGTCCAGGTCAATAAGGGCAGTCATGTCGCATAAAATGGAATGAATCCTGGCCTCTTTGGCATTCGCCACCTTGCTTGGAGGCCTGTGCAGTCCCGCACTTGCGACTTCCAGGGGAGGCGACTTCCTTAGGTAATCTCCGTTCGCTGTGCGACCGTCAGAAGTGGTTGCAATTTGCAACCACTTTACGCTCCGGCCATCACGTAAGCACCGTTAGTGGTCTGTGCTCTAGGCACCCAGGCCACCATTCCTAAGCAGCGCACCAAGTGGCGCACCAAGTGGTGTACCAAGTGGCGCACCAGGTGGCACACCAAGTGGTGTACCAAGTAAAGGCCAGTCCGGGCACCACAGGCAGTAGCAGCCCTTCAAAACAATGCCCGCCAATTGCAGCTCGAGAAAACAATCAGTCGATCCGTGTCGGCTTTGAATTACAGGGCGTGGGTCGTACAGCCAATCACCACCACCTCTACTGCGGCCGTGGTCATCGCACCGGCTGGGCCAACGCCGTGGCCGAGCTTTTTGATGAAAGGCTTGCCGTTAGGGTTGAGCATGGCCTCGACCACAGCTGCATCATTACGCGCAACGCAGAGCCGAACGTCAAGAGTGTTCTAAAGCTTATTCTTTTTTTGGTGACAGTGGCGGAGATGGGTCACGCAGCGCTCTAGAGTTCCGGTGCGCGATGTCCGAGATGGCCGACTGATAGCCCACTGGCTGGACACAGTCGCAGCTCTCCGGATAGGCCGGCAGCGAACCAGCAACCACAACTGTGTTCCCGATTTTAGTTGGCTCCCCGAGCCACTTCATCAGCCAGCCGGCGCGTTTAAGGATCCGCTCGAAGCGCAGGTCGGTCGATATAACGATCCCGTTATAGCCGTTGGCCATCAACCACTCAAGGATACCGGCGAACATGCTCAGTGTCGCAAGGTGTAGCTGACCTCCTCTACTAGCCAGCAAGGTCGTATCGACGCAGGACCGCGAACATTCAATCATCGTAGTAGTCGCATCGAGCAAGCCATCCGCCAGAAGCCGCAGAAATGTTCGTTCCAGCATGGCTGGGCCCACTACTGGAAGCAGACGCGCGCATCCGACAACCTCGGTCTCGGGAGTGCCAGAGGATTATCGGTCAGGATAGAGAAAGAGCGTCCGAGTCGGATCTGCTGCAAGGGCTTCGACGTCGCAACATCAGCATTTTGATGGACGCGGGAGCTCAGATTCTTGAGATTGACAACGTGACGCTTGCCAGAAGGCTTGAAACGATCGCAGAGCACTGGATGCACTGGTCTTTGACGAACACAACAAGCCCGGATCGACAGCATCGAGTTGCAACGGGCTTTGGCTTACCCGCGCTCCCGGCAGCATCTCAACCCTGCCCTCGTGGCCGAAATCGTCGCTCAAGCGCCCTGCGTTCTAAGACGAATAAACACGCTAGTTCCGTCAAAGACACTTTGCTTCCTTAGCCCAACATCATCTCTCACAGTAGCCTGCGCGTTACACATATTAACGGGCCGTACCTTCCACTCCCTTACCCTCCCTAATTAGGGGAGCTCTTTAGGTTAATCTCAACGCTCGATCTAGGCTAGAAAGAGCATGTATCTGTACAATGAGTGCTATTCACACCATAGACCCTCAACAGCTATTTCCTAAAGCGGAAATAAATATTCCTATTAACTAACACGGCTGGGTTCATTAGAAAGGGGGGGCGTGAGCGGTCAACAACCTTGCCAACAAGGCTTTACTTCACAACATTCAGAGACATAAGCAGTCTAACCCAGTGCCGTACTGGTCTTCTATGTCTTCGCTACCAGAGCATCTCCTGCTTCCATTTACCCGAAGCAAGGCTCACCGGGACGCCCTCGTGGCGCGGGATCATATAGAAATGCAGATGGAAGACGTCTGCCCCGCCGCGGCTTTATTGAACTGGCAGACCAAACGACGTCCACTCTAAAGACAGAATAAACACCCTTTGCCATTCTCCTGCACGACCGGCATAAGTTCGACCAGTGCGGCCAGATCGGCGTCGAGAAGACTATGTGATGGCGACTTCGGTACGACGAGCACATGGCCCGTCGTTCGCGCTACCGATAATTGGCGATGGCGCGCTGCATCCCGGTATGCTCCACGTGGTGTGCGGACTTGTGTTCGCCTTACGCTCCGGCTTCGACGCGTTTCAGTTCATGCGCCAGCGCAAAATCGATTGCCTGGTGACAACAGACCTCGAAATACAGAGACGAGTGGTCCTCAATGCAGCCCCAGTGCCTGCCATAAAGAGCATCGCCACCGATAAAGTTGATTGCGCCCGCAATGTAACACCCATGTCGGCGCGCCGTGGACAGCAGGATATCGTCGGCCATACACTCGCCAATCAGCGAGTAGAACTTACGGGTAGGGTAGGCGTGGCCTCATCTACGGCCGCCTATGTGATTTTGTCCACGGGGCTGTTGGGCGGGCTCTCCTGCTGCTCTCGCATCTCGTTTACAGTTCCCTTTTAAAGCACGAGGCATCCCTATGGTACAATTCCGTTTTAACTTTGCTCCGCCACCAAGACGGGCGGGTTCTCCTGCTACTCTCGCATCTCGTTTACAGTTCCCTTTTGAAGCACGAAGCATCCCTGTGGTACAGTTCCATTTTGGCCTTGCTCCACCACCAAGACGGGCCTCAAAAGTCTACCCGCGTCGAAAGAGATCTTGAACTTTCCTGCTGCTCTCGCATCTCGCTCACAGTTCCCTTTGAAGCACGAGGGATCCCTGCGGTACAATTCCGTTTTGGCTTTGCTCCACCACGACAACGGGCCTCATAACTCTACCCGCGTCGGAAGGGATCTTGTCGCGATGAGCCTTCTCAGGCTCTAGCCTTGCGAGCCGCGCCTCAGGCAACAGGGTGACTGAGCACGGATGTAATGTAGGGAATGCGAAGCTGACTGTGTTGAGGCTGCGAAGTGGTGATGTGGAAGAGAGAGAAGTGCTGGCTGCGGAGCCTGGGTTCAGGAGGAAGGTCTGGGGCCCAAGACGAGGCAACACGGGGCCGATTCTGTTAATGAGGATTCCATAGGCTGTAGCTCAACCCTTGCGCCACTGCTCGTGGAAATCGTCGTTACTATGAGTCGCGGGGACAGCGGGGGCAGGGACGTCGCTTTCGGTGTATTTGAGGACACCCTGCTCGTCGAGAAGAGCTTCGATCGCAAGCTCCCAGTGGCGGCAGTTGGCCTCGCCCTGGAGGACGGGAAGGTGGCGATAATTAGTAGCTATGGTGACGAAGGTTGTTGAAAGAGGAAGGTCTCGTCGAAAATATGCTGCCACCGCGATACTGCTTGTGGTTCAAGGGCCGAGACGGGGTTCTTTCTGAGAGATGAGGATGGAAGAATGGATTGCTGTGAAAAGAATACTGCCTCGATTCCGGTATTGCTCGCGGTCAAATATCGATCCGTCGAGGGCCGTAGAGGGGTTCTTTCGTCGTTGCTTGCGATGTTTAAAAAACAAGAGGAAAAAGAGGAAAAAGTTGGTGTTTTGGTAGAAGAAGGAAGGGCACGCGCTACGCGGAGGCATAGGCGGCGGCGCGGGTGAAAAAGCGCGGCTTTACATGCTGGAGAGGGAAGGTGCGAGAAAAACAGGGAAAATTCGCGACGCATTAAGAAAAATACCTTCAATGATCAAAATAGAGTAAAAGAGACGTTGTGAATAGCCTCAAGGGTACAACGAGCACCCGAAGGGGCCGTGGAGCTCATAGCCCGTAGGGGATGCGAAGCTGACTGTATTGAGACTGCGAAGTGGTGATGTGGAAGAGAGAGAAGTGCTGGCTGCGGAGCCTGGAAGGCCTAGGGCCACACTGCATAACCCCGCTCCTCAACATACAACGCTCTGACAAGCGCAGCACCTCACAGCATAGATCTCTTCCCAATACAACCTCACATCAATGCTCGCTCATACGCCCTAATACTCGCCACAGATCCTAACTTCGCGGTCTCCAATATCACGGACGGTGTCCATTTAGAAAGCAAAGAACTGATCCCACATGTTCTCAGCTAGATCGCGCCCCATCAGCGAGTTTATAGCATAACCATTTTCCACCGCCGCGCGCCTCTCTTTGCGTAAGGCCTTGCGCTTGCGGGAGGGGATTGCTTCAAGAAACGCATCCTGATCGGAAAAGCCCTCGTTGATGAAATGAGTTGCTGACCGGTGCGGTGCAGATATCCCGCTTGCTTGGATTTCTCATGCGGCACGAAAGTAATGTACGCGGACGGGACGCTAATCTGCTACACTACGTCCTTTCGTCTTTCTGTGACTACACTTTGCAGTGGGAGACGAGGCTGACCCTCCGCGACCCAAAGGCGAAAACCCGTTGCGGGAGTAAAGGGGATCAAGCACTGAAGGTTCGGGTGATAATGTCCGCGCGCGCTCAAAGGCGTCCACCCATCCATAGTCAAAAACATGTTCACTCTAACTATGGCTTTTTAGGTAGCCGGGCAGGGCGGCAAGTAGCGTGCCCTTGGCATCTTTTACCAGCAGGTCGTTGCCGAGCCAGCCCGTATCCCCAGTAGCCGAGCCGGATTCTCCCAGGGATGACAAGAACGCATGCGAAACGAGAGGATGATAGGGAAGAGCCTGTCCCGTCTTTGATGCTCCTGTAAGCGGTGACCAACGTCCCGTGTCTAGATTCGTAAGAGAGCGCAGTATTCGCATCGAAGGTTCATTCTTCATAAGACATTTGCAAGAGCCGACGCCGTTGATGTTGTCATCTAGTCTCGCAACATCGTTTTGGAGAAGCCAGCCTAATACGAGTTCCCGAGGATGAAATCCTTTAAACGTGATCTGGTCGGCATTTGAATAACTGTGACGAAGCGCTGCCTCGCGCACGGTTCATGTGATGATGTCAAGGAGCATCCTCTCTGGCGGTCACGTCACCACCGGTGGCCTGTACTCCAGGCCCCCAAGGGTCCCTCTTTTCCATAGCTTTGAGGCACTTGGAGCCTTCTTCCGTTAGCATCTTCAGCATCGCAAGACATCGACGTTTTCAGAACTCGCCGTCCCTCAACAGATGATGGTCACGCCTTTTTGTTTTTGGGCGGGGATGAACGAGTTAGGTAGGTTGCTGAAGAAATACGAAATAAAATCAAGCCCCACATCCATCGCCTGCTCGTTAACGTCGAAATCTTCCTGGCGATTGCCTCCCGCTACAAACCCCAACGGATAGCGCGTGTCCAAAGATCGAAGGGCGCGCAGGCGCAAATGATCGAAAGTCTTGAGTGCGACTTTGCCCTGCTCCCAGAGCTAAAGCTCTGAGCGGAGCAAAGCAGTGCAAGGGTGCAAGGGTGCGCTCTGGAGCCCTCGCTGGAGCCCACGTCGACCGGAGCCCTTGCCGGGGCCCACGTCAACCGGAGCCCTCGCCGGAACCCTGGCTGGAGCCCTGGCTGGGTGGAGCCCGCGGCCTCCGGGCTCTCTTCCGCTCCTGGTAGTTGCGCTGGAGGTTTCCTCCTTGTCGTGCCCACAGCATCCACAGTCTTGCATCTCTCCATCACTTCCAGCACGGTTTCGGCAAAACCTTCATCGTCGCCGGGATGTCCCTTCAGTTCGATGACCAGCAGAACCGCGCCGCGGACAAGATCCAAGACCCCCCAAAAGGTCTGGACTTTGTCAGCCGTACCGCCGATCGAGACAAGGCCAAGTTGCCGCGAGGTTCGGTCTCGCACATTCCCCGACAGGTTCCAGACGCGCTGAATTGTATCGTTGTGAAAGATGACCAGCACGCCGTCCGACACAGAGTACAGGTCGCATTCGATGGCGGGGCGTCATGATCGTAACAGCAGATGCACACGGAGACCTGAACGCAACCTCCCAAATCCTCAGGTATAGCACGCTGACGAGGGAGATCACGGTCCGCGAAGCCGGCTTCCATCGCCCGCGAGAATGCCGAAAGCGTATTGTCCCAGACCTGGTGATTACCGTCATGATAACCTCGATGCGCAATCGGCTGGTCTTTTACCCGTGCGGCAGAAGCAATAGCACAGTTTCCAGAACAGCGTCGATCTTGACAGCGGCATTCATCGGCAGCGCCGCCATTCAGACAGCGGCGCGCGCATGTTTGTCGGCCTCGCTAAGCACGACAGCGATCAGGTTCGAGGCGCCGTTAATAACCAGATGCTGATTGACGAAATTGGGAGCCGAGGCGACGGAACCATTCAGTTTCACGAGACGGCGTTTTCGGCCGAGATTGCTGCCAAGCGCAGACTTCACCTGCGACAGTATATTGATTGCGCATAGTTCCGCTGCACGCTAGCCGGCTGCCATATCTACGGATGGGCGAAGATGCCCGGATACCGCAATCTCCACATCCTCTATTGGCAACTGCCCGGAAATGAACAGCTGGTTGACGCTGATGACGTAAGAAACGGCATTGCCAGCCGGTTAGGCCGCCTTAGGCAAGGAAATTCCCAGTTCGTTCAGTCTCGCGATAATTATGTCTGACCTTTTCGTCTCCGCTTTTAGTTGTCGATTCTTTCGAAAGTCGGCATCTAGGCATTGCTCGAAAATACTTAAGCCTTGATTTAGTTGAGCGTCTTCTAATATCGCTTATAAGTGAGTATATGTTCCGATCGGTTCTTATCGCTATAGGGACAGTAGGCGCCTCAGTAAATTTCAAGGCAGCTGCGCCGATGCCAGCTGCAGCGCTTGCAATTGGGCTTGTGGCACACCGTGTAATTTATGACCTTAACTGAAGGACACCACAGGAAGGTCTGGCATTTCGGGAATGTTTAGCCGTATGGTCTACAAGTTCGAAGGAAATTACTGCGATAGCTTTACCACGAACTTCCATTTCATGGCCAAGATCGAGACCGGCGAATTGAAAAAGTAAAGTAATTAGCAGACAGCCACTTTTAAGAACCTGAAGGATGTGAAGTCCACTTTCGATACGAAATCATTCACCAACAATCAACTAGACAAGAAAGCGGACGGTGCGGCCCAGGAACGAGCCGATGGCGTCAAGGTTGACCTTAAGCAGCCCCAAACCAAGGCGTTGCAGCTGGAAGACAGCCGATTTCCAATCAAACATATTCTCAATGTAATACAGCATACGAGAGACGGACAGCGTTTGTTTAAGGCATATGTATTCGTTGGATCTGATGATGGTGACAAGGCTCTAGTAACTACGACGGTTCGGCAAGCCTAAACGGCGACGGGCAATAGGGCGGATGCGGCAAATGCCGAGCAGTTTGCCCGCACCTCCGTCTGGCCGGTCACGATTGTATATTTCAGTGAAAGGTCAAGAGCCAATCCGTCCCCGGTCTACAGAGTATCTTCCAAGCTATATAAAAACGGCACCACGCGTGACTGGACGATGGATTATGCTGGCCTTGCGTTAACGGGCAAACTTTCTAAGCTTGAGCCGCTTGACCGCAATTCTTCCACGATGTGCAAATAGCGATCTAAGGAAAGCCGGTCGGCAGCATACAAGCCTCTTGCGGAGATTGAATTTCAATGTTGTGATCTCAAGCGAATGCAATAGTGTGCGTCGGCACTGTCCTTGGCGCGATGCTACTGAACGTCGCACCTGGATAATCGGCAGATTACACGAGCACATCTCAATCAGGGCTTGACTAGAGTGAGTGTAGTAAGAAAAATGTTATCCTCGAGGATAGCGATTTTTAGAGCGTAAATCCCTCTGGCGCGGACCTAGGATGCGTTAATTCCGAAGGTGTAGATATCAGCGGGGTCGACTTTTCTTTGACGAATCTGTCGCAAGCGGTATTGTTAAAGGCTCACTTTAAGAGCACACCAGACCCATATCGAGGGAACGGATCTCTTGCAGGCAAAGGGTCTCTAGCAATCACAGATCAAACTACAGAGACGACGGGACCAAGCTATCGACAGGCTTAAAAATGCCGAAAACTAAGATTTACGATTTGAATCAATGGACTTCGGTTTTCCAAGACGGAATTGACGGCAATTGTCACCTTAGCGGATGTTGATATTTATCCGATGGTCAGTGAATTCGCGTTGTTATAATGCCCAGAGCTGCTGTTAGAGCTATTGCCATTGTCGAGGCCGCCAGTCTCCTCTTTCTCGACGCGGGTGGCATTCTGAGGGGTTAACTTCTCTGGAGCAACGTTGAATAGGAAGACGATCCGCTCTCGGACCTCGTCACAGTAGCAGGCGAAGTAGACGAATTCGTTCTCCGGACGGACGAACTGAATGGTAAGACGTCCTTGCTTAAGGCCCTCAGGTATACTGTTGGGATTGCCGCTGCTATTGACGCTGTTGCTGCTGTTAGATACGTTCCGGACATGCTGCTGGTTGAGTATGGATTGATTGAGTTTAGGCCGCTTGAGGACGAACCGCCGCAGTTGATGGTTGAACTTGAATTTCCGGCTGTTGAAGAATTGCTATTGCCGCTAGCGCCTCTGCTGCCGTTGCTTCTGCCGCCAGCTGCCAAGACCGAGTGCGAGCCCGAGCGTCAGAACGGGTACGCTGATGATTCTCGTGAAAATGGGAATCCTCCAGTTTTGTTCGACGAAGTCTCAACCACGTTTCGCCAGCTGTGTTCCATAGTCTCAGTTTGGGAAGGTGACATTTCCGCGATCGCTATATCGTAACCTGTAGGCCGAGGGCCACCACGTGCACTTTTGGCAGCTGAAAATACTCTGGGGCGCTGCTTGCGTTCTGGGCGAGTGAAATGAACAGCATGTTTTGCCAGAAGGCCATGCCGCCTCTACGGGACGGCAGAATGGTGCGCCTCGACAGGAAACCGTTATAAACATGATGTCGAAGCTCCATCCCAGCCGGCGTGCGAGCACAAGAGCGCGAGGGATTTTCGGTGTTTCCATGTAGCCGAACGTCACGTATCTGTTGAGGTAGTGCATGGCGAGATCGCCCACGGTAGAACCGGCGGTTAACAAGAATGCCGTATCTGTTGAGGTAGTGCATGGCGAAGTCGCCGACAGTGTAACCGGCGACAACCATCATGATGCCGACGTCGTGGAGCTGAGATCGAAGAATGCTGAATTTGTTGGGGTAGTGCATGGCGAGGTCGCCGATGGTGGATCCGGCGACAACCATCCTGATGCCGTCGTCGTGGAGCTCAGATCAATGGTTCCCAGCGGCACTATGACGAGCAAGGCCAGCGGCAGGCTCCATTCCCAAAGCCTTCGCATAACGACGAACAGTAAAATGGCGGTAATGAGCATTTGGCCGGTGATCGCAATGCCGTATGCTGCCGAAAGGGAACTTGAGCTATCGAAGCTTGCGAAAAGAACCGACACGTCGATGAACAGCAGAAAGTTGACCTGCGGCATGTAAATCTGGCCGGCATGCCTTTTCTAAAGTATGCGACACGTTGAAGAGCGGCATCAGTTTGAGGTGCACCGCCTGGCGAACAAGAGAATAGGCGCCCGATATTACAGCCTGGCTGGCAATGTTGGGGGTGCGAAGCGGTGAATGCATTGAGGTGCAGAATGTGGTGATGTCTAGAGTAGAAGTTGCTGGCAGGAGCCTGGAGACTCGAGGAGGCCTAGGAGGCCTAGGGTTACGTGTGACATGTGACCACGCTCCCCAACAGGCAAGAACTGTCGCCACTATCCCCAACATGACTATCGGTAGCTGTTGCCCATTTGGTCTGCATGCTGAAAAACGGATGTTGGATCTCTGCCGAATGCGAGGATGAATGCTCCTTGTCGGAAGTAATTCAAAAAATAGCAGGGAAAGACGAGCGCAAGTCAGGCGATGATGATCGGCTTGCGACCGAAATGACCTAGGTCGACATAGAGAGCTTCTATGCCTGTTATGGCGAGGAATATCGCTCTGAGCACAATCGCTGCCGTTTGAATGTGGCTCGCCAGAAAATAGACGGCATAATGGGGATTGACGGCCAGAAGGACGCCTGTTGGATTGGCCAGGGAGGGCATTTTGGCCACAACGTAGGGTGTCAAAATGCTCAATAAAAACGGGATGGATTTTGGTAGAAGAGAGGGCTGCCAGCGCTGTTAGAAGAAGGTGGACGGAGGTCACGTGCCCCCTGCTGCCTTAGGCGGCCGGCAGCCACAGCCGCTGTGGCTAGGCCGCAGTAGCCGTGACTGAATATTGCAACAACGTCCGATACCTGCACTATATGTACGAGACCGGAAAAGCCGATTGCGAGAAACCATAGCGCGGTAATCAGCCCAAGGACCGGAGTGACCCTGCCGGTGCCGAAACGCTGCACGAAGAACAGCCCGATCATGATCGCTGGAGTAATCGGTACAACATAGCGGGCGAGCAACGGCGCGACGACCCACGTTACTTCGACGGCTGAAAGAACAGAGATCGAATGCGTAATAATGGCATCGCGAAGAAGATGGATGCTCCCACCATTCCCAGCGCCCGAACCCGGAAAGACCGCTTCTTGAAGCTATTCCGCGTAAGTGCCGTCAGCGACAGAGCACCGCCTTCGCCCTTGTTGTCCGCTGCAGGACGAAACCGACGTATTTTACAGCTACCGCGATGGTCAGTGCCCAGACAGAATTTAACAATAATCAACTACTCCTTCGACTTGTCCAGAGGTATAAAGCGCCTTACGGATAGCATAAAGCGGACTTGTTCCTATCCCACCAGAAACGACGCCAAATACATCAAGTACTTTATCGGATCTCGTTAAGCGCCCGTTGCTGCTACAAGCGTTGCAGATGGAATGCCTCACTATTAAAAGCCGAAAGTGGAGATAAACGGCACATAAACGAAATGATGTCTAGCGCGTGAACATCGTAAGAGGGAGAAGGCTGATGTTCTGTTTGACCTCAATGGAAAGTTTGTTAGCGGCGCGCTTTCTGACAAGCAAAGCCAACACAGTCGCTTCAGTGATTGCCTATACCTTTGGCTTCGAGGATGCTTGTACTAGGGTCATGGAAGAAAACGGTTTATTTTTACTGGAAGGAACTGCTCCAAACGCGAACATCATAGAGCGGGCTACCGATATTTTTATGTCGCTCGTTGGGAGCTGCGTCTGCAACTGGATAGAGCCGGTATAGATCTGGCCTTGTAAGGCAGCGAAACTCGATAGTTTACGTCCGTCCTTGTATACCCTAGGACAGGACCAAACAGGCGATAGCGCCTATGCATTCTGGATAAGCCAGAGGGCGTATAACAGAGTCCAGATAGAAAACGGAAGACTAAATCCGCATTATTGATATTGATAATAATGAGGCTCTCTTGCTTTTGATGAGGCGAAATCTTGGACGGCGAGGGTTTAAAGCTGTATGCGCATATACTTATTTAGACGGACTTAATCTATTTTCAAGGGCCGCGTAGATACTGTTAGTCTTAATTATTTTCTAGATACTAAAACTGGCCTAGAGATATTGCTGTGTATTCCTTAACTTCTAGTTATCTATATAATAGCCTCGAGAGACACTTGCGTCGCCGTTACCGCCTTAAAGGTAGGTACTAACAATTACGTCATCAAAGGCGGTTCTAAAGACTATTTCGACCTTCTGGCGGCGGCGCTGCAGCATGGGACTGGAGCGCGCGCGTTTCTGGCGCGAGACTGCCAAGACACGAGAAGTCACGAGGTAAAAGCACGACCACGCCGAAATTTTGCTGGCTGAGGTCAACCACCGTATCGCAAATAGCCTGGGTCTTGTTGGGTTGCTTATTCGAATACAGGTGTTGGTGACGACCGACCAGGTTGCTGTTAATACTCTGTAGGAAACACAGATGCGCCTAAATGCGACCGCCAGTACGCATCGCCAGCTCTACAGGAACCTTTAAGTGGCATAGTCTAGCTCGATAAGTATTTAGGCAGCCTACCGGGTAGGTTAAAAGCCTTTATACACTATAAGAAACGTCCTCATCAGGTTTCAATAAAGGCACCGCAGCTTAACTATTTAACGGGTAAGGCAATAACTTTAGTATTTATTACTAGTAAATAGGTATCTAACGCTTTTAAATATACTTATTCCAATACGGAATTAACGGTAGCCGTAGAGAATAACGGACGTTATTTTATCTATGGCAGTCCAGTGAAGAAAATAGGTCTCGGCACCAAGATACTAGCTGCGATAGCTGTAAGCTTGACGTCCAAAATCCTTTATAGTAATAAGTATTAGAGTACAAAAGCTAGGGTTTTATTTCTAATTACGTAATGTTTAGTAGTAGAGCGGTCACCCTAGTGTGAATTCTAAAACGCATTATATGTCTTTTAATGCAAAGCTTACGAGGCTGTTTTACTACATCCAAGGAAAGTCATCGCTATCTGTCTTCGAATGGTCGCTGTTCTCTCGCTCAGCATCGCGCCTGCCGCTGCGCAGATTTCGCAGGTTGGCTCTCCGCAGACCAAACAAGCGGCCACTAACAATCCAGTCGATTACACTGTAAAAGAGATCAATACAGTCAAAAAAGTTCTTATCAATCTCTAAGAAAGATTTAAGGCGCAGCATAACAACAACGAGGTGCTCTTAGAGCTTACCAACAAGGCAGACTAGATGTCCCACGCAGCAGCAGCAGTCTCGACAAGCTTTAACGACCGACTCAAACAGATAAAATCGTGTCTCAAGGAAATCAGCAAACCTCCAAAAGATAGACAGCCGCCAGAACCCAAAATCGTCATCAACGAACAAAGTACACTAACCGCCGAGCGGGCTCTAATGACTGCACTAGGCGGCAATACGAAAGCATTGTCGGAAAAAGATGCAAAGCTTCTGAACCAGATTGCCGAGACCTGCCGGCGACCTTTCACGGCAACTCTCCTCCGTCGCACGGATTTAACCGTAACAGTTTTTAATAACGCTCCTACTGCTTTTGGAAAAGGATTCTCGCGGCCTAACACTATACCTTTCAGCTAAACAGCGTTCGTATAGAAGTTCAAGTGCGTGCCGCTGTTTACTGTGTTGTTCCTGTCGTTTGCCTCAGCGCTCATCATCCTTAGCGTCGGCTACAAGCCTTTCGGGCATTATCTACGCCGCAGAGGAAGTAATAAAGGGAAGGCCGTCTTATTTTACCAGACCGTCCATATCGTTCTAGTTAACACTAATGCAAACATTCTCGCTAGCAGCGCTCCTAATCACTCCCACCTTTCCTAAACGGCTTCAATATCCTAAGCCCGGACATCGTACCGGTAATAGCAGCGCTGTTTGGCGCAATCAGCCTTGTCTCTTTCGTCACGCGTTTCACCAATGCGGTTTTCGCTCCAGTCGATCCGCAATGGCGGCTGGTGCGGTTTTCGGGTCGTGGCGCACAGTCCGTCAGCACATGCCTCAACGCCATGATGGTCGTTACCGCGTTGAATTACCTTTCCAGCAGCATCAGCGAAGCAATGGGATGGCCGCTGGTAATTGCAGTTGCCCGAAGCATTGTCGCCGCGCTTATGATCGGTGCAATTCTGGTTGCCGCCTTATTTGGACGGCTGGCGCGAGATCGCTACACCAATGCGCCAGGTCGACACTGGCCGAAAGGCACCCGTATCCTATTGTGCATACTTGGAGCCATTGTCGTTCCCACATCGCTTTTCGGCTAAATCGGCCTGGCACTTTACCGCTGCCCAGTTAATCATGACCGGCGCTGTGCTGGCGACAATGTATATTGGTTTCCTGTCCGGAAGAGAGATTTCAAGAAGCAATACTTTCCTGAGTACATTTGTCAGCAGTGTTCCCAATCGGCGCTTCGGCTTGGGAGATGTAGCAGTCGACCAATTTGGCCTCTTCGCTGGCCTTGTCATTGACGCCGTAGCTTTCATCACCAGACTCCCCTTGATCCTGCCCCAATGGGGTTGCATGTGCAGGATCTCGAACTGCTGACCTGTCGCCCTTTCCCCAAGGTGCATCTGGGCGGCATCAACATCTCGATCGTAGGCATATCAACACAAGTCCTACTTTTTGCAGCGCGCTACCTATCAACACACTGGGACTAAAGTTGGCTTGACAATAACGTCATGGCGCGCAACCATGTCCGTCTCGGAGTGCGAAATCCAGTTGAGACCGGGTTTGGCTATCTTGGCGTCGGAATTACTGCCATCATCGCTATCTCCGCGGTCGGCGTTAATCTGTCTAGTTTCGCGCTCGTCGCCTCGGCGCTTTCGGTCGGCATCAGCCTTGATCTCCAGAATATCGATTCAAGTTTCGTTTTGGCATTTACTCTGCTTGTAGAGCGGCCCTTCAAGGCCAGCAATCTGGTGGTGTCCGGAGCGGCCGAAGGCATATCGGGGTGCGCGCCACCGAGATTGAAACGGCGCGCAAGCAATCGATCATTATGCCGAACCCGGAGCTTATTAACGCTGCTGTTAGCAACTGGACGCCCAAAAACCGCATCTGGCGTTTGGGAATACCAGTCGCGGTTAGTTATGAATCTGATCCGTGACAGGTGATAGATATCCCGCTGGACCTCGTCAACGACTTCCTAATCGTTCTGCGCAATCCGGAACCGCATGTCGAGTCCCTGCGCTCCGGTACCTATTTCACTTCGAACTTCGCTTCATGCTTGCAGACATGGCTGACGGCGCGGAGATTAGTAACAATAATTGAAGACTCTTTGATGTTTTGCGCTGTCTGTCCCATCGCTTGAATGACACCTAGGTATGGCCACGAGATTAGCGATAGGGCTCTGAAGGCGGTCGCAAGGCGGTTGGCGACGATCTTCAAAGGCAGCTATAACCTATTGTCGAGGCTCGGCGGTGAGGAATTTGCAATCCCATTCACAATGATGGATTCCGACTCTCCAAAGAAATCCGCTCCGATATTTCGCGTTCAAGGGTCACGGCCGACGACGACGATCTCGGTGTCACGATCTGGATCGGGGTCGCTGAGAGTTTGGGCCACGAGACCTTTAAGAAGTATCTAAACGCCGCCGACCAACGTCTCTACATGGCAAAGCACGAGGGTGAAACATGGTTTATTCCGGCGCTCAGGTGGCCCAGAAAGCGGCGAGGCAGCTATTTTCATGCCGCCAGTGAGGTAGGACGCGCTATTACTATCGTTATATTCCGGTCCGCGCGTTCCTGTTGTGGCAACGCATTATAAAGCTCGTGATAGTCCTTCGAAAAATGCGATGTGGAAACAAAGCCGTAGGCAACTACCACCTAGACTACCGGCATGGATAATTGAGCTAGGAGATGGCGCGCACGATTAAGCCGTATTTTAAGGTAATAGCAAGCAGTCAACTTGCTCATCTTCTACTGAAAAAGGCGTTCAATCTAACGTCGCGACAAACCCACGTCATCGGCAATTTCCAGAAGCGACAGCGGCTCGGACAGGTTCGCCAACTTAATAATTAAAAGAACCTTTTTATTTTAGACACTAAGGCGCGGCCATAGCGGCAAGTCCTGACGGCTGTGTGGATAGTGGACGCGATCCGTTAGACGCTGCTTGCAAATTCGGTTCATAAGGCTCTTGCTGAAATCTTCGCCGACAAGGCTCAACTTTATGTAAGCGAGGCGGTGTTGCCGGCACCTATATAGAGGTTACTGTTGACTTTGTAGAGACGTAGCGGTTTTGAAAGAACTTGACGATGTCCTTTTCTTTGAAAACGGTGCTGGTTCTGGACAATGACGTCTGGGAAACTTTCGTGGCGATCGCTGAGACACGCAATCTTTCCACGGCTGCGGAAATGATGTATTGTACACTGTTGATGGTTTTGATTTAGATTGGTAAGCTGGAAGAATGACTAGGTGTGCTGCTGTCTCTACGGGATGCGTGCCATGTCGGCCTGACTCGCCATGGCGAGACCTTGCTGGCCTATGCCCGGAACATTCTTGTTTTGTTTAACAGGTAGTATCCCGGTTCGTTGCACCGGAAGCTAGCGGAGTGGCGAGGCTGCGGAGTGGTGAGGCTGGGGGCGCCCGACGACATTGGCGAACGGTTGCTGCCGCTCATCCAGAAGAATTTCGCCCAGACCCCTCCCGGCATCACTGTCGATGTGATTGACATGGGCATCACTCTGAAGAGGCGGTTCGACGAGCAGCGTTTCAGCCTGGCGCTGATTTATTGCGCTACGAAGTATTTTGAGGTGGACGCCGAGGTCGTCTACTGCGAGTCGCTGGTCTAGGCGGAAGCGAAGTTAAGAACCACTCACAGACGTGATTCTTTCCAATGTCTATTTGGGAGGACGGCTGGATCTGGTGGTCGAATGCGCTCGACCAACTGGAAAAGCACAACGCTCTTACAGCGTCGCTTACCTCGGCGCCCATGCCATGGCGCAGCGCGCAGCCGTGACGCTGGATCTTGCGATCCCGCCGTTTCGAAATCCTATGTGGGAGATGACTTGACCATATTTGGCGTGGCCGAGTGACTGCCGGAAGTCACGTCGTTCAACATCTGGTTAATTACCGCCCACAGCATGAGCGAGCCGATTGAGGCGGTGAGCAGGAGTATTTGAGCTGCGATTGCCGGCAGAACGAGGGCTCTAGCGGCATAGGGTGGAACTTTAATCTTTCTTACGTATTATTCGCGCGGGGTAGATCGGCTGCCACGAACGCATTAATATCAAAGGATATCTCTGAAATACCGACCGTCACCAAGCTTTCCGCCACTTTTGCTGTTCTTCTAGTGTCTTCCTGCGCGAACACCATCCGTGGGATAGGTTATGATATAATAAACCCTAAGGATACCGGCCGTAACGTCGAACGCACTGCAAAGAGGTTATCCGTCAGACACCTTTATCTGAAACGGCACAGCTGTCTGCGCTGTTTTTGGTTTTTTCCCTGTCGGCTTTATAAGCCTTGCGAAAGTTACCACGTCTAATCCAAGAGCGAGTGGTGGAGGATTTCGTCGCTTAAGCTACTACCTCGTCTCTTCTTGAGTAATTAGACCGGCTTGATAGATCAACAAGCCAATGGAGAACACCCTTCACCTAGGAAGGCCCACAGCAGACATGGAGACAGCGAGGATAAGGGGGACTTCATTGTTTACAACCCGGACCAGCCCATGGACCAGCAAAGAGATATCCAGCGGCGCCTACGTGAACGGAGAGCACCCTTCACGTAGGACGGCCCGCAGCCGACATGGAGACAGCGAGGATAAGGGGGACTTCAATGTTTACAACCCGGACCAGCGAAGAGATTACCAGCGGCGCCTACGGGAGTTGCAGAAAGGAATTCAAATAGGATGGCCCGCAGCCAACGTGGAGATAGCAAGGATAAGGAGGACTCTGATGTTTACAACCCGTACTAGCCCATGGGCCAGCAAAGAGATATCCAGCGAGGAGATATCCAGCGGCACCTACGGGAGTTGCATAAAGGAATCAGTAAGAACATTGAGGAGTATATTCTGCCGTAAGTAGCTGCTAGACGTAATGTCCACCCGCCTGATGACGATTGAGCAACACTCGCCTAATAACAATTAAGCAAGATGTCGTAGTAGTACAGAAAAGGCGGCAGCTAATGAAGGACCTTCAGGTCGAATGTATCAAGTTCCTATTGCACTAGGAAGAGTTGAAGTAGGATACTTTTAGTCTGCGTCAGCTTGCCAGTGTTTTAGAACAACTCGGCCAAATCTCCGTGACCGGCAAGAAGGAACTGCGCGAGTTGATCGAATCGACCGCTGGGATTTCTCGTAGGTTCTGGTCAAAATGTCTGCCGGCCTGCACTCCCAGCTTCATCATGTGAATCGGAGCGCAAAGGTATCGCCCGCCGTCAAGCACATCTATACGGTCTTCCTCGTCTAGGCGGCAGAAATGCGGAATGCGCTGGCGGGTATATATGCATGTATAGCGACAGATCCTCGTTTCGAGCCAATCGTCGGCTCGCTCAACGTCAACTAGCTCGGCAGCGTAACGTTCGCTAGTGAAGACGCCGTCAGCCCTTTATTGGACGGGCGGGGACTGCGCATCTGGGCCTCGACATGGACGATTCGTTCGAGGCTACTGATATTTTCAAAAGCCTTTGCCCGGATTGAATCCTCTACCAGCATGTGAGAGGACGGCGTACAGCCCGGCTTCTGCACCACTGAACTGGCCTTCGCACGTCTTTGTATTCTGCCCTTCGCCGCGACCACTATCGATGCGCCACAGGACGCGTCTTCCAGCGGCGAGGCTTATCTGTCTTTGTGGTACGATCAGTATCACTACAGGGGGACCTGGTGAAGCTTTTGTGAGAACGAGGAGATCCGCGACATTTTCCTGAAAACCGAGCACATCGATCTCGACAAGCTCGTGCTTTCCGAAATTGAATACCTTGCTAAAGGCGAAAGGCCATGGGTTATGGCCGCTTGAGAACGGGCATCTGGGCGCCGCACTTTTCGGTCGGAGGTTCGGGTCTTGGCTTTGGTGTCTTTGAGTACATAACCTTCGACTGCTGAACCGGACACGCAGCCGTCCGGACATTCAGTTCGTCACAAAGGCGCATCCAGCTCTTGTTGAAGTACTGGTGCGCAACAACCGCATGCAGCGCGAGCAGGCCGAACATTAACTTAAGGTCTGGTTGGAGCTTTTCAACTTCGTCATTACCGCAAAGCAGAGTATAGCAAACTATTCAATGCGTCCAATCTACTCGTCACAAACGGGGCGTAGTTCCTGGCGAAATATTCGTTGTTCCGCAAGCCCGTGGTGTTCTCCGACTCTAGGTGCTATGTGCCGTTCTAAGCGCTCGGTCAAAAGGCGGAGGTAGATGCGCATGTTCACGATTTCACCAAGCTCAGAAACATCGTGCTGACATATATGCGAGGCGCCGCCGGGAACAAGAATGCCAAGCGCGAAATTCTTCAAAAGGCGCTGAAATACATCGGCGGATCAGTGGTTGAGGCCATACTCAACGCAATTACAGACAGTATTGCCCAGGATCAAGGCGAAGTACTAGGCAATCAACTCCATAACATCTTTGCTTAATCACACAATGGCCGTCCAGTAAGGATGTGGCGCTATCAGTAGAGACGTGGCGGGGGCCGCTGCAGCTTCTCTGGATTAGGTCTTGCATGGCGGGGGATGCGAGCTGAAGCTGTGCTCGGGCCGGAGCGCCGGCGAACTTTTGGCAGGCCGCGCGGATGAAGATCCGGCGCGGCTTTTGAACTTTCATCATCGGGTTCACAACATCAAAAGCGCGATACAAATCGTCGAGTTTACGTAACCAGCATTAATTCCTGTCCAGATATAGTCCTCTCCGCAACAATCGACGGGGAGCCCACTCATATTCGACGCACCAAGTGTTAAGGAGCGGGGTCGTGTCAGGCCTTCTTCCTTCCTCCTCAACCCAGGCTCCACAGCCAGCACTTCTCTCTCTTCCACATCACCACCTTGCAGCCTCAATACAGTCAGCTTCGCATCCCCTTACACCAAGAAATATCGGCAGAGTCCTCCCGTCTGTCAACTGCCCGCCAGGCCGCACGTAGCTTGCGGAGCTGCTAAAGGCCAAGACTGTTATGCTGTAGGGAGCTGGTTCGGATGTCGGAAAGACTGTGGTGGTTGCCGGACTTTTGTCTAGGGTCAGGCCTTGGGCCGTGCCGCTGGCGCGATGATCAGAAGCTGAAGCCGTAGCTTCTCGATTTCGTGCAGGAGACCTTTGGCGTTGTTTGCAAAGGTGCGGATTCTGTGGTTGTGGAAGGTGGCGGTTCGCTGGCCGAGATTAATCTACGGTCCGGCGATGTCGCCAATGTGGGCTTTGCTATGCGGGCAGATATGCCGGTGATTCTTTTTGGTGATATCGATCGTGGCAGCTTTATCGCCTTGCTTGTGGGCACGCATGCGGTTCTCCTGGAAGAATATTAGCGGATGGTCGTCGGCTACATTATCAACAAGTTCCGTGATAACCCCTTGTTCTTTGTGGATGGACTGTTGGGATCGGCATACTTATCGACTGGCCCTGTAAAGGTGTCGTGCTCTGTTAGAATGCTGCCGGCAGGCTTCCGGCCGAAGACTTGGTTGTATTGGAACGAACGGCTTGCGAGAGAGCAGCGTGGCTCCTTGAAAGCAGCCGTTCCGGTTCTGCCGCGCATTGCAAACTTCGACGATCTTGGTCCGATGCTTGCTAAGCTGGATGTTGATGTTGTCTCCGTGCGATCCGGCCAATGCCTCCCGGGGAATACTTCGTTAGTGGTGCTGCTGGAATTAAAGGTGACTGTTGCCGATCTTGAAAACTTTAGGGCCGAGGGTTGGGTTGGTATCTCGATCTTGCTGCGCATCTGAAGCGTGGCGAACGCGCGATCAGTATCTGCGGCCGCTACAAGATGCTGGGTAAGCAGATTGGCGACCCTGTGGGCGTCGAAGGTCCTGCACGCGAGGTTAATAGCGTGGGTCTTTTGGATGTGCGTACGGCTATGACGCCTGGAAGAGTCTTTTGTAATAGCGGTGCCGTCTCGACCCGGTTTAATGTGATGCTTCTCGGTGACTAGATTCACCTTGGCGTCACCGACGGGCCCGATGGTAGTCCCGACGGCGCTGTTTCTGCTAATGGAAAGGTTGCCGGAACTTATCTTCGCAGCCTGCTCGGCAGCAAAGCCTACCGAAAGCGTCTGCTTGAAAGTTGTGTGGTTGCCGGCGATCGTCAGAATTTTTGGCAGTCTGTGGAGCAGGCGCTCGATGATATCGCGGAGAGGTAGACTCGCACCTGGGTCGAATCAAACGTACGTCTCTAAAAAGAGGGTGTATTGATGTCGGAAGGCTGTGAGAAGGTTAGCCGCCCTGTGCGAGATTTCGAGCCCTGTGCTGCTCACGTCATCCACGGTCGCTCTGGATCTGGAGCGGCGCCTCGATCGACAGTGCCTCGACGATTTGAGGCGATGAGACCTGCTCAAAGATCGCCCGAGACTTCGCGCCACGGCCAATCCAGCTCTTCGGTGCAGCGACGCAAGGCATGGCTTTTGCTAAGCTGGCTGACCTTGTGCAATTGTTGACGACCGCCAAAGCCTGGCTCCCCGTCTTGTCGAAAATGGCCGCGGCCTATTTGGTGTTCATCTGCGGTGTCAGCAAGTCGATCTTGTAGCGCAGGAAATGGTTGATGCGTTTTCGGTCGTCTGTGTCGATGGGAATTGCGTAGATGGGAATTGAAGCAGAGTTTCTCTTTTGTTCTTTTGCAAAGTAGATGGGAATTGCGTAGATCTTCAGCACGGAAATGATGCCGACGTTTTTATTGCTGTCGTGCGTAGATCCTCGGCACGGAACGATGCCGACGTATTTATCGCTGTTGTCGAGCGAAATGATCCCGTTGGTCTACTCGTAGGGTAGAGAGGTCGATCAATCCGTACGGGGTCTGGATATTCGTTGCAAAGGGTGATGATTCTCGCAGGTTGGGGTCGGCCTAGGTGCGAGCGTGGATATCGGAGCTCTGCGTGGACCGCCGCAGTCACGTTGCTCCATGTGGCCATAGCTCCCTCTGTGGCGTACAGCGCCACAGAGGCTGACGGTGCAGCGGGTAGGCCAACAGACACGCTGTGCGGAGCCCACCGGAAAGGCCTGCTTGACCTCCCCGATGGGTTGGCCTTTGCGGTTATCACGTCCTTGGGCTTGTCGACCGTAAGGTTGCAGCGAAAAAGAATCCGCCCCTGAACCCGAGCCGATGGAGATGGCGGGTGCGATGGCTTCATAGAAAGGATTGTGTAGTGGGGCCGGAAGAAGTTGTATTGATGCGCCGTGTGCGAGATTCGGTGCCTTGGCCTGCTTACGTCACCCACTCCAGGAGCGCCGGCAGCGCCACGTCATGCGAGAGCGAGAGATTGAGATGCCAGGCGCTATGACCGGCAGACAGAACCTAGGGAAACCAGTGCCAGCAAGCCGACAACAATCCCGCCGAATGCGGGGCGAAACACGCCGAGGATGCCATTTCCCGCATAGAGCACGCCCAGTAGGGCGGGAACATAACCAATAGGGGCAACGGGGCCGAATTGGCCGATGTCTAGGTATGGCACGATCATCTTCCGCGAGCGCGTTCGAGATCAGTGTGGAGACGAGAGCCGCCACCACCACCGGCGTCAGCGCCACAATGGAACAGGTAGGCATAGAAAGCGCCCGTCAGCGGGGCACCGAAAGCCGATGCTATGGCACTGGCGGCGCCGCAACCGATAAGAATGCGCGTGTCGGCGCACCGCAACTGCAGCTTTACCTCGAGCTCGGACGCGAGACCCGCGGCGACCTGCGCATAACCTGCCTGTAGAAGGGCACGCGTGCGTACGAGGTTGAATGGAGGAAGAGAGCTTGCCTACTAAGGTCTATGGTGGCCGAGACCGGATGGATAAATACTGGACGCGGGCACCCCGGCTTACGTAGGGATGCTTACGTAAGTAAGTCGCCGTAGGAGGCAACGTCATAGCCACCCTGCGCTGTCGACACTGCCTCAAGACCTACCGAGGCCCCAAATCCGCTGGAAATGAGGTTGTGGACCAATACCGGGATACTGTCGGTCAGCGATAGCCGGCCGCTGTGCAAAGCGCTGGCTTCAATCGGATCCACCGTCGGTTTCTTGCGCGTACGCGACAGCTGGAGAAGCAGGGCGCCATCGTCGCACATTGCGGACATTAAGTTTCTGAAGCGTGGGAGATAAACTGGGGGACTTGATCTCGGAAATGCTACTGGACGTGCGTGGTGATGAACCGGGGCTGTACGCCTCCTTTCTACGAATCGTGCGCCTTTTCACGAAAATGCAGCCGGAAAAGCAAGGGTAGTCCGCCGGCTGGACGGAATGGCTGCTTGGCCGTTCTGTCCGACCTTGAACCGCGAGCCAGGATACCTGCGGTGCGTCGAGGGTTGAAAGACCTCGGGCTCTTCCGCCCGCTGCTAGCACAGGGGCTGTCTTGGCTGGAATGCAGATTTCTGCGCCGTCCAGCGCATCGTTGCCTGCCGCCTCCTTCATTCTCGGCAAGTTGGGCTTCGCGGAGAAGCTCGTCGACCAGGGCGGCTGTGGGAACTTGACTCAGACCTAGGGGCTAAAATGCTGGTTGCAGGAGCGCTGCTAGGAGAAGGTCGCTGCTGCCGGAGAAAAGAGGCCTTGCAACTGGGGCGGGAATTAAATGTAGGTTGGTTGGAAGAGGTTGTATTGATGCTGGGAAGGTTCTGAGAAGGCCAGTGCCCTGTGCGAGATTTCGATGCCTCGCCTGCTTACGTCACCCACTCCCGGGGGTGAGGCACCAGGGGGAACGTGCCCCCTGGTGCCTGAGGCGGCCGGCAGCCGCAGCAGCTGTGGCTGTTGTAACGACGGCTGTGGACGCCACAATGTGGCGACGGGTCGGGTGTATGACGTGGAACTGCGCCGCATCGACCGCCATACGGCCGACCGAGTTCCGACTGGGCGACTCGCAAAGCACATGTCGAACCGTTGAACCTGCTTTCCATAATCGATGATCCGCGCCGCGCGATCCTGATTGACTGCCTGACGCTGTGGATCCCGAACATTATGATGGAAGCGCGGGATGTAGAGGCCAAAGCCCACGCCCTCGTGGATTGGCTTCTCTGGTCGCAGGGCCGTCCTGACTTTGTTGAAGCAAAGTCGGGCTCGGCATCGTGCCTGAGAATGCAATTGCGCGCATGTGGAAGCAGCATGCCGGTCGGTTGCATCAGCTGATCGCAGCTGCCGTCGCCGAAGTGTGTCTTGTCGCGGTCGGGCTGCCACCGAAGATGAAAGGTAGAGCGTGAACAAGATCCCCGCCACGGTCACCACCGGCTTTCTCGGCGCCGGCAAGACGACGAAAATCCGCAACCTGCTTTCGAACACCGGAGGGTAGAAGATTGCGCTGATTGTTGACAAGCTTGGCGATTTTGGATTGGACGGCGACGTGCTGAAAGGCTGCGGCGCGGAAGCTGCACAGAGGACGACATCACCGAGCTGACTAACGGCTGCATCCGCTGCACGGTCGCCGACGGTTGCTGACGACTTCGCCCTGACCACGTCGTGATCGGCCTCGGTCATCGGTCGGAAGATTTTCGATGTGATGACCCGCACAGCGCATCGCCTTCAGCACCTCAATCGCATTTGCCGGCGTATCGAGCCCGATGCTGTTACCAAGCCGCCCATTGCAATTGGATAATCCGCCATCGCCAGAGCCATCCGCGATTATCTCAGCACTCAGACGTCCTCTGGGGCAGGCCCACCTGGCCACCTACCGAGGTACCTACCTACCTAGGTACGTACTCCATCCGCCCCCAGCCACACCACCCACACAGCCTCTGGGCGAGACGGAAGAACAGGTGCCACATTCAGTTTTTCCGTAAATGCGAATTTGGTGGTGGCCCTGCAAACTCGCATTTTCGGAAAAACCACAAAGGTGCCACAGGCACGTGTAGAAAGTACGTACAACTGAGTACGTACAACTGGGTACGTACAGCTGGGTACGTACAACTGGGTACGTACAACTGGGTGCGAACAACTGAGTACGTACAATTGGCGGTACGTGCCTTGGTTGTAGGCGGCCTTTAGAAGTATCTAAAGTCTGAGATAAATCCGCCGCGACGTTCATCCCTAGATCGCAGGCTTTTAGCCCCTGCGGCGACGCACTCCTAGCTAAGAGCCGCTCTGCGAATGTGCGGGGGACGGAGGCTATGTGGTAGACATCTAGACTCTTAGACATGTAGACATGTGGTGGACATCTGGGTATGTGGTGGACATCTGGGTACGTGGCGGACATCTGGACATGTGGTGGGCGACGGGCGGGCAAGCTGTTCAGGGGCAAGGTCAGACTTTTAGCGCTGGAAAGTCTGACCTTGCCCCTGGAGCATTTGGGGGAGGGGCCGTCAGGGGCAAGGTCAGACTTTCTTTCTAGTGGCAAAACTCTGACCTTGCCCCTGAACAGCTGCCCCTGAAGGCACTGGGCAGTGCACGGTCCAAGGCTCTACTGACTCAGCATCATGTGTGCCGTGGGCGGGTAAGGTGACCTTGGACTTCTGGCTGGAGAGTCTGAGCTCGGAGGCATCGGACGCGGGTCGTGCACGGTCCAAGGCCCTGCTGACTTAGCTTGGAGTGCATCTGCGTCGCTGCGACGAGTACGTCTTCAGTGGCAAGGTCAGACTTTCCAGCGCCAAAACTCTGACCTTGCCACTGAAGACTCAGCATGTGGGCAATGGGCAGCGGCACGCAGCGACAGCTGGTTGCTTACTAACAGGCAAGCCGGGCGCAGCATTCAGTCTACCCGCAGAAGGCGATTACCGCACAGGATATCCTGCGCCCGAGGGACTTTGTTGATGTTGCCGGCAAGCCGATGCGGCTGCAGGTGCAGGCCGTTGGCGCCCATATTGACTTGTATTTTGCTCGCGTCTGGGCGTCTGGTGAGAGGCGCGCCACGTGGCTTGTCGTCACCGGCCTGCACGGTTTGGATGAACCGGCTGCAGGTGAGGCGATCCGGGCGCTCGTCTGACGATGCACCCACTTGTCGCCTCAAAGGGAACGATCAGCGACGGCGAAGAAGCCGTCGTTCTCGCCAGTCGCCGGCTGACATCCTGATTCCGTCTGCAGCCGATATGGAGCTCGCCGCCATTGCCGATTAGTCATCTGATCGAAGGACCCACCAACGCCGGGAGCAAGCGAAGGGTCGCGGATTTGGTCTTGACCATGATATCGGCATCGCAAAGGGGAAGTGCAAGGCAAGACGCAGAAGAAGCTCGACGCCTGGCTCTGCGACCTCAAGGAAATGCAGATTCGCGACAGACGGCATGTCTTTGGTGTCTCGCCCGAAGGAAGACTGCTGACAAATTTGACCGTGGCGCTAGCGAGGTGTCCGCGGGGCCTGGTCGGGTACGTACTGGCCGCCAGCCACCCACCCACACAGCCTCAACGAGGCCAGTCACCAGCCGGACTGGCTACGTGCTGAAGTGGTCCGTACCGCCGGTGGCCTTTGAAGACATCTGAATGTGAGGTCTGGAATTGCGACATGGCTACTAAGTGGAAATGTCCGTCCCCTGACATCCTCTTATATATCCACAATGTGCTATGGCGGCGTTCAAACAGCAACAACATCAAACGCATCGAGATGTTAGCGGCAAAACCTGTTGCTGGTAAAGTCGGCCTCTCGATGGATTTGACACGCACCGACCGATGCGGTTCTCCAAGAAATCGACATCTGCCTGAAGCCGTCGATGATTGCCTGTGGTGCCCCTTGGAGTGGTTGCGCTTGGCTGGGACATGCAACCACTTGGAGGGACTACTTGGTTTTTTGCGTGCACTCACACATTGGGTAAGGTATCTGCTCAGTGCTACCTGACTTTTTGCGTGCACACCTACACGAGGCAAAGTGCCAGCGCTCCACGTCAAATCGTCGGGGTGATTGGTGGTATCCACCCAGTCGCTACCTGACGTTTTGCGTGCACGCCCACACTAGGTCAAGTACTTAGCTGCTACCTGGCCTTTTGCGTGCACGCCCGCACCTGGCAAAGTACCCAGCTGCTACTTGATTTTCTGCGTGCACGCCCGCACCAGGTCAAGTACCCGGCCGCTACCTGGGTTTTTGCGTGCACACCTACACTAGGCAAAGTACCCAGCACTCCACGTCAAATCGTCGGGGTGATTAGCGGTATCAACCCAGCCGCTACCTGGCTTTTTGCGTGCACGCCCACACCTGGCAAAGTACCCAGCTGCCCCCGCGTTTCGGGAGATGCGCCGCCACGTGGAATGGCAGGCATGCCCAGCTGGGCTGGGCGACCGGTGGACGCTGGCAGGGACTTTCCCGTTCCACGTCGCGTCTCGAACGGCGATGGGAAAGACCAAACCATCAACGATGGATGCACACGTCACGGCAAGGTGGTCACCAAGATTGCAAAGATGCGTACGCCCAGTTCCATTTTGCATGCTCTGCTTTCTACGTGCTATTGATGGACGCCCAGGCCTTGCCTTCACTACAAATCCTCCCCCCAAGGGCACCGCAGCCCACCCGGGTGTTACCTCGCAGCCGTTCCCGCATCATCATTGGGTTCGTCGCGCAAGATGCTCCCATCCTATTCAAGGCGACTCCTTCCCGCTGTTGTCCTCGGATCGAGGCGGCTGCTCGAGGCTCTCGATCACTGCGAGGAGCAGCTTCGCATTCGTGACAAAGGCTGCCTTGGAGTACACCAGGTCCGGTGGCTGGACGGCCGGGTCGTCCTTGTTGCATTCGTCGAGCTTGATGATCTGTCGGGCGAGTGCGGCCATCGCCTGTATCGAGGTCTGGGCTTGGGGGACCTCTCCTGTCGCCAAAAGGCATCATCAGCAAACGCAGACATGGGTGCTCGGGCGGACATGGCACCATACCGCAGAGAGGGTCTGCCGCACTACTTCCGGGCATTGCGGCTTCTCGTCGCGTCGGGTTTAGATGTCGACCGGGATGGAATCGAAGACGGAGTTGCGATGCGATGCGATGCGACGCGATACTTGGCAGGTCAATGTCAAGGACGAAGAGTGCGAGTCGAGTCCCTTTGCTTGCGGTGGTGTGGTGGGCGTGGTGAGAAAGAGAAAGAAAGGTACGGAAGATGATGGAAGATGGAAGGGGGAGGGGAGGGCGTTTAGTTGCTTTCCTCCACCACACGGCCAAGTACGTATCATTACCATACGGTATTATCTGACGTAACGGAGGTTTGGTAGGCACCAAGTACGTACACTGGGACGTTGTCGTTGTGGTGGGGAAGGGAAGGGGCTGGCCACGGCACCGGGCGCACTGCGACCAGATGTACGTACGATGCAGAGGAAGGCGAAGGTGAAGGTGAAGGTGGTGGTCGCCTTGGTCCTGCCTTTCCTTTGCATCGGGAAGGGAGACAGTGTGGAGGCGCATTCGCCACCACGACGTGGGGGTGGGTGAATGTGATGGAAAGAGCGATCCATCTCCTTCGTGCCTCCCACTCCCACTCCCACTCCCACTCCCACTCCGTACCTCCTTCTTCGTTTCGAAGCAAAGCAAAGCCAAAACCAAAGCGTTGGGCTTGGGCGTTGGGCGTTGGGCGTTGGGCGTCTGGACGCCTGGACGCCTGGACGCCTGGACGTCTGGACGTCTGGACGTTCGCTGAATCGATTTTTGACCTGCTCGGAACACATCACGACCTTCTTTGCGGCCCGGCGTTTTCGGTTTCTGTCTTGCGCTTTTCGCCGTTGCTGTTCCTTTCCGTGCCTTTCTGTCTTGTTGGTTTTGCCTTGTCTGTTTCCCGTGTCCACTTTCGCGCCCTGCCCGCCCACCATGGACACCATTCTCGCCGACCCCGCCATCTCCGTCGCCGTCGCCCGCCTCGCCCACCTCGCCAACCGCCCCGACGCCGCCGAGGAGATCGCCGCCACTCTAGACGAGATGAGACAGCGGTCGTGGGTGCTCTCTCGTGCCGAGATCGAGGAGAAGGACACCAACGACGCCAAGACGACTTGGTGTTTTCCGGCCTTGTTTTACGCCGTGGTGCCGTCGCCCCATGCCGACCGGGTGGTGGCTGTGCTGTGTGCCGAGACCGCGGACAAGACCAGCAGCAGCAGCAAGCCCCAGCTGGGCCGGCGGTTTGACAACGCGGCCAGCGCCCTGGGCCTGGAAGGCCGTGAGCTCGTTTTTTGGCTGGGACCAGCCGTCGCGGGCTCCTCGAACACCCTGGCGTCGCTCTCCTCTCTGCGCAACTCTACCAGCCGTGCCGTCTTCCCCACCATGACCATCCTGGCCGCCGTCCACGCCAAGATGACCGCCCGCTGCCGAGAGCAGCCCCGGGCCCCCCTCCCCCAGGTCAAGGACGTCGTCGCTGCGTCGGCCGGTGAGTCCTATCGCCCATGTTTCCGTGCCGGCTTCAGCTGACTCGGTTGAAGCGCTGAGAGACGGCGAGGTCTTTCCCCCTCTCCCGCCGGCCCATGGCATCACCCAGCAGCCGCAGCAGCAGCACCAGGGCCAGGACGACGAGGAGGAGGACGACGAGGAGGAAGACGACGACGAGACCGAGGTCGGCCGTTGGGACCACGAGATCAGCGAGAGCCCCAGCCCGCCAACATGGCGTCTGCCGGAGCCCCCGAGCCCGGCCGCCACATCGTCCACTGGCACTCTGCCGCCTGCCCCGTTCCTGCGCCTCCCCCTCTCCGACTCCCCCGGCACCACCGCCCACACCGCGTCGACCCTGGGCCCGCCCCCTTCCCTCCATCTCTTGTCGCCGTTGACCAGGGAGCTTTACCCGGGCCGAGCCGCCCCGCGCCCCGAGCCGCCGCGCTCCGCCCCCGCCCGCGCCGACCACAAGGCCGCCCCAGCCGCAGCAGCACCAGTCCGGCCCGCCCCCAGCGCCCTCGCCCAGAAGTGGATCAAGCTGGCCGGGGAGATTGCAGAACTCGAGCCGATGGACGACGCCGAGCCGATGCTGCGCCTCGCGATGGAGGCGACGGCCCTCAATGCCAAGGGCGTCCTCCAGGGGCTGCGGAACCAGGGGCTGATGCCGAAGCCGGGGCCGAGGGCCGACTGAACTTTGTTTGTTGGTGTGTTTTTGTGTTTGTTTCTGTGTGTCTGGGGTTTGTTTGTTTGTCGTTTGTTCGTTTGTGGTTTGTTTGTTTGTGGGTTGCTGTTTTCTGCTGTTGCTTTTTTTTTTTCGTTTTAATAATAACGTAAAGAGGCCCGGGCCTCATGTCGCACATCATCCCGTACATCAGTTCGCCACTAATCATCGAGAGGGAGGGAGGCCTGGCTTCCGAGATCCCTTCCAGCATCAAGATCCCCCAGAGGGCCGACAAGCGGGACGTGATGTGCGACTGCTTCAGGTCGAACCCCCCAACCACATACGTAAAGAAAAGGGCGTCCGGCTCCAGCAACCTGACGGCCATAGCACAGTTGTGCTTCAACTACAAGCAGAACGCGTCGTTCAACAAAAAGAACTACAACAAGCTCACGCAGTGCGTGTTGGAGTCGTTGCCCTATAACTAGGTAGGCCTTCTTTAAGGACTCCAACTGAATTTGCATATAGGCCTTAGAAACGTCGAAAATCTCCTGGTCCTTCTCTATCATCACTGCGTTATAGAAGTCAAGGTACGACTCGAATCCTATCTTTACTTTGTGGAATGTGGCAGGGAACACCTCGTCCGAGATTAGCGATCGAGTCGGGGAACTCCTTCTCGGGTAAGTACATCTTCTTGTCGATCCGCCCGTAAGTCCCATCCCCACGTAGAAGCCGCTGCACGTCCTGGACCCCATAATCCACAACAAGGTGGTGTGCTCGACGGCCACCTTGATCCTGTCGATAATCGACCAGACGTAGATAAACGTGTTGGGGTTTGAGCCTACCTAGGAGATCTTGTTGTACTTAACGAAGTAGTTGTCCGAGATGAGCATCTAGATGATCACGTACGTCCTCTTGGTGCAGGGCTGGGGCGGCAGGCTGGACCAGCACTTGTACCCCAAGGCGTAGATCTCGTGGTACGACGCTAGTAACTTGTGCAACTTCGTTCTGCTCACCGAGATGTTCTTATCCTAGTAGTCGCCTCGCCGACCTTGTTGATTATCACGGGCACTTTATAGATCTTTTTCGACGGCTCAAGCACGTCGTCAAACATGTTCTTATTGTCTTTCATGTTGAAGTTCATGTACATCCACATCACATCCTGACTTTATTACGAGCACAACCACTAGACGTACTCCTCCGGGATCATCACCCGCGCGACGAAATTGGCCTTGATGAGCTTGTTGTCGGTGTCCACGCCCTTCTTCTTCGTCTTGTCGACCTCCCACGCCGGCGTTATAGTCTTAAGGCACTCCAAATTGAGGGGGTTGTAGCCCAGGAATGGTAGGATGCTCTTGGAGACGACGATCGCCACCCAGTAGTCGTAGCACATCCCGTCCACATTCATCGGCCTAATCATGCAGTTGAACCACCTCATGACCGACGCTAATAACTGGCCGTTTGGCTTTTAGAGGATCCTCTCGATGGTGTAGTTCTTGGGGCGCTTTAAGTGTATCTCTTTGGAGACCCTGACCACGAACGACTCCGGCTTGTGCAAGACTATCGGCTACATCCCATTCTTCTCGAAGACCTCGTGAAACGACCGCGGGAACTGGTACCCGCTGTGATGGTTGACGGGCGCCATTATAGAGACGAAGGCGTCCTCCGAGAAGTTGTAGGCCAAGCTTAGGGTTAGGGTTAGGGTTAGGGTTAGGGTTAGGGTTAGGGTTAGGGTTAGGGTTAGGGTTAGGGTTAGGGTTAGGGTTAGGGTTAGGGTTAGGGTTAGGGTTAGGGTTAGGGGTTAGGGTA